>OX235276.1:93830553-94430553 GCA_944472155.2 Trichobilharzia szidati
CTTCATCCCTTCCGGCTGTAGTTGAAACGACGCTTCCCAGATAAGTGAAGCAGGCAACCTCTGTTAAATCTCTCCTGTTGATGGCGATTGGTGCTGGTTGTTGTTGCTGTTGGTTGGTTATCTTCATCACCTGCTTCTTCTCTTTGTTCACCTGCAGTCCTGTCTTCACTGCCTCTTTAGCCAGTTTATTGGTTTTCGCTAGTTAGTTCTCGAGTTTCTGTGACCTTGAAAATATATTGTCTGCGAAATCCAAATCTCCCATAGTCTTCTTATCAGTCGTCCAGAGTATTTCTATTATCCCACTCCTCACTCACAGACTGACCCAGAATCTAGTCCACCACAACTAAGAATATCATCGTGGGTGATAATACGCAGTCAGGTGGTCTTACTCATGTATGCACTTCGAACGCTTCCCTGAGTTTTGTGTTGTAAATCACTTGATATGTGGCACTGTCATATGGCCAGCTGTTGAAGGATGCTGACAAAAACTTGAGGTATGCCGTAGTGTCTAGTAAGTTTCCACATTACTTATTGATCGGCGCTGTCAAAGGCATTTTCGAAATCCATGGAGCTGAGGTACAGGTTTCATTGCCATTCTGTGCTTTGTTCGATGACGATGCGTAGAGTTGCAATTTCATCAGCACATGATTTGCTTTTCCTGAATCCAGCTTGTTCCAGTTGGGCTGGCGGAGTTCTGTATTTATTGCATCCTTAATTCTCTTCAGGATGATGCGACTTAATATTTTACTTGTTGTGGTAAAGAGCATTATTTCACGCCAGTTCTTGCACAGGCGTAAGTCACCCTTCTTTAGCAGTTTGATGAGGTAGCCCTTCTTCTAATCATTAGGCACCTGTCCTTCTTTCCAACTTTTTGCAGTAATAAAGGGAAAATTCTGCAAGAATCTCTTAGGTTGTCTTCAGAGATAGAGGAGGAATGCCGTCTGATCCTGCTACCTTCCAGGCTCGACTTCACTTCCTTGATCGCATTCAGGATTTCTTCTTTCGGTGGAGGAGAGGTGTCCACTGGCATTTCCGTGTGTGCTGTTGATGGTTTTTCTGGGCGAGTTGCCGATATTGGTCGATTGTAATCAGCGCATTGTTTGATTTGTTTCCCTTACATGCTAATCAGGTCCCCTTGAGCATCTTTTATTGGCTTCATCATCTGGGTTGATCTCTCCCTGGATATAAACTTGGTTATCTGATATAGTGTCTTGATATTTCTTTTGCATGCGGCCTGTTTTTGCTTCAGTTGTCCAGCAGTGTATCGAAGAATAGTCGTTTGTCTTTTCTAGTATTCTTGTTTACTGCTTTATTCAGTGCAGTGTACATCGTAACTCAGATTCTCCTTCTCTTGTCCATCTTTACACTGAGTCATCTCTTTCACCAATTCCCTCTCCTCCCCCCGATCAGCTTCCAGCTATCCGTTGACAGCCATTTCTCGTCTTGTCTCTCCCTTCTTCCTAGAAAAGTTGTACACATTTCCTTAAATATCGTTTTCAGAGAGTTCCAATGTTCTTCATCACATGTTTCCTCAGTGATAACACGTAGTGCGTCCGACTTTTCTCTGATATATGTAGCGAAGGCATCCCTTGCAGTTTTGTCTTTCAAGTTCTGAGTGTAGAACATGAATTGTGGTCTGTCTCCATTTGTTATCATGGATTTCAGCTTCACCTTGAAGGCTCCTTATACCAGACGATGATCCCAGCCTACATCTGCTCCCCTTATCAAACTGGTATCCAGCAGGCAGGCTGCATCTCCACCTCCTTTAGCAGCATTGAAATTAAATCTATTTAATTTGTAGTATGTCTGTCAGGAGAAATCGACGTTACTCTGTGCATATCTTTGTGCTTGTTCATGCCTTCTGCGATCACCATATCATCGAAAGCACATAGGTTTGCGAATAATTCTCCTTTCACATTCATTTCATACAGCAAGTGCCTCTCGACGTATGATGAGTTCTCTTCTTGTATTATCTGTTCACAGTTCGGCTCTCATGTCGCCAATGAAGATTTTCAAGTCACCATTTGAGATGTTGTCTGTAGAAGACTGCCTTCTTCTCTTGTTCCGCGTTGTCTGTAGTACTCTCCGAAGCATTGGATAATTGTGACTTTCCTTCCCTCATTTTGAGTTGAATCTTGCTGGCACGATCCTGGATGAAATGGGTTCCCACTACATTAGGGATTTCTCTGCGGCTTCAGTATGCTGGTGGTTGTCATTTGGGTATCCAAACAGGGGTCTATTACTGATTCGTCAGTTGACAACTTTCATCTCAGATACCAAACACTTGTAAGCCATATCTTCGCATTTCTCTGGCTACCTAGGCAGCCTTTCCAGCTTCGTATATTGAAAGGATATTTCACGTCTCCATACGTATTCTTGCTTTCATCGAGAAAAAGAAGACACATTGGCTGGCTGACTAGCTTGTCGAAAGCTGGCTTTCACCAGCCCGCGTCATTTTGCCTCTCACATTCAAGCGAAGAATAAGATTGCTGTTTATTTTAGATTTCTGTATTTTTAAAATATTTTCTGTGTGTTGAATTTTGTCTAGCGGTTATAAAGATTTAGTGTTGTGGAGTTGCTAGTCCCACGCCTAACCCAACCTCTTCACCTGGGCTTGCAACCGGCTAGAAAACTAGCGAGCTAGTTCACTAGGCGAGGTTGACATTTGAATATAATATATATTTATATTGAAATATAAATTTATTTATGGATAAATGTATATACAGTTATTTGCATAGTTAAATATATACGTATATGTGTATAGATTGATGGACTGATACGATAATTGATTTGATTTGGAAAAATAAATTTCGTACAAAACAGCATTCAGTAAATAATACTGTTTCACTGTGTGATACATATAATACGCGAAATATACCCATTAAGATATTGAAATAAGAACATATTAGTTCAACGAAGAGTCTTTTTTCGGCAAATTCATTCACTTAGCCGTACAGTCGCAAATATATATACAATTATTTTGTGTGTGTGTGTGTACATTAGGTTTGTCAAAATCAAAATAACAGTCAGTGTGGGTTGTTGATTATATCATCAAAATAATGAAGAAGTTAAAATGTGTGATTAATAATCAAAGGTGACCTTCTGGCTGACACCTTGAAGAAGAGGATATCTACTGCTCTCAGAAGGACATTCGTCGCTGCCACACTACGACTGACATTTTCCTCCCGACCATTGTTCTTCAACTACTCTAAGGATAAACTATCGCATTTGACCACTTCCATGTGTATCTACCAATTCACCTGCTCTTGCGGAGTGAGGTATATAGGTCGTTCGATGCGTGTTTTATCTAAAAGAGTTCAAGAACACTATCCCGCCTGGCTACGGAAAGGTAACAACGGAGCAATAAGGAGCGCCATTATTGAGCATATACTCAACACTGGTCATTCGATTTGCAAGGAGAAGTCGTTCAAAGTCATCTATAAAGTCAAAGAAGCCTTCCAAAATCGACAGGCTTCCGTATAGTTTGTATTGTTGAAGCCTTAGCGATTTGGATGGAAAAGCGTGAGTTATGCACACAGAAGAAACTTCTCCACCCCCTCCTACTACAGTGGGTTTAATTCCAAGTTTACTTGTCATCAACATTTTGTTATCAAATTTTTTGCAATTTTCGTATAACAATTTTTAGTAACTAACCCATTCAATCTTTTCACCTATTATCTAGTTTATTTCCCTAATTGTCTCCAATTTCCTTCACTAGCATCTAATCTTTCTAAACATGTCCATATTACGTAACCCTACTCACATCTTACCAATCTTCACCCTACTTAGTTACAACTTTGAGTATTAATCACACATTTTAACTTCTTCATTATTTTGATGATATAATCAACAACCCACACTGACTGTTATTTTGATTTTGACAAACCTAATGTACACACACACACAAAATAATTGTATATATATTTGCGACTGTACGGCTAAGTGAATGAATTTGCCGAAAAAAGACTCTTCGTTGAACGAATTTTTTCTTGTTTCAATATATATAATAATCAATTTAATATGTGTGTCGATGGCACAGCGGTTAGGACACTCGCCTACCATGCACATTATCCAGGGGTCGATCCCCGGCTATCGCACACCAGATGGCAATGGTCGGCCTGCTATACTTTAGGCTACCTATATCACATACTGAAAATTCTATACTTGTAACAAAAAAATGTGTGGAATAAAACTGTAATGAAATAAATAAATAATAAATAATTTAACAGTTAGACAGATAGCAATTTTCATGGATTTATTCTTCTCAGTGAACTACGGAAGAGTATGTGGGACTTTAGTATATTTTAGTCCCGTGTGTCACAGTGTATCACACGGTATTTGAATACACGAGGATCAGCAGTGTGATTCCATCTGAAAAAAATTCCTCTCTCATCAAAGATAATCAAATATTTCTGTGTTTTGATTTCAGATTTCGACTACGATGATGATAGCGAATGTAAGTCTGTGGTGTTTTGCAGGTGAACAGCATTTTTCACAGTCTTCATGGTGTGTTATTTGCACCACGCGTTTTTGTCAGTCAGTCACTCACTCACTCATTCCCACAATCAGTCAGTGACAATATGAGATGTCGATGACTTCGTCAGTTGTTTCATTCCGTCTGTGTGCAGCGAAGTTGTTTGTGTTTTCTTTCAGGGTGTAATTAAGTGGTGCAGTATAGGACAAATATACATGAAGTTGCATCAGATTAGGCGCCTGCTGTTACTGGCTCACATTTTATTTCAATTATTGATGTATACTCAATTGCCCATTATCCCGCCTTATTTAAACATTCTAAATGATGTAGATCGATTTTGTTAAGAATTTGCATAAGGCATTTAGAAGACAAATTTCGCGAGATGATATCATATTCAAATAGTTCATGTAGTCCATGGTAGGCGAGATGGTTGAAGTCTATTGTTTTTGTACACACAGTTTAGGCTGTATGTGTATGTATGTATTCCAAAGTGCTTCCATCACCTTCAATAACCTTGAATCAGGGTTATGTGCAGTAATTGTGAAACAGTCATAAATATTGATTTTGTAACCTGACATTAATAGGTGTTGCGCAATGGATAATGCCGAATTTCCATTCAGATTACTCGCATTGGGATTTTCTTTATGTTTTAGTAGCCATTTCCGAACATGTTCTTTTAGACGAAATTGTAACATTCTGTTGGTCCTACCTATATAGGTGTCACCGCAGCTGCAGGTAGACTTGTAGATACAGTTTGAAGTAGAGTCCTTTAATCGTAGGTACAGGGATCGAAAATGTTCGGCAAGTGAGAAAAAGAGATGCGGCGTAGAATGTGCGTTTGATAGCTTACCGAAGTCTTTGAGCTGTCAACTGCATAATCTGATCACCCTTAAATGTTTGGTTAATAAAGAAAGCTCTCTTTTCGAGATGTGGTCGTTCTTTACTGTAACAGGTGATACAATTTTCCGGATAACCATTAGCTAATAAAACTGAATGTAAATTTCCAAACTCATCAATCAATGTGTCACTTGTGCATATTTTTCTGGCCCTTGAGAACAAACATTTCACTAGGGAACGTATATACTGGATAGGAACAAAACTGGTAGAATGAAGATCTAGTCCACTCACTGTCTGTTTACGAATAATATATCGCCGAATCTTTTCAGCATCTCTCTTGGTCATTGTAATATCGAGGAAACCAAGTTTATTATTCGACTGGAGTTCGGAAGTCACTCGGATATTTAGTTGAATACGATTAAATAGGGTAATAAATTTTTCGACAGATTTACAGTTATTACCAATAATGAGAGTATCATCTACATAACGTTTATACAGGACCCAAGAGGTCTTCCCATCGCAACACCATCGATTTGTTCGTATGCCTTTTCTTTTAAGGTGAATCTAATATTTTCTGTACACATATAGATGATGTCTCTGACGTATCATTATTGTTAACCATGTTAGTTGTAAAGTGGTTGTAAAGAAACTACGAAATGATATCATCTCGCGAAATTTGTCTTCTAAATGCCTTATTCAAATTTATCAAAGGGACTAATTGTTTTAATTTGTTTAGAATTGTTTGACGTCAGTAATCGTCATTAAATAGGTTTATCTCACTGTATAGTATGCACGCTCACTTATCACTGAGAAAGAGCAATTTGATTTGCAATCTAATATTTCTATAGTTTTCTCTGACTGGTTGTGAATTCCCCGGAGAATAATTTGGTGTTTCACAATGATTGATGTAATATTTATAGACACGGAGATGTGTAGGATGACGAGACTGGGTGTGTGTTTTTGTTGGTTGTAGTACATGTTGCTCCTACTAGTATCACGTTATGCAATGCCGTTACATCTAAAGCAAAGAATAATTCCTTAAGTTATATTTTACTTCATGTCCGCAAAAGTCAACTAAAAATATGCATGAGAGCATCTTGCAGATCCAGGGCATAAGTGATTGGTTAGGACAATAAAAACTGGAAAATGTAAGATGCATTGTGTTGGGTGGAATTACAGGTAGTCCAGCGATTCATGCGAGCCACTAAGTTTGATGATCTCCATTTGTGCTGATCCGTGTGCACTTTCCTTTCCATACTGACTTGTTTACACAGTCAGTATAACTTTAAGAGGCTTGTGATTGGTGTGCTTTTTCTCAACAGCAACCACTTAAATTTCATTTGAGTCATTTTCTTTCTTTATATTTTCAGATGATGAAAACGACTTTATTTCTTACTGTAAGAGTTCACCACAGTTTGTTACAGTGATCTTCTATTCTGTGCAATAGACTCCTAACTGACAGTCTATTAATATCTGTTGGAATACCTCCTTTTTACTTTACAAAAAGTATGTTTGATCCTAAATGCTGCTGCGGATTGTCAGCTTCATTTCTGCTTATCAGATTTCCAATCTGCTGTCCATTTACCAGCATGATATATTCTATCTGTTATTTGGTTTTCGTTCACAGTGACATGTCACGACATTTTGTGGTGTACGGCTCACCTACTACTTGTGACCGTATTAGGCCTCAGCTTACAATAGCAACTGATGGTAGATTTTCTGCACTTATGTGAATAATCGTTGTAGAGAAATTCTGATGTATTCAACTGATTTTCTATTGTTATTATGAAGCTTCGATTTCCGTCTAACTACAGCATACATTGCTACCATTGCTGCGTGCTAGAAGTCATTCATTTATGGAGCGAATTTCACCGAAACTCAGAACAGCATCATTGTATTGTTGAAGAACCAATAACACCACGATTATTTTCGGAGGTGTAGGGATCTTATGACAAATTGAGTAAGCAAGGGCAGTTTTACTTCGAAGCAGTTGAGTGGACCAAGTTAAAGTTTTAGCACCAGTAAATACATATAGAGTGTGACTGCACCAGTGACCTTGAAAAGCTCACTGAGCAAGTTAGTGAAACCTGGCAAATAATGTTGTCATCATCAATAAAATATGCTCATCGAAGTGTTACGCTATTAAATAGGATATCTGAGAAGTTTCAGGTTAGGTTTGGGAAAGATTGAGTTACGCTTTAAGGCAAGGACAAGTTAGGGTTAGGTGAACCTAATTAAGGTGACATTAGGGTTGGTTAGAGTTAGATTACAGCTGGTTTAGGAATATTTTCACGTTAGGTTCAGCAAAGATTAGGGTTATTGTCAGGGTATAGTTAGAAGACTTGAATAATTACATGCATAGAATGTGGTTAAATTACTCTGTTGATATCAGAATATAACTTGTGCACTGTGGTGGTAGAGTATAATTCCATTGTGCTTAAAATTTATTCTGATGAAGTCTTACAGTGTTAAAGAGTAATATTTAATGATGACGTCTCGAGCACAATTTATTGCTGAGGAAATATTACTGTACTAGACTTTGAGAATTTATGAAAATTAATTTTAGCCACTATGGAATTATACTGTTGATACTCCAACCTAAAACTGAGAGTTATTTTTATCACATGTGTGTAACACTTTTCTACAGCTTATAGGCATTATTTCTTCAATATCTATACACAAAATTGCCTCATTCGCATGACTGGTGCGTTTGAAGTCACGCGCTGATTGGTAGTTAGTGATGCCTAAAGTTTAACTTTGCCGTCGAATGCACTGTGAGATGAGTGTAACTTTTGATAAAAGAGATTTTGATTGTTAGTTTGTGAACGTAAAAAAAATTGAACCCATCAGCTATTTGATTTCTTTTATCACTTCTTCAGCAAGAAGCAGCTAGCCGCATTATAATTCATCATGCAGGAGAAGTTTATTTTTGTATGGTTTACTTGGTATATTGTGAAGACATAATTAAATAGTCCCAGGGAAATATTTTTCTCTATTTCAGATGATCCGAATTCAACACTAGACGCATACGCAGAGTCATACTGTCAGGCTATGAATTATAAATGTAGGTGTCGATTTCACCTACAAATTATTTAAAGGTTATCTCTTGACTTAAGACTTCTGTAATGATTGGTGTTCACTTCCTCCTCCTACTAATATCGCTCGCCTTGATTCGTAGACGGCTAATCAATCAATTCAATCGCTGACAATACTGAGTTGCTTTTAAAAATCTCTTTTGCAGCTTCACGTCTACACTGAATTTCGAGGACACATATTTCCCATGTCAGCAGACGCATGTAATGTCGTCAGAATGTAACAACTTGCAAATCGTTATTGCAAAGTAGAGCGGGAAACTGGTGCTTCAACGCAAGCATTAATGCCTCATCTATTTCAGGAAACTTGATAATCTCTCGGGGGAGTACTTTGTATGCATGTGAATAATACAGACTGAGATGAGTTGAATATCAGTTGGACAGTATTTTGCATGAGACTAAAAGGCCTAATCACTTAGTACTGGTTACCAGCAGATTGTGCGAGGAATATTTACATTTATCTCTAGGTGTGTCGATAATGCACGGAGGCCAGCCACACTTCATGAATAATTAGTTATACAAAGACAGGAAGCCTAATTTCACGTTGCCTGTAGGTCAAAATTTAGTATATCAGAACTTTTAGTCAACCATTTATTAATCCACATACTTCACATTTATTTCCCCTGTTTGTTCCTTTAGTTTTTATGACTGAACTTGAGACATACGTGGATCCCCAGAATGCGGAAGAAACAATGAAACTCGGTAAGTAATTTTATCTAGATATCTATATGGCTGCAAATAAATATCAGTCAAAAATGTATGGTAACTTCTTTTTTCGAGCAATGGGTTATGTCGTATTTCATGCATTCTAATAAACCAAAAATGCACACTTGTGGTCCATTTGAGGATGACTAAGTATCTCGTTTGTTAGTCATCAAGTGACAAAGATGGAATTTACCTACTGGTCTATGCATGATAACATCCATTGTACGAGAACAACGCTGACTGGTTCTGACGATTTAATTTACGCCTTTTAAAGGCGTGACTTGAAACACTTTGCATCAGTAGGAACCCGCTCACCTTCCTACTCATACTGCGGTGCGAATTGTCACTACTGTTTGTTGATGTGATGCTCATAACTGAAGGGCATAATCTCACTAGCTGGCTCCACAACTGCCCAATTAACTTCTATTTTACGCACACATAATCTCCAATATGACACCACAGCTCACCTCATCATGTGTCATTCATGTTGCACTAAATGAGCTGGCGTGTGATATCAGTCAGTGGTCTCCTCAATGCATTTACAATCCAGCTTCGTTTCCGTTCGCATATTTGTTGGTCAGTAGGTCCAAGATTGATTCATGTGTAGGCATTGATTTGACATCAGTTTTGAAGACCCAGATCTTGTTCCTTATACTGTGTGTAATTATTCCACCTACCGACTTGAAAGCGATAGAATTCTGTCTTGGTTTGCAGACCACAACTGACTGCGACATCCCCACGCTTGCTGCTAAGTGTAATTGAAAAATGCTGCCTGGATAAGTATGAGAAATGACTTCCTTCATGTTTCTGCCGTTGCTGTTGGTTGGCTGGTAAGTTGTGCTCATCACCTCCATTTTCTCTACACTGACCTGAAGATGTGTCTTCGCTGGCTGCTTCTTATCCTAGCGTATTCGTCTTCATCTGCAGATCTTCGAGTTTGTGTGACATTATAGAAAAACCATCGAGGAAGTTCAAACCTCCTTGAGTTGGCTTGTTGAAACAAGGTTTGACCATCCTCTTGCTGTTCACGGTCTGTTACACGGCTCAGTCTACCACGACCAGGTGTATTATCGGCGATCAGCCTCACTGAGCTTTCCGTTGTGTATCTCTTGGCATTTGCCATATTCACGTAGCTGTTCGATGCACTGCACTCCGTATTTTTCAACGCTGTCAAGGTTCTTTCAAAAATCCATGAAGTTGAGGTAGATATTTGATTACAATCCTGTGCTCTCTTCGATGATGAAGCGTAGCATTGCGATTTGATTTTCTTGAATTCAGCTTGTTACTGAAGGAGTTTCGCATTCAAAGAATCATTCAGACACTCCAGGATGATATGAGCTAATACTTTTACTTGGATTGAGTAGAAGTAAGATTCCCGTCTAGTACTTGCAAAGGCATAAGTCGCCATTCTTTGATAGTTTGACAAAGTACTCTATACTTGTGTCAAGCATGTGACCTACTTTCAACCAAAACACTATGCACAAATGTTGTAGATATATCAGCTGATGTACTTCCAAACGAATTCAATCTGCTTCTGTCGCATTCCGGACTTCCAGGAAAATTAAGATATTCGAAACATCTGACTTTGTTGGGGAATTGGTGTTCACTGGGATTACTTTGACAATTGTTGATGGTATTTCTGGACGATTTGCAGGTGGTGGTCTGTTTGAGTTTACGTCGTTTCTCCTCTTTTCTACTTAGCATCCCTTCCCATTGCTTCATTGGTTTCATCTAGGCTACCGATGTGTAAAACTGAATTAGTATTCTGAGGTCTGTCTTCCCTGAGACATATTCTGCTTCAGTTGCCAATATTTCGCATCTAACAGTCTTCTCGATCTTATGTCCAGCATGCTGATTCGTCACAATCCTGAGATTGTGATGAAAAATATCTGATAATAGTATATCTGAGTGGTGAAACATGTCATTTTGTGCCTGTTATATTGACGCCTTAAGTCAGCAACGTAGTGAAGGCACAGAATTATGTGAAGTGTCCGCCGTATTGACTTTTTCCACCCACAACCTCCAGACTCACGAAGGGTTGCCTACCCTTCTTGTTTGTTTCCATTTCCACGTTTCGATTTTTCTATTTGGTCTTCTTGGTCCACGTTACATGTAGAAGGACGGCACTGAAGTCCGATTTGTTTTAATTGTGCATATTGTGAGTCTGTGAGTGGATGAAGCCGAATTTGAATCGATTGTCAAAGAAGCAAACAATCTGGATTGCTTTTGTTAGAAGAAAGTGGGACACTGAAGTGTCACCACCATCTGCAAAGCGAAATCATTGCACACAGGCAATATTAAGAGGTGATGCATAATGTATAATGGTTACGGAACTGCAGTCGAAGTGAACTCACAGTTGAAAATAAACACAATTACATATTTTATGTTGAACACAAACGTTCAAACGAATGACAGGAAAATGAATAAACAGAGTATTAGATGCATGTGTAGAACGACATTAGAGTTTATGAATCGTAAGATGTATATGAAATGGTTTACAGGACTACTGGTTCATTCAACTCAACCTCAGATATTCCAGCGCGTATTTATTCAGTGGATTTCATAGTAGCCAGCCTTTCCGTGAATGGCATGTTCCCTGAAAATTACAGTGATTTGACAGGTATTTATTCTACCATCCGCAATTAGTTGATACTCAAACACGCAAGAGTTTCGTCATCCAGTGGTTTCAAAGGACTCATCACGGGCACGAAATTCCACCTACTTGTGATTTTAGAACCTGAAGATGTCTAAATAAAACAGTAATAAACTAAATAGGCATAAGTATGTTGCTGACTGTTCAGGCGTACTCACAGTGCACAACACACAGATGATCTGTCTTTTCACAAAAACCTACAACCAATAAATGTTGTTTTCAAATTCGTACAACACACAAGAGCAGTGAACAGCTAGAAAGCATTTTATTAACTTGAGCAGTGGAAAACGCAGAATTACAAATATGAACGGCAAAATGGAGAATAAGAAATATATGCACAGCATCATTTCGCTAGTCAAAATTCACTCAACAAGTAACCTGCGTCAACCAACATTACGTAATGCACTAATCACATGTTCTTTCCACTTGAAACAGAAATCAATAGACTTGAACACTTATATCAGAGTAAATGGGCGAAGGAATTTCTCCAATGTAAGTCCTGTCATCCACTCACTAGATTCTTTTATGTTCCTGGAATGAACTGTTCTTTGAATAGTGGCGTGAATTTTCACTCAGGTTAAATATGCTGAATAATGAATTGGAATGAATTGCAGTGTCAGTGGAGATTACTGGATAAATTAATCATCAAAACTGGTATTTCGGAGAGCGGTCTCTATGCATCAGTAAGCAGTCTGCAACATTTTATGGAGACACTTCGAGTTAAGGAATGAATTTCATAAGTACATTTTGGAAAGTACTCCAGTACACATGTTTCCAATACGCCTAGCACTAAATACTGAATTCCAACATAAAATGCGAATATATGGGGGCCATCTTCAAAATGGATGTTGTTGAATCATCTTTCAACCTTCTTTTCAATGCAGATACTATAAAGTCAGACGGATAATTTATGTAAAGACTTAAAAACGTTGATATGTACTTAGTATGAAAAAGAACATCTGTGTTTTGTTTTGATGTGTTGTACTTTTATTATCTGACAAACCCTTAGTCCACATTTCACGTTTTCTTACTGTCCCCTTCTTACGTGCTTCCGAGTGCCAGTGAATAATTTTCAAAAATTATCTACACTTTTACAGCAATCGGTGCAGAAGATAAGGAGCTCGTGAACCTTTATAACGGTAGGTTATTTCATCCTAAAATAATATACAGAGTACATGAGACAGAATAATTTTGTGTCTGAAGACAAAACCATTTTGTTACTGCTTGTGGAATGATCGTCAGCTAGCGATCATTTTGTGTGACAGATCTCACCGGAAATGTTGAATTTGATTTTTATTTGTCAACGCCACAAAATGAAGCCTTTGCGACTAGTCTGTATGAATGTAATCTAATCCATTTAATGAGGTGTTGTCAAATTTGTCTTCAATTCAATCAAGAGTGGCGCGGCATTCAGTAGTGAAAAAATTCCCTCCATCATCCACATTCTTTAAATTGTCCTCCTTATCAAAAGCTTGTTCAATACACGCATGATACAATGAAACAGCAAGCATCATTGATAACATTCCGAGTATAATTTATTGACCATAGATATCTCAAGTCAATTTATACGACTTGGAAACTTTGATTATGTGCTTCTGTTTTATTTTCATCAAATATCGAATGGTAGAATAAGTCCGTAATTATTCAGTTACATTTTGAGATTACTACTGTTATTCGTTTTCCACCTTCCTGGGGAAAAAACAGTGAGGTGCTGACTTCAAAAGATTTTTTGAGTGAGAATGATACTATAGGAATACCATGAGTGGTAGAAGACGACCTTGTCTTGACGCAAAATGATTCAATGAACTTTCCGCTGTGAGGTATTTGCATTTAGCAGAATCATATGACTGTTGAATGAGATGCACCAGAGTATGCACCACTGGGCAGTGTTGGTAAAGCCAGAAGTTACTCTGTGGTTGACGCTCTCAAAAGTCCTCCTAAATACCGTGAGGATGAGGTTAACGGTTGACTGCCATTTCAGGCTATGTTTGATGATGTTTCACAGTTGTACAGTCAGATCCGCACATGATTTGTCTTCCATCAACTTTAACTGATCCTAGCGGCAACATTCACCCATTGAAATCTGTGAGAGAGTGTACCTTACTGTTCTATTTATAAATGACTTCCGGATGATTAAGAAGATTTAATACTGTTCGAAATGTCATCTGTTTATAAATGAATTTAATTCGCAGTGTGCGAATAAATACAGCAGATTGAGGAATTGAATACGTACCAAACAATGTTTCCTTCCTCCTTAGATGCATACAGGATGGCTTTGGAAGAAGATATTGCTTTTCAGCACAACGTGTCTGGTATGACTGTTTTTTCTAAAGTTGTAATACAACTTAATCTAAAATTCATTGGTTAGTTGAAATTAAGTGACGTTCTGTGAAAAATGTACACAACATTTGAAACTGGTGTTTGTTCCAAGTCATTTTCTCAACTTGCAATCACACTTGATTTTCAACCATGTCAATCGCACTTCTTACCAAGACATTTTTGAGCGAAAATCCGTGAGGATAAATCTGATCGCCGTTGGGACGTTTCTTACCAAAGTAGACGGCTCTTCTATTTGTTCATTTTATTGATTTGTTACTGAAACCCATTGTTACGACAAATCGCATCCCGGTGATATTCAGAAGATCTCCAGGACATTTGTCTATTGGCCCAATCTTTTTTCTCTATCTATATTTCTGTATTGATTGATGACATCATCTTTTCAACTGATGATGATTCTCATAGTTTGTATATGTGCTATCATACTGCTTCCTACTCTTCGACAGAAATCTGATCACATTCACAATGCGTTTTGCATGGCTTAGGTGAATTCAGTGGTCTATAGTTGATATTATGATGAAATATGTCGGATACCTAAAACTGAGTGATACTGAGACACCTAGGTAGATTACCACTGTCATCATGTTGAAGGAACATCCCACAGCTCAAATAATCACGTGGTCAACATCTTGCACACCTTATGAGCAATAGATATAACAAGTGAATTTTCATATATTCCTTCAGCTAATAAAGAACTATACAGTCTGATGAAAATGCATATTTCAAGGAAATGGGAAAATCGAAAATATCTCGATATTGCAGAAGGTAAAATTTTTATGATTCAATTATTTAAAAAGGCAGTAAGTTATTTGATATTTATTTGTAAGAAAGCAACCATTCATCATCTGCAGTTATCTCAAGTTTTAAAGCCACAAAAATTCTCACTTTTACAAAAGATTTAACACAACACTTCGGAACGGCGGTATTTACCCTTAAACATCACACCCACGAATGTGAATTCTGGCTAAGCGAGAACGAAAACGTAATACATCACTCACTGATAGTCTTAAATCAAATCCAGCAAGAGCTGTTGTTATCGCAGGAGAAGACGACATTCTGTTGAAGTGTTCTGCACATTTCATTGGTTCACCTCACTGATTTGTGTCCATGACCGTGTGTATTCTGAGACTCCTTGAATTTCCGCGATTTTCTCATCAACACTGATATTCACACTTGATAAAGTATCATCAGAATATCTATGCTTAAATGCACCATCCAAATAACGGAGAGTAGTTCAGAGAATAAGCGATAATAGGCAAACACCATACATATATTCACTTCATCAAATTTGTCATTAGAATCAGTCAAAAACCTACTACTTCCCATCGGTATGCGAATGAGAGTACACTTACTCGATGGTCTGATACCATTTTCTAATAAAGCTTTATACTAAGCAAGGAAGTTAACTGTGGTGCTGTCATACGAGTTGATGTCAGCTGAATCCATCTTTGAATAAACTGGTTATGATAATGTTGGATTCTTTGAATGACTGGGAATTGAATGACCGTGTGACTTATCAATTGCAGGTAAATTTTTTGCGGAGACATCAGGCAATTTGAAAAGATACAAAGGTTGGTTTTGTTTCATTTTGAAATTCATCCTTCGTAACTTGTTAACTGTGCTGGCAGATCTCCCTTGATTTTGTGAATAGTAGTTCCTCTGATGTCATTAACATGCATATTCACAATTCCACTGAAATGTGGTGATATTTATTCGTTATAAACCATTTCTGAATATCCTTTATGACAATCAGATACCGCAGCTAGTTGATCGTTCGACTCAATTCTTGATTTGTTTGAATGTGTGGAAAACATGGCTCCATGAATCTGAACATTGTGGCTGCCCCAAGTAATTGAGCCTCAGCGTATCCAGTAACGACACATAACGCACCTCCATCACAATATCGAACTCTAGATTGATGGATTTCCATCGGAAATGTGTTATCTGTAGCACCATCTTGTTGAGCAATACGTGTAAACACTCGATAATCAACGCTGTTGTTCATATTTCCTCTCTAACAAATACAAAGTGGTTTTATTATTATTTAGTGCGAAATATGTGCGTGCGTGTCAATATCCATGCCTTTTATACTATGGTTTACTCAGAAATAATGCACAGAAATATGTTCACGCAATGAATTATCTGTGTAACGGTAGAAGACAAGTGACTTATTTGGAATTTGTGATCGTTATTTAGCCAAAATCCGTACAACTTATCTTCAAATAATCATCTGCACAGATCTTCCGTGTCAGGCTAATTCTCTCATTTTTATTTAGTGTTTCTATGTGTTACTTTCAAGTATCCCATGTTCTCCATCAACGAAAATATTCATTCAATATTTGACAAATTATTGTATAAAAGTTTAATATTCTATGGAAACGGTTACTGTTCCATAATGGATAAAGTCAAGTCAACATTGAAGATGGGCACAGATGCAGTATAAATGCAGTTTACACCTAGTGAACGTATGTGTTTTACTGATATCAGTAAAGTACTCGAAATGTCATATGGTAAATTTGGACCTAATTAACAGGATATCCGTGAATTGTGACAGTCAGAAGCCATTGTGTTAATATTATCACTTCTCTCTGAAGAACACACAATGAGACATTTCATACTTTTCGATATTGTGAAATTATAGTCAAAATTGCAATGATGAAGAATTATTTGATAGAAGCAAATAAAAAAATGAACACATTCAAAGGTAAATTGATTCTTTTAATTTGGATTCCATACTACGTTCACGAATAATAAGCTGTTAGTATGAAAATTCACTCGTCATTGTGTTAACTGTCAGTCATTAAGTGCACTACTTACTCATTAGTAACACATACATTAATTAGTTGTATTAGATATCTCTTCCACCAACAGTACAATAACATCTCAAAAATATTCGGAAGGCTAGTTTTAACACCAATGAGTCCGCACTCCTTTCATGAGGAGTGGAGTAAACTTTTGAAAATTAAAATACTCAGTGTGTTGTGAGAAGAAACGTGTTGAGAATCAATGAAATTATTATGACACATATTCGGATCGTCATTGTATTGTATTCAGCATGATGATGGGTATGATATTGAAGTTTCTTGAATAAATAAATATCTTTCAACACTTCTTGTTTTCTCAGCCAACCTCAAAGCGCTGGAAACGGTAGCAGTCATCGCATCTAATGCATACAGAAGTACTTCAAGTGAGTGAATATATATTCAACAATTTGATCAGAGAACTTTAAAGCACATTAAATCTATGGACAGGCCTAATACGATTCACCATTGGATGAACTTGTTGATGATTATATATATGAAAAGTAGATGTGCTTAATCAATCGTCAACACGCAGACACCTGACAAACATAATTTTCCACAACTGGCCAGTAATTTCCACTCATCTGTACAAATGACGTGAAGCCAAGATCGACTTCAACTCTGCTTTACTTTGGAAAGCAGACAGAAGAGTAGACAAAGCGTCTATCTTCTCAAAATTTTGGTGTGATAATTATAGCGAAGATGTCATTGACTGTAGAAGTGGAAAAGTTCACACTGTGCTAGGAAATAATTCGATTTAGATTAGTATAGTGAATATAACACACGTCGTCGTGGTATTCGTAACTGGATAAAGTTTCTAGGACAATTTGTCTCTCATAATCATATCATATAATTGCACTATTATTACTTAGCTTATTTGAGAAGTGTGGGAAAGGGAATATCCACAAATGGTGAGCAAACAGTTTAACCCTGCCTAAATATTTTTGAAGTTAAAAATGTTTTCATCACTACGCTCCATGCTATTCAACTTTGATTGAAAATAATGACATTTCTACACCAAGAAACTTCAGAACTTCATGTTTATCAGATAATGAGATCATCATATTTGGATGACGGTAACTAGCTTGAAGTTTCGAGTAATGAAAAATCTGATTGTCAACAAGGCATCATTGAATAAAGGCTGAACAAACATCAGCAGAATATTACAAAGTATTTTGAATCAACAGTGACTCGTTCTTGGCGACCTGTTGTTTGAAAGTCATGAGAAGGTAAAGAGGACAGACCAATCAGACGATAAGGAAAAATAAGAGCTAACTCAATAATTGAAAATTCAATGCGTGCACATTACTTGCACATGTCTCATTCCACATTGAATTTATTTGCATGAAGTATTTCCCTTCAATACTGTCAAGTACGTACGAGTTTGATAAGGAGTCGTTATTCCTTTCAGACACATTAAATGATACTGAAATCACGGAAGCGTATCAGAAAGCTCGTTCTGATTTTGCCGACGGCACAGGTAATTTTACATAGTCTTTTAAAGTCAATCACGTTTGACGTTTCAAACTTCTTTTGATGAACGTATTTCTCAGAGAATTTCATTTTCGTAAGGGAGAAAAGTAGCCTGTGTGGCTATTGACATTTATATTATCAAGTCATCGTGTTTCCATTTATCAAATTAGGCCATATTATTGATAAAATTAGCAACATTACTTGTCACACCAATATTGTTATCTGCAAACTGTTGGACAGTTGGTGACAGTTAAGTCTGAAATATCTATGCACAAAAGCGCCAAATCTACAGTTCATAAGGCGTTGTTTTCGTGTTATCGGAACACGCAAGACTATTCCGATAAAGCTCCAGTGACTACATCAATGCCCCGTGGAGTAAAACCATAAAAATATATCATACATGTTGTTACGTTCAGAATAACAGCTACCTTGAAACTACATGACGTGATCAAGCATAGTGAAATTTAGGCTTTATTTCATATGGTTGCAGCATAACATTGAAAATTTTACTGATGCATCACTGAGAATCTATTCACTGTTTCAGAGGAACTAGGCGAAAAAATAAAACTATTGGAAATGACGAGGATTGAATTTTTAAAGTGTAAGTTGAAATATTGAAATGATTTAGAACTGGTTAGTTCAAACTCTAGAAGATAGAATAAACTGGCTCCTGGCTGAAATGAAGGAAGATGCCAAGCAGTTTTATTGAAGTAAGTTTCTTCTTAGATTCTGTCAGTTGCTGAAATCAGCTACATGAATCCTTGAGAAATAAGTACTACTGAACTTCTTTTCATTCGTATTACCTGATCTCTCTTCGTGATTGATCTACTCGCTGACTGGTCACTTGATCACATTCGGTGGATCTGAACAGTATTAGAGTTGTAACAACTGCTGAGAACATTATAAATTTAAATGGTGTGTTGCACAGCTGATTTCTTGTGTTGGGAATCAGCCTGATAATTTTCACAACTATCTTGTGTTTCAGTCATCAAAGGAAGTGTTGTTTGAGGATTAATGTAACTGTGATCCGGATGAAAATTGTGGACAATAATTTTTTTCTATACAAGATGCGTGTTTATTTTCAACTCAGTAGTTTTATTGCTTCTGGTTTTTTTGTTTCAGCTGCAGGAAAGGGAATTCGATTCCATGGGAATTCAAGCAATATTGGTGAAGGGAATACATTGTTTGCTTATCTCATTTTTGTTTTATTAAGTATAACGTTTTCCTTGATTCAGGTGTCGTTTTATGTCTACCTATTTTATTGAGTTATCTTGGAGTGAAGTAGCCAATTATAACAAATAGGCTCACCGCTTGTTTACAACTCAAGGGTTATAGTTTTGACCAACTAAGTGTATTGAGTAGGCGAGATGAAATGTCAAAGAGGAGAAGTGTGATTATTTCGCAAAGATTACAAGTCCCGTATAAGCACAAAGAAATCCAACCACCTCCATATATTCAAGTTATTTGCTACGCGCATTTCCATGAAATACAATAGCAAAAGAGACTTTTCAAGATCTAACCACGTGGAGATTCATAACACGTGGGTTGTTTGTCTATAGGTTATTTTGTCAACCACAGTGTACAATGTAATATATTGAATGTAAATTCTCAGTCACTATACGTCATTCGCATGCCGCAAATTCATCATGCGTGTTATGAAGAAATATCACCATCTGAGAATGACGGAATTAAAAGCCTCATACCTTGTGAATAAGTCAACGTTATCTTTTCAGAGCTCTGATTTCCACAATATTAAAATTCCTTATTATTGGAAGGTGTTCAAAATAACACTGAGTATCAAAAAGTTATTCAAATCTCCCAGATGTTTCACTTATAACCGAGATGAACTTGTATGTTCTGTATACGTAAATATAGTCAAATTAAAGAAAAGACAGTAAGTAAGCATTGAAGTGATGATGAAAATTTTCTTGTTCCTCGGTTATCCTGGTGATGATGAAATGGTGTGCTTGTTTTCGGCGAAAATTTGTCTCTGATTGTGTATGAATTTTATTTAGGTAAGCCTTCACATGATGATGGATATTTATTGGACCCGGTGAATATAAGTCAGAATTCAGTAAGTCAGGCAGTCAGAGAGTCAGTGCATACAGTGAGAACCTATGAGCAGGAAAGTGAATGACAAAATAAGTCAAGTGGTAATTTTCAATGCTGATTGAAGGATGCATTGATTTGTGGTAGTCGAGCCTGTATCACCACTGACTATTCCATGATAGGAGAATTTTGTGTGATGAAATCGAACACTGATACAGTATTAATTAATTCAACACTGTGCTCTTGTATCATCGTATGGTGGAATCCAACTCTACTGTAACACAGTATATTCATATGCTCTACTCTTTTCAAGTGTACTATGACTGCCTAATAATTAATGTGATTTGGGACTTCATTGAAATCTGAAACTTCACGGTTACCTCATGTTGACAAGGTGGTGATTGTAATCAATCAGATGGGAAAGCTAAGCTAACAGGAGAACCGATGACTTCACAGTTGACGAGTAGACAAAGGATGATGAAGTGAAAATGAATGTTGCTGATGCACTAATCGCTCGATGAATGCGTATGGATCTCAGTCTCAGTGGGGATGCAACTTCGTCAGCTTTTTGATGGATATGTGAATGGATGAGTGAATAATTCTTCAGGGTAGCGTCTCAACCTCAAGATCCTGAGGTCGAATCCCGGTGATCCTAAGATGCCTCGTGCTGAAGAGTCTTTGACTAGGACGGAACAGCAGTCCAGTACTGTGTCGTTTACAATGGTACTCTAAGTGATATCAGTCCGTCATCAAACTTGAAACCTATCCAACCACCTACAAACTTACCGTCTGAAAGAATAATTCCACTAATTTTCTGATATTTGAATGCGTTTTCATGACAACAAATAGAATGAGATTATGAGTCTCCTACAATGTACTTTATTGATCAATAATAATTCAAGCATTGTGGTTGTGGCTAGGAAAGCTTATACTATTCACATGAGTATAATACTAGCAGGAAGCATTATGTGACTACTGCTCGGTAATAGGTCATCCGAATCTCGTTAGAAATACAGAAGTATACTCCGTGTGTTTAGTTTTCAATTCGTTGTGACATTTTAAAATAAAAATATTATATTCATAAAACAGTAGACACTTCGTATGTATCGGTTTACGTTGGTGTCACTGCATGGAACATGGAATATTTTGCCAGAAGGTGACAGCAGAGATATTTGAAAATTGTAGATTCAACTATCAATTCCTAAATGACGTAGAGTCGACAGTTGACTATATCTTTTAAAAGGATTGCATACATTTAAACATACTAGGCGTTACTGGCTAGATTCCATAAATTCGTTCGGAAACGTTAGCCAATAATAAGTCCAACTGAAGCATCTTTCGAAGTCTAGGTATTTACTTTCCAGTCATTCTCCAGTTCTGAAATAATACGACATAATCTGTCAACTTCTATTGAAACTTTCAAAGAATCGCCCATACATTTGATTTTGTAGGACACAGACCGTTGAACAAAGACCTCTGGAGAGGTTTGATCCAACATTTATAGTAAAGGCGTAAGTACGTAAACGCCTAGTTATCAGCCTTAGATAAGCGTATAAAGACATACTGATCAGACACATTATATTGTTGATGGACATAACACAGTTCGCCTGTGTGTTGGAAAATCTACGGCAGGAGTTAAGACGTATACAACATGCTTCGATGAATAACTATTCATACGATAAAACTATCCAAAATTGTATAGAAGATTATTAGGAAAGATATGAAATTACCGATAGGTGTGACATTACTAGTAAATATATGCATTGGGTGGAAGCATCATAATGAGACGATACAAAATTCTCATAGTTCTATAAAACAGATAATGAATCCCTGAAACTTTCTTCGCGATATTTATATGGTAGGAATATAAGTGGCATTTTAACGCAGAAATACACTCACTTGGTTAAAAGTGTTCTGCTCCGCCCATCAAAATACTGACGAATGCAGGTTTCTGAAGCACTAACTATTTGTAAGACCCCATGCAGTTCTCCTGTCAGTTGAAGTTTACAGACAGGAATTCACATGATATGAAAGAAGCTATGAGAATAAATTTATCCAGAAATAATTGAGAGGACTTAAGGGTAAAGATAAAGTCACCAGATGGTGTGACATTTTTGGCGATTAAATGCATTGAGTTGGAACATAAGAAAAAAAGGTTGAAAAGTACGCAAGAAAAGGAATCATCAAAACTTTGCGTGATACCAACAATTTCAATTGAGCTAGTAAAATCTAGTGTAAACGGGTTGAATTGCAGACGTAAAGGTTGAGGCCGCTGAGATTGCTGCAGTACAAAAAACCCTGAAAATTATAAACTAATTCATTCTATTATGTTGAAGAATGTAAAAGTAGGCTAGACTATAAGACCACAAGTAGCCCAACAAAATCGCCCAGCAACAAGCTGACAGGCTAATATCGTCAATTTGTGAGACAGATTTTAACGAAAGTCAGGTTAACAGATATAAAAAATATCACTAGAAGTGGATATATTCAACACCTGTTCAGTGAACGTGAGAAAACTCGCTGTCCCTAAGAGAAATTTAAGAAGAGTTAAAGAATCGTATGAAACCAAGGTTTAGGACTAACATTTGCTATGAATACGAACAACACAGTGTTTTCGCTAACATTTGCTGTGGCTGATGCTGTTGCATAGTCCGATGTGAAGAAAAAAACAAATCAAAGTAAAATCAAAATAGGAAACTCGTAAACACAGCACACACTCAGTGAGGCCAATGGCCTCACAATTGGTAGAGTATTTACTTTATTAGAGAAACGTATGCATTCTAAAATATTTTGGATAACAGTAAGTAGTTAAGGGGAGAAAACATAGTGGTTTTTCACTGAGATGTCTCCTCCCCAACAATACACCTTTAGTGTGCACTAAAGCTTGAATGACAGAAAAGGTTGAATGTAATTTAATCGTAGGAGGAATGGGAACCACTTCTTATGATGTAAAACACAAACTGACCACTGAAAAATAAAAAAAGAATGCAAAATATCTTCCAGGATTTTATGAGAACTTGCACAATAAAACCAATTTTCAAAAATCTATTGAATTTCAAAGTTCTTGATGCATCCACGTTCAACGTGACAGTAGCAACAAGAGCCTCCCAAAGTTCGATTGGCAGGACGATACGTTCTACATTGTCATCCGAACGTAGGATGAATATGCTAATAATATCAGCGACATTTAAGTTTCCCAAGCGTATCCGGCTGTATCATAGCAATTAGAGTGAGTATGATTATAGCAATCTGTTAAACCTTCTCTCCTGGGGTAGGATGCTTTCGGTTTCATTCCTCTGCTTCAGCATTAGGCTACAGAAACGATCCTCCATCATCATATTGCATCTAATTTTAAACGTTCGCTTTATTTCAACCTACTGAACAATTAAAAAATATAACCTCAAGTCACATTGTTTACTTTCACTGATATTTTAAATGTTTAACACCTGCTGAATCGCAAATATTTACTAAGCCTGCGAAAAAGCGTCAATTTGGGTGGCTACATTCTTTAAATCATATTTCAATACACCAGTTGATTTTTTCTGAGAATATGCCTATCCAATAAAATTAATTGTCGTTTTCTGATGCATACCCGAATTCAGGGATTGTAATTCCTGACAAAAACGTGTCCGAACGATCTTCATCAGAACTATATAGGCTGTGTAAATTGTATCAGATCAATGAGACGAGGGTGATGTGGTTCAAGGTATAAAAGAGGTGATGGAGTTGCAACCTTCATTAATCCTCAGTGGTTTGTTTTCACAAATGTATGTTTTAGATTTTCAGTTAAAGAAATCGACTTCATTACTTTTAACTATGTCTGCGTAGAAAAACATTTTTGACATTATTGCTGCAGTCCTGTAGTGCCAACAGTAATAAATTTGTACTCTTTTTAGTCAGATGACAAAAATGACACATTTTGTATATCTTATTCTTCGATGCTCAATCTGGAATTCGCAGGAGCAGTCACATCCTCATTCAACCCGCACTCAATCAATTCTTCAGTAATGTCGGTAGTGGAGTTTAATGTCAACAGAGTCTATCCATTTGCCTTACCTCCGGATTTTATTATTCAAATTGTGGAATTTGGACTTAAACCTAATTGCAAGAAACTGTTACTTCTCATAATGTATTAACCTTAACAATTGTAATATACTGTTACAATATCTTAAGTAATTTGCCTTTGTTTCATGTTGATACTTTACACTCCTTAAAAGCTATCCTGATTTACTGATGAATTCACCTCAGTTGCTTCCACATAACTTTGCGACTCTCTGTCAGTTGTAAGCGCAGATCTCATCTCTTGTGACTGCAGTTTCCTTACATCATTAGGTCATGGAAATATTGTCAACTTTTCAACTCAACCACAGTTTCTGACCTGTTCGGTATAAAAGAGCCTTAGTAAGGTGCCTCTTCAGTAGAATCCAACGAATATGCACTGAAGACACACTTGATGAAGAAGAAAGATAGTTGACATAAAATTTGGTTGATATAATAATTATCCAGACAAATTCATCAGGAGATATCAAATAGTCAGAACACCATGACTTACTCTACAACTCGCTCCTAAGAATGACGCGTACATCAAGCTATTCTATATATGGGGCAGCATAGCAGTTTGAAAACTAGACAGAGACGAAACTCTGCTGTTAAAAAGACTTTGTTTGCAGCTATTTTCAGAATAATTGAGAATGTCAGGCCGATATTTCAATTTTAGCCCTCTGAACACGCGAATACTGATTTCACATCCCACTATATTTACCAATTTCAATGAACGTGTGGAGGACTCATCGATCTCTGCAAGTAAGGGCTCCAGAGCATATTCCTAAATGACCCTCGAAACAAATAGAATATTCAGAACCCAATAATGGTGAGATAAGGAGACCTTACTCCTATATTGCGAAACATATTATAGAGACCCGACATAAAATGACGTTTACACATCTTCTAAACCTATCTATAAAACGTGTTTGGGAAGTATCCTATAGTGTGCGGAATCTCTTGCAATTAGAAAGTTTAAACCACCTAAATGCGTTCAAAAACAATTCGTCATCATACTAAACCTTCTTTGGTAAATTTTGTTTTGATACCATAGCAGACCTACTATTAGCTATGTTATTTGTTTTAGTGGTCTTCACTGTTATTTTGACCTTCAGTATGTCCTTTTTAACTTGACCTTAATTAATCTTTTCTCACCCCCTAACTCTTTATTAATTCCATATATATTCCTGTGACAGTACGTATGTATTCAGATTGTTTGAAATGTGTTGTGCAAATGGATTACACGATTCAGACAAATAACGTCTCTTTATTGATTTGTGTAAATTAATAAAGGGAACTAAGTGTTTTAAATTTTTCATTCAGTGTTCACAAGTGGCTTCAACATGAGTTAAGTCTGACAAAGAGCCTCACTACTGGATTTAAATCGTTGCAGTATACGAATATCTTCAGAAAAATGTGGAAGACAAAACTCAATATGTATTTTGCACTCATGACAAAATGTATAGTATCAGAAGCGTGCTCAAAGCTACCGACAAAGACTGATTTGCTGAATAAATTCTGGATGACACAGTCAAAAATATAATATGATATCTGAAATTCTATCTTGATATTTGTTGTCCAGAAGAGGCACCCTTCTTAAGAATTGATCACTTCAGTTCTTCTGAACTCAAGAAAACTCGCCGAGAAAAAAGTTACATGAAATGAAAGATAATCCTCAGGTTAAATGGACTGACAGCTTTAATTATATCAGAAATACAGTGATTAAATATAATCTATGGCAAAAGTTTCTCATCATGCATAAGCTCATCACACATGCGGAAACCATTTAAGGAAATGACTAGCCCAAACCAAACAAACAGTGATCCATCTTCAGTGGATGCTGATCCGCTTTAAAGGTCTCACATATCGATGAGATACGGCGGCCTGCTTGAACATAGGGCTACCAAAAATTCCACCTTACCACATTTTGCAAAATTGATTGGGTTTGCTCTTTTAATTTTGTTTTAATTTATAAATAATGTGTTCTAATCGTATTATTTATAATCGCGCATTTTTAAAATCATTACAACCTACTGCGTTGTGTCACCCACAAAAATTGAGAAAAAAGCATCACTGTGGATGGCAGCGTGCACTAAAACGTACACAAATTAATCAAATGACTATTCCTGAACTCGTTAGCACTAATTGTAGATCCGTGTCCAACAAAATGGATTATCTTCAATCTCTAATGTATTCTAATGTTTATCGAAACGCTGGCGTTTTAGCAATACAAGAGACTTGGCTGCACCAGCATTATGATGATAATCTAGTTTCAATAAATGGATATAAAGTTTTTCGCCAAGATAGAAAAAGTTCTAAGAAAAAATGTGGAGGAGGGGTAGTCACTTTTATAAACACAAGTTGGTCTACATCAAATCACGTTTGCTTCAATTATTCTAATGACAATATAGACTGCATAACCATCAGGTGTCGCCTAAAACACTTAAGTAAATATTCTTATATATACATAACAAATATCTACATAACACCCAATTGTAGCCTTACAAATATAGTTACGTTTGCCGATGAATTTACTGAATTCGCTGCTCCTGCATTCGGAAACTCGCTGTCTATAGTCTGTGGTGATTTTAATTCATGTGATCACAGCTTTCTTACTTCACTTGGTCATGAGAATCTAGTCAAGTTTAATACACGTCTGGACAAATCACTAGACCTGGTTTTCATAAACGACCGTGATGTATGTGAAACCAGAAGGAGAGCTCCTTTGTTAAACTCTGACCACTGCATTATTCGTATTTCACCGAAAGTGTACGGCAAGTTACAACAACAAAAAATGTTTAGTCATTTAACAAAGAAGATACATGAACGTTCATATTCCCATGATAACATTCTAGCACTAAGAAGCATGTTGTATGATACCAACTGGGAACTATTTACTGACGATAAGTTGGATGCTACTGTCTCTAATATAACCGATTATCTGAAGTTTTGTTTGGATATTTGCTGTCCATATGAAACACTGTTTTCGAGATTTGACAGAATCTCTTCTTTGCAGCTGAAAAAACTTAGAAGACAAAAAGAGAAGTTGTATAAGAATTGTGGTAATACTGGTGTCCGTAAAATAAACACCCTTATAAAAATTGAAATAGAAAGGTTGAACAGACTATATAATGAAAAATTTCTATCATGTAAAAATCCTTCAAACATTTGGAAACTTTTCAATAAACTTACGAGTAAAAAACGAATGTCTGTTGATGCTTATTCTGATGTTAATGCTTTAAACAAATCATTTATCATGAAACAAATTAATATGCCTGTACCTGATGTACCTAGTCAAGATAATGGTCATTTTCCGGGTTTTAAAGAAAAGGATGTACTATTATGTTTGAAATCTTTAAATCCAACACACAGCCTTGGTCCAGATGGTGTACCAGGCATTCTTCTTCAAAAGTGTGCAGACATCTTGTGTCATCCTCTTACTCAAATCTTTAATGCATCATTCAACAAGGAAACGGTACCTGCTGACTGGAAAGAAATCAAGGTTGTACCTGTACAGAAATCATCATCTGGAGCAGGTATAAAGTTTAGACCGGTCGCTATAACATCTCCTTTTTTGAAAACTATGGAGAAACTTCTTTTGAATACTCTTAAACCGTCTTTAAAAGCTTTTAGTGACCCTAAGCAGTTTGCTTATAAGTGTGGAAGAAGTACATTAGATGCAGCTGTTGTACTACACCACAATATTGTTTCCTGCCTTGATAAGGGTGCTAATTTCGTTCGAACAGCTTTTTTAGACTATACTGCAGCTTTTGACTCTGTTCCTAGGACACTTTTATTAGGAAAGATGATTTCAGCACAGACAGAGTCCTGGGCAACTAGTTGGCTGTCTTCTTATTTTAAGGATAGGAAACAGCATACTGTTTTGGCTGGAAAGCGCTCCACTTCTCAGCTAACTGAAAGTGGTGTGCCTCAAGGAGCAGTACTTTCTCCATTTCTTTTCTCTTTCTTTTTGCATGACCTTCCGAACTCACCCAACGTTAACTTCATTAAGTATGCTGATGATCTGACCGTTTCTGTCCCTGTAGTTTCCACATTGGATTGTTCCCATATGAATGGCTTCTTAGCTGAAGTTAAGGATTGGTCTAGCTCAAATGGTCTTAAACTAAATCCAACTAAATGTAATACTGTTGATTTCAGCTTGAGAAATGAAAAAGACATGCATGGATTGATCCAATCTCATGATTGTTGTAATATTGATGGTACCATGATAGAGAGTAAGTCAAGTGTTGCTTATCTTGGCATTAGTTTCTCTTCAATCATTTGCTGGTCGTCTCAAATTCTTATAGTTTCTACGAAAGTTTTCCGTCTGACTTATTACATAAAGAAGTTGAGGCACTCAGGTATAACCCAATCTCTTCTCATACAATTTATTAATTCATGTGTTTCGCCCATTATTCTTTATTGTTCCCCATTATTCTTCCCTGGGCTACTCAAAAAAGACCATATAATACTACGAAGAACATTGAGGGCTGTAAGTAGGGTCAGTGCTATCCCTTTGACTCAACTAACCGACACTGTTGTCAATAGGCACATGAATTCTTGTAAACACTTAGGTAAAGTTATTTTGTCTGATAGTGAACATCCTCTTTATTCACATTTGTTTCCTTGTATCTCTTCGGGTAAGACCAGGAGAAATCTCATAAACATTTATGCTCGTACTACAAATTATAAAAATTCGACCGTACCATATTTGGCACGAGTATTGTGTGAAGAGACGAATATCAGAAAAGAACTTTTACAACTTCTAAATCATTAACTAAACTAAAAAATGTAATGATGCATATTATTGCATGTGTAATTTGTTATATTATTTATTTATTATTCACTATGACCTAGAAATGGTGTATTTTGTTGGGGTTTTTATTTTTCCTATTAACTATTAATATTTTTAAAATTTTATACATTTATATAATTATAAACAGAGCTAAACCAATGCATTATGTAAAATGAAACGCTGAAAATTCCAGGCTGTAAATTGTTATTGTTGTGGAATAAAGTGATTATTATTATTATTAAAAAAGAATTAGAATGGAGACGTGGAATATCACTTCAGTGTAGGAGAGTGGTATGGTAGGAAGACCCCAATGGTTACCATGATCTCTTACTTCTCTTGGTCTGTGACGAAATATCCTTTGAAATTATTTCAGATCCCTTGAGAAAAACACAAAGTCTAGAAATCTATATTCAACTGTTTCAATAATCAGTCATTCAACAATGATTCCATCAATGAAATAACACAATATCTTCCCATGATTTACATCCACCTACTCCACATTCTTGAAAGCGAGAATATTTTCTGGTTAGCACTTTAGCTCAATATTCGATCATCATTATCATCATCAGAATATCACCAATCACACAGTATGCTGAGTCTCTCTGATCGTTAGAACTCTAAAAATTAGTGGTGATTCAGCAGTAGTTATATAGACAAACCGAATAATTTCAAGTCGGTCAATGAACACCTCTAAATAGTTGCATATCCAGAAAATAATAAACCTATTAATAGTGTGTGTCGGTTGCACAGTGGTTAGGACTCTCGCAGACCATGCACATGGTCCAGGGTTCGATCCTCTGCCGATGCACACTCGATATATATGGTTGGCCTGCAAAAATTGGGCTACTGATATCCATTCTGAAAATTCCATTCTTGTACTGAAAATACGTTGTGGCATCAAGCTGTCATCAAAATAAAAGTTAAAATTAAATGAACCTTTTCGGCTAATTCAGTGCATTGAGTGAAGTCATCGTCGAATTAGTCAAAATGTCATACATTGTTGAGTGAAACCAATCACTGTAGCATTACTTACCTATTCATATGCACAATTTCATGAATAATAGTGTAGTCAGAATCACCAAGGTATCTTGTGCATTCAAATTACAGATTAAACGTGTACTACTTTGTTCTTTGTCAGTAGTCAACTATAGTATCAATAAATATATCCATCGTAAGCACAGAGAGCTGACATTGGATTTCAGTTAGTTTACGTGTTATGTATCTGGTAGAATTGAATGCTGTACATCATGCCAGGGGTTGAAGAGGAATCTCTTCGTATGGATTTAATAAAAGTGACTCCTTCACATGCATCGAAATCCATCTTTTCTAGTAGCTGACGCTGCATCAAACTCAGAGAGAACCTAAATAAAGTACGAGTATGTGCACTGTTAGGTGACAGACAGTAGATGTAAAAAGAAATAACTGTCATCAGAAAGAATTCTACCTCGATAAAATCGTCCAAATTGTAAGTGTAGTGCACAGAGACCTATGTTATCATCGTGTCTGTCAGTTATTCAATACACAAACTCTTGATGGAGCTAGTTTCCTAGGTGTACATTAAACAGTGCCAACGAGCACAAAATATAACCGGGATCCCCTTGATAATAAACAGATGAATGATGTTAACTTGAGTTCACTTATAACCATGAGAAGTACCTGTAGAAATTCTCATTTTCCATAACACCACAGTTAGCATTGGAATTTACTACTGAGAAAAACTCTTATTAAAGACAACAGCGAACCTCAGCCTTGACTATTCATTTTGTAATAAGCCATACTAGGAATTGGAATAATAGTCAAGACATATGTTCACTTACACAAACACGAAAAGAAAGTTATTGGTATCTGCCATTCACTGAAATGTATACTGTGTTCGTCACTTGAGGCGAAAACAATAAAATTATTCGTCGAAACACAAAATGACATAAAAATACCGCTCAGCGATATAGAGAGTCGTACTAGTACATACAAATAACATTTTGTGATTGAATGAATGAATCAATTATTGAATTGATTGGTGATCATACATGGAGAAGGATACTATTTCTTTCAGCCTCCCACCATACGTGTATGAATTCTGATTATTTCCGGTACACGATTTGTACTCGACTAATTACTACTAGAGTTTCCTTGTTCGTCGGTGATCCAGCGCACAAGTTCGATTTAGTGAGTGTATTTAGTCATTGTACGATTAATAAGTAATTCATTTGGGCAAGAATTGACTAAATCATCTCTCATCTATTTATGTCGACTGAAGCATATGCATATGTAAATACCAATATCAATATTACAATTATTCCCCTTAGATCCCACGGAGTGGGAGACAGCTCTTGAATGCGTTTGTGACACTGCACTATTCAGTGTTGAAGCAGTTTCCGAATCACTTCACGGTCAACGCTGTTCAAGGCCTTTCAAAATCAATCATGTTTTTATTTTTATGCAGCTTGCTTAAATTACTGAGCTACCTGGTTGGGATGCATAAACCAATCAGGAGACATTTTTTATGAAATTTATGTCACATAGTCATTTGATATAGGAAACATAATAAAATATCAAATCTGACAGGTAGCAGAACATCTTGTAGTTGATTACCACAGCCCTCACTTTGAGTGGATTATTTCATTTCACTTAGGATAATGCATTCACATCCATGGTTACAAGATTTATTCACGCGAATTAACCTACTGTGTCATTTTCATGGCTGATAAGCACTTTGAAACTTATTTTTTACTTTATCGGATGCAACATTATTTAAACTGGCTCACCACCTTATTTCATAAATACTCATCGGACACAGTTCCGTCTCAGTGACAAACAATCTCAGCATCATCTCAGGCACTAAGTATTCCTCCCATCCAAGTAAGGCGACCATCAGCTCGTTCGGCTAATTCAGTGCATTGAGTGTAGTTATCACTGAATGAGTCAAAATGACCTACATTGATGAGTGAAACCAATCACTGTAGCATTACTTACTTATTCATGTGCACAATTTCATGAATAATTATGTAGTCATAACTACCAAGGTATCTTGTGCATTCAAATTACAGATTAAACGTGTACTACTTTGTTCATTGTCAGTAGTCAACTGTAGTATCAATAAAAATATCCATCGTAAGCACAGAAAGCTGTCATTGGATTTCAGTTAGACTACGTGTGATGTATCCGGTAGAATTGAATGCTGTACACCAACCATGCCAATGGTTGAAGAGGAATCTCTTTGTATAGATTTAACAAAAGTGACTCGTTCACATGCATTGGAATCCATCCTTCCTACTAGCTGATGCTACATCAAACTCGGAGAGAACCTAAATAAAGTACGATTATGTGCACTGTTAGGTGATAGACAGTAGATGTATAAAGAAATAACTGTCATCAGAAAGAATTCTATTTCGATAAAATCGTCCAAATTGTAAGTATAGTCGAAATAGACCCATGTTATCACCATGTCTGTCAGTTATTCAATACACAATCTCTTGATGGAGGTAGTTTTCCCGGTGTACGTTAAACAGTGCCAACGAGCACAAAAATATAACGGGATCACCTTAATAATGAACAGATTAATGATGTTAACTTGAGTTCACTTATAACCATGAGAAGTACCTGTAGAGATTTTCATTTTCCATAACACCACAGTTAGCATTGGAATTTATTACTGAGAATGAACTCTTATTTAAGACAACAGCGAACCTCAGCCTTGACTATTCATTTTGTAATAAGCTATACTAAGAACTGTAATAATAGTCAAGACATATGTTCACTTACACAAACATGAAAAGAAAGTTATTGGTATCTGCCATTCACTGAAATGTATACTGTGTTCGTCACCTAAGGCAAAAACAATAAAATCAATCGTCGACACACAAAATGACATAAAAATACCGCTCAGCGATATAGACAGTCACACTAGTACATACAAATACCATTTTGTGATTCAATGAATGAATAAATGAATAGATGGAGGGATTACTGAATTGACTGTTGATCATACATGGAGAAGGATACTATTTCTTTCAGCCTCCCTCCATACTTGTATGACTTTTGGTTATTTCTGGTACACGATTTGTACTCGATTAATTGCTACTAGAGTCTCCTTGTTCATCGGTAATCTATCGTACAAGTTGCATTTAGTGAGTGGAAGTTGATAAACTAATTCAGCTTGGCAAGCTAAGATTAAACCATTTCTCACCTATTTATGCCGACTGAAGCATATGCATATGTAAATACCAATATCCATATTACAGTTTTTCCCTTAGATCCGGAGGAGTGGAAGACAACTATTGAATGAGCTTGATATGCGTTTATGACACTGCACTATTCAGTGTTGAAGCAGTTTCCGAATAACTTCGCCGTCAACGCTGTCCAAGGCCTTCCAAAATCAATCATGTTTTTATTTTTATGCAGCTTGCCTAAATTACTGAGCTACCTGGTTGGCATACATAAGCCAATCGGGAGACATTTCTTATGAAATTAATGTCACTTAGTCATTTGATATAAGAAACATAATAAAATTTCAAATCTGACAGGTAGCAGAACAATTTTATGGCTACCTTCCATACTAAATCATCTTGTAGTTGATTACCACAGCCCTCACTTTGAGTGGACAATTTCATTTCACTTAGGGTAATGTATTCACATCCATGGTTACAAGATCTGTGCACGCGAATTAACCTACTGTGTCATTTTCATGGCTGATAAGCACTTTGAAACTTATTTTTTACTTTATCGGATGCAACATTATTTAAACTGGCTCACCACCTTATTTCATAAATACTCATCGGACACAGTTCCGTCTCAGTGACAAACAATCTCAGCATCATCTCAGGCACTAAGTATTCCTCCCATCCAAGTAAGGCGACCATCAGCTCGTTTAGCTCACTGAGGTTGTCCAACACTTCAGAACACGGTAAGGCTGCCGTCAATCTTGCCAACAAATACAGGGTTAATATAACACGTCCATATTTGCATGAAGCTCTGAGGTGACAGTGCATTTTCAGTGCTTTGTTTATAATGTGTTCTGTTCTTATATACCCAGACAATGTAAATAATGATATGGAGACTTGGTTTCATTCCCAGTACGCAGTGCAGTACTCTTAACTTTATTAACCTTATTTTACAGGTACGCGATGCTGATTGTGAAGTGATTTTAAAATCGCTTCAGTCATATAGAATGCCCCGATTCTTTATCAGTCTCACTCAACAGCTATAGGAGATTGGCACATTTCAGAGGATTAACAACGGAGAAATCAGGGAAGTCTTGGAAGTGTAAACAGAATTAAGAGAAGCCTGTATATTACCTGTGATGATATTCTTAGTTGTAGTGGATTGGATTATACGATGGAGTGTCATGTGAGTGAAAAAAGGAATGCTCTGAACCGATATTGTGATTCTTAAATATCTGGAATTCGCGTATGATATTCGTCTAGTGTCACATAATCCCGATAACTCGCATGCGAAGACCGACGAAACGGCAATCATGGCAGACGTTCTAACTGCACTGACAACTATTGCATCCTATGCAATCATGATCTACTGATTTACAGTAAAGCAAACACAACAGTGAACATAAAGTGTTGATGTCAGTACATCGATACAAAATCACGTGAGTTGGCATTTATGAATCATGGAGATCCATAAAACAGTTGCCATGATACAACTTATATATCAAAAAATATTAATTCTTCCAAGCAAATATAAGTTCAAGGTTCATTGCATAAAGAGTTTTATTTATTGAATATCTGCCATTTGAAAAATATTTCATTTACATATTCTAAAAATGTTGCCCGAGTAAACAAAAATCACACATCAGGCACATATGTTAACAATACACTTTGTCATGTAGACGTATGATATCAAACTGATTTGAGTTGGTTCGCAACAACCACTAACATCTGAAAAAAGAAAAAGAAAATAGTATGAAAACGTGAAAATTTGAAAATTACCATTTGCACATTTAGGAAAGCAAAGAGTTAGGTGAATACATGCATGTTTTCCTCGTCATCGACTATACATTAATCATTAGTTCCTTCATCAAAATTATTACACTCATGCTGGTTCGTCTTCCTGGATACTGAACATCACGTTTACACTGAAAGAGGTTTTAAGTTTATAAGTCATATCAATCCCATATTATCTAACCTTTCACATACTCCACAAGTACGACATCTACTTACAGTAAATGAAATTGGAATTCTTATGAACAAGCCAAATTTGTGCGTCCAAAAGAAATTTGTGGTGCCTCTATCTATTCCGTGGCCAACTTCATAATAAATAAAAAGTTTTACTGACGATTCTATACTGCCAGTGTTATTTTATTCCAGCTACAGTCGCAGCTAATTCAACCAACGTGTTCTTATCGTATTATTACTGCGTAATTCTAAATGGTATCTCCCTTCTTCTTAGTCAACACTGAATTCAAACTCTTATAATGCTTGAAATATATATATATGTATCCAGTGTGAGTGAATAATTGTACTTATGCTTATTCCATATATATATATATATATATCATATCAAATTGATGGTATATGTATCAATAATAATAATAATTTTCTTTTGTAAATAAAGGTGAACGAAATGATGGGAATGGAATCACAGGAACCAGTGAAAACTGAAAAGGCAAACTTGCCAAGATGCCAAACTTTCTTTTAATTGTAACCTCATTCCGCCCCACTCACGTTTTCATCGTCTTTATGAACACCATTATTGAAATGATATCTAAGCGCTTCACTTCCACACGTATCTCTGCCAAAAAGAACAAAATCACTCAAATATTTCAAACTCTTTTTTCTTAACAATTTGAAAAGGAAAAAGTATTCTCATGATATAAATAGTTGTCACTATCTACCTCACCTAAATATATTAATTTCCTAATAGGAAGAGAATTTTTATCTATTAAAGAAATCTGTCACGAATCTACTTCTGAGTAGCCTGGTTAAACTAGCGAGTTACCTCTTTTGACGTTGAGAAAAGTTCTCAAAATTCAACAGGTTTCTCTGTTCTTTTGTACCTCAGTTTAATCCTTGAGTACTAGCAGTCACTCATTCGCATCATTGTTTTTGAATTTCATCTTGCTGTTATGCCTTCATCAAAAATGATGAAGGAAGAATATTCTGTGAAGAACGCTAATATCTCATCAATTTGTGTCAGTATATTGTTCAAAATAAAGCCAACAAGATAATCGTAATAGTTAAATTCCTGCTAAGTAGAACGTCATAAAGGTTAAATGATAGTCATCATGTATCACCTTTACTTGAGTGTTATCGTGATAACAGCAACAAAACAAATCACTCGTAACGACAGCGCTGAAGTCAAACATTTCACCAGTTTTCTTCAGCTTCAGTTATAAGTGACTATTGATCATAGCGGAGTACATGAAAGTGAAGGTGCAACAGCAGAAGGCAAGACACGGAAGATAAGGTACATTTTCAATTGATGAAACAGCTATTTATATTATCTCAATATTTGAAAGGAAAATAATTCTCAAAACACTTATGAATAATATTTAGTGTTTTTGCTTTTTTTAATAATGAACTTTGTTCAACTATATCATATTTCACATTGACAGCATCTAACGTTTAACTGGATGGATTGTAAGATTGATTGATGATGACACAACAGGTCAACAAGATGATCAGGAAGTTAATGGAACTCTAACCATCCCCATTGTCAAGTTGTGTTATTTTTTGTAGACATCGCTGCCTGTCGCAGATGTCCTTCAATGAATTTATCATATGTTAACTAAGCTACAACGCATCATTCATTTTTCCATCCGTAATTCATTTATTCTGCTGATAATTTTGTCAAAGTATGGATGATACCGGCTGATTTTATGACAGTCACCTTTTCAAATTCTTTCAATAAATAATATCACCATAGAAGTCACAGCTTTATTTGCATACCACTAGTTTCATAGAGGAATAAATATGCTATGAATTCTCAGTTTAAAGAGTCTTTAATTATTTATCTAGAGGAAAACATGTGATAGCACATCTGGTCTGAAGCTCAAACGTGGAAGTTTCGAACTGTAAAGTTGAACAGTTTTATGCGACAATTTGTGACCAAAAGAGGGCTTCAAAAGAAACAAAATATTATCAGACATAATGTTAATTGAATGGTGAACGATGAGTGCAAAGTAAATTGATGGAGAACAGAGAGGTATCATCCATTTGTTATTTAATTAAGAAATGAAATTATTTATTCAGTGTCAATTCTCTATGTGATGATGCAGTCCGCAACTATTTATTACTTATGTGATTCTTCGTTGACTCAAGATAACTAGGTCGCATGCATCGCTGGTCAATACAACCGATTACATAAGAGCTCATATTTTAAATACACTGGCAGCTGGATTCTGAGCAGATCAATCACCGATTAACAGGTTTCCGACATTTTACTGGCTGCTGTACTACATCCACAATGAATTCATGTTTGGTTCGTTAGCAGCGAATGACTGTGTATTTCTAAATGAGGCTAGGAGCAAAGTCGCATCCACATTTCTGAAATTTCTACAATCATCTTCCTACTAAGAATATTAAAAAGCAACAACACAAAGATCAGTCAGCTTTGTAAGTGATAAAACAGTCGTCTTCGCCAACAGCGTAGCTTGTGCTGCAGTGAAGTTATGATAGATAGTAATCAACGTGAACTTTAACGATGTGAAGCCCATACGATTCAAAAATCTGTAATCATGGGACAAATTTCCATGCGAAAGCTAATATGCAATAATTTTACGAATCTTCCACAATCCAACATTTTCCTATCTGCACTGGTGTTTCTATTCCAACACGGCACAACAAGCACCAACCTATTTAACTTGCCAAACAAAATGCAGACTTCAGGCAAAAGACCTAACATGGTTCCCTAGAAATTTGTGAAGATATTCTAATCTCATTCTGAGAATGTCAGAATACGTGATGTGACTCAACACATTCCTTAAACCTTGCTTAAGTGACATCCAGGCAATCAATCATCTATAGCTGTTCAGTTTAATTCGCGATATGGTTGAAAAATAGGTTCAAAATCAGTAGCTGAATTAACGCAGGCTCTGTGCTAACCTATCCTTGTGTGAAATCACTAAATAAGCAAATCACATATTTAGAATACTAATAGTGCACGGATGAAATGTGCTACGCTGAGTTCGAATTTCTCGTGGTTCTTCTGTAACATGCCTTCCCAAGTAAATTATATTTTATCAACCTGATATCACATGTTGAATTAATCAGAACATATTTTCGTCAGATGATATTCCGAGATGGCAGTGTGAGTAAATGAACATAGAGTCTGATCGAGGCTGAAATTGCTTACCCTCACAAATATCATCATATGATCTAGTGGTTGGCATTCTTCTCAGCTATGTAAGTAGAAATGATCGATGAATACTAAACAAGGTAACAGGATGTGTTTTCACCCATTATTATTGAATACATATTCAATCCTCTGCACAGGTGAAATGTGTCCGATGAATCGCCAGGAGACTTGATGCGACATAAGTGTTCGTGATAAAAAGGAAGTTTTACTAAGACATTTAACAGTTACACAGTCAGTAGACCCGTTTTAAAATTTGAAGCAGACGTCGTTAGCAGCGGACCAATAAGAATAAAAAAAGTGGCAATACCACCACTTTGCTTCTACTTTGAACCGAATTAGTCATGTCAGTGCATAGTGAATCCATTTAAAGATACTAAATTGTCATCATATGAATTGTGGAGCTAAGTTTCCTGAAGCGCTACTACACCTGTATTACAATAAACATTTGAAGATAATAAAGCATACTATCTTGTTCAGTAATGACTTGCAAATTGTGCTCAGAATCACAGGAACATTCATCTGAATACGCTTCAAAGCTTGTTGCCACCCACCATGACGCTTTCTTCCTAATTTGATTAAAAACCCGTAGATCCGCTGGTAGGAAACATTTTGAATAATCCGGGGAGTAGACACTAAGATTTGGAGATATAACTGAATGAATAAAGCAAAATAAATCTTGAAAAGTACATTCATTGTACAAGATGCAAAATTTTGGTAGCCCTAGTTTTGAGCAGGACGCCACTATGTTCACTATCTATAGTGATGTTATCGTGTAAGTACTCTTTTTGATGCTGTATGATACTTTCAATTCATTTCATTTTTAATCAGTAAAATTTGTAAACATTTACTGAGCATACCTGAGTTTGCGTTGATTTGTTTAGGATTTGTTTATTATGCTCATTTAATTCCTTAAGAGAAGTAGCCTTGACTCTGTGTTTTCTGTGGGAAGAGAAGGAGGTGTGTGCTGATCAAAATATTTACGACTATTTAACCCTCCTTGTTACAGTCAATATATTCGAATCCTTTAAAAAATTATTTGATGAACGAGTATCACATTTTCATAATGTCACCAAAAGAAGACAAATATGGAGACACTTGAAGAAAAGAAATAATCAAAGAAAGTCTCAGCAAGTGATATGAAGAATAATAAAACTACACACAGGATGTCGGACAAGATACTTACTGAAAATGAAATATCATTACTACAGAAAGGATTGAATTCCAACATCACTAGGAAGCCATTACCGATTCAGGAATTGGCACCTATGACTGATCCTGCTCTACCAATGAAGAATCACAATCTGTGCGAAACATACCATCTAATCCCAGAAAACAAGAATATGAGGCCCCAAGAAACCTCAAATAAGGAAAAAGCATCGTTATAACTAAAGCCGACAAGAAAAACGTCACTGTGATAACGAACCAGAGTGATTCAGAAAAGAAGGCGATTGAAGACGTACCCGATGAACAACACTTACTTTCTGAAGAAAAGGAAAAATCTGAGCAACTTAAAAAAATGAAACTGAATACCAACAGACTCCTTCAAGACCCAATCCTGAATGGGAAATTAAGAACAGTAGTGGATTTTACCAATTCACTGACATACAATCTTTTCAGATACTTTTTTTCGATATGACATCCACTGCAAAAAACACTCAGATTACTGTGATTTCAAATCCAGAATAAAACACTGAGAAGTGTATAATGATTATATTATGGTATGCTGTGATATTCATCCATTATGTACAAGTATTCTTATTATCGTGTTTTGATATCATTTTCAGTTTACTAGAACCAGGCACAGTCGTATCACAAAGGTGTCCAGAAAGTAATTATTTTACATTTAAAGGGAAATTATATAGGCAGACAAAGATGTTGCCATCGGTACACTGATTATCCAAATAGTTGCCGATCTTTTTATGAATTGATTTAAGGATAACATCTTCTCAAGCATACTCATGCGTAAAATATGGTTAAGATAGGTTGATGACAATTTTGTTGTGCTGAAACAGAATCTACACAGTTCATTCTTGGAGAAACTGAACAATCCATCTCTGATAATCCAGTTTACTTCAGATACAGAACCAGACGTCAGTGAACTACCATTTCAAGACTGCCTAGTTGAAAGGAGCGAAAACAGACATTTTAGTATATCTTTATTCAGGAAGAAAAACCATTCCAACACATATTTAGACTTCGAATCACCGCAGCCCATCAAAGCAAATCTAGCAGTTTTTTGAAGTCTTCTTTGACAAGCACACCTATTGATAACATATGCGAAGGGAAAAAGAGATTACTGAGACTCTCAAACAAAATAACTACCAAAAGAACTTAATCAACAAAATTAACACTGACATTAAGTATGGTCGAAGACGCATTCCGAAAACATGGAACTCAACAGTTGTCTTTACATGTAGACCAGAGACGTCAGAGGATATCAGAAGAGACCCCAATAAGCACGAAATCAGAGTTTTCTTCAAAACATCAAACACTGCGAAGTAACCTTGTTTATATAAATGACCAAGCCCCTTAAGATTATGTATCTAATTGTGTCTATAAAAACACACTTGGAATGTATAATGTGATACATTGGACAACATCTCGAGAAATGGAAATCAGAAGGAATGAACACCGTAGATCATCTGTTCGACCACCGAGAATTCCAGCTGAAGAAGAAAAGCCTGAGTAATCGTAAGCCATAGGTCTAAACGCTATAGAATCAGGCCACAAAATCGATTTGAAAATATTGAAATAATCCAGAAAAACTTCAGAAATCACAAAGAACGTTTAATATCAGAAGCACTTCATATCAAGTGAAATCCAAATTGTCTGAATAGGAATGATGGACTACAACAAAATGTGACCTGGTTACAACTCCTCCCTCCCTCATGAAGTGACAAAATCAACACGAATATGATAAGCTACCTCATTATGTAAAAACATGCTGCTTTTGTAACTTGATACACTCATCAAATCCAATAATGTTCACTTGCTCTTCTTATCTTTACCGACTGACAAATTGACAACTTGAAAATTACTCCATGCTGATGAATGATGGCTCTATTTATACATATAAGCTGAGAATTTGTAAATTCTGGTTTAATGACACTTTGATTAAGCTACTAGCATTGAATAACGAAATCAAGCAAAGTAATTCCCACAAATAATGATTATCCTGTTGCCTTTCTCGTCCAACCTACCTGTGTATGTCTGTTATTTTCAAGTTTTTAATTCTTTTCTGCATTACTAGATATGGATGCTGCTTTTTATATATATGTAAATGTGAAATATGTGGTAATTTCAACCTGATATCCTGTATGGACGAGATGAGCCCAGTACAGGTCAACATCTCGCCTTATTCAGGCCTCTGCCTACATCTGATGGGTTTTGTACAGAAATGAGACGATGATTCGGTCAATCGTTCACCTAATGTTCATGCTTCGAGAATAGCAGTGATTCACTAAACACACCTCATTCACTTCTTTTGTCATAGTTTCCCATAAAAACTAGTATTCCAACATGTTCCTGTGAACACCTAGTTCACACATATCTTCGTTGGAAAAAGCTACATCTCTCTAATGTTTCGACGGTCATTTTACCACAGTTTGAAAAAGAACAAGAATTTGCATCAAATTATGAGTTGTCACTATCTGCCTTACTTTAATAAATTACTTTCGTAACAGAGACACATATTTTTTTTATTATAGCTTGACTCCACACAGGATTTTTGATAGAAGTGTGAAATTTTCAGCATGTGATATCGGTAGCCCAAATTTTGCAGGCTGACCATTGATATCGGGTGTGCATTGGCCGGGGATCGAACCCCGGACCATATGCATGGTCGGCGAGCGTCCTAACCACTGTGCCACCGACGCATATGTGACTTAACAACATGATAATTAATACATGAAAAACAAAATCTCTCGTGAATCTACTTCTAAGTGGCTTAGTAATACCCCTGACCTTCCTTGTTTTGCATTAATGAAAGTGCTTGAAATTCACCAAGTTTCGCAGTGTTTTATTTTTATTTTAATTAGATCCCTGATTAGTTGCCATTACTCACCTCCATCTCTTTTTGATTCCCAGCTTGCTGTTATGGATTTATCAGAGTAAATGAAGGAAGAATTTACTGTGAAGAACGTTGAGGATTCATCAATGGTAAACACACATATTGTTCATGACGAAGCTATTAACATTACTGATTGCTTTAATTACTGTTGTAGTTGAATTTCCTTTACGTAAAATAGGATATGCATGGTATTACTACAAGCAAAACCTCACTTTAGGTGAAAGTTGTTGACGCAACAGCATACAAACAGATCATATTTGCGCAATGAACTAAGTGAACGATTTCCTTATTATCTTTGATTACCAATTTAAGTGACTAAATATCATGCTAAAAGATGATTGGAGTAAAACATATCCACAACGTAAACCAAGCGAATAAGTGAGATTCTCGTCAAGACACACACTCAACTGATCACGAAAGCAGAAATCAACTAATAGTTCTCACTGGATTGTAGAAGCATCTATTCGTATTACCGAGTTTCGTTTAGTATTTCCATGTGTGATGATTTATTTAAAGAGTCCCTCTCACTACCTGAATCCGACATCCTTTTATTTTTCTGACCGTGTCACATATTCAAAAGACGATTTCATTGTCAGAATACATATCGTCGAAGGAAGAGTCAACCAGCATTCAAATTCTCTTTATGTGTGATAGACAAACTCATGAAAAACATAATTCAGAAGAAACTGTTGTACAGATACAAAAATGAAAGTTTTAGTGCAGAAATATTAATTTATTCTATAAATTTTAAATGTGAACTGTCAGTTAGTCAGGCAGTTATGTGCACAATAAAATGTGTACGCAAGCACAAGTGTATATCCCTTGACACAATTTGATTGATAAACCGATGTGTTATTCATGTTATTTCAGTGAGCTGGCAAACACTAGAACCAACTGAAAGAAACAAAGTAACAAATAGAACAACAATAATTTTCTGAGTTTCAATTGAATATATGCCAGTCTGTTGACTGAATATAAACTCCTGATTTATATTAATGAATAAAATCAACAGTAAGATCAACAGAAAATGTGATTTGAAATTTTGTATTAACTTCGGCAACACCTTGAAGGCTTGTCAAGGTAGACTTCACCTCTGTTACAAATTGTTTATGATTTCTCATCTCAAACCAAACACCACAGCTGATATATAAAGAAATTTCTAAATTCCAAAGTAAAACTGTGAACTTACTATAGCTACTGCAGTGTTCCAAAAGCCACCAGCCAATTCAGAATAGTTCATCTGAAACCAGTAGAGATAAATGCCATTCAGAATGTTGATCAAGGATTACAGAAGATTAAATGTACAATTCAAGTATTAGTAACATGCCAATAAAACTGAGTGTTGTTCTATGGAACAAAACTGCAAAATATATATGTACAACAACGCAGTTTTCCGATTATTTCAATGAATCAGTGAGATAAATTAGGCAACAGTTAAACGCTTCTTTCCAAAAGAATTTAAGTTTCACATTTCTTACCACTGTGTAGTAGGATGTTTCGTCATTATCAGAGATTTACATAGTCATTTTAATTTTACATAACAAATAACTGCGATACTGTTTCTCAGATGGTCAAATACACTGCAATTATTGAATCGCTGCATAAGTACACCTGTTTTTCCTCCTCTGGTAGTGCAAAGATGTATGGTCTCAAGAATACATAGATAAGTGTAAGGCTTAAATTCCATGTTAGTAATAATAAGATTTAGTTGATAATTCCAGTTATGTTAAATATAAAAACGATGAAATGAAAAAGGATAATTTGAAATTCCAATGCACTTACCCAACTCAAGTATAAATAAAACAAAACTGCTCCAATTATCAGAAAAGTCGTCGATAAAGATATCAGAACTATTATCACCACCAGTTTGAATCTTCTGACATAGATGCAGGCGATAATTGTTAACAAATCTTCCACAATAACGAAGCCCAATAAAAAGTAACACTTAAAACCTGGCCCTTGGCAACACATAAAACATATAGATGCAGACCATAATACGATCTGTTGGCAAAAGAAATTAGACATTCTGAACATCTAAGTTGGAATGTTCACAAAACTGACGTAAACATAGAAATTTCATATAAAATAACAGCGAATTTCAGTTGAAATGTTCTAGTAGTGTTACATTTAGTGGTGTGAAAAACCCGCATAGAAACGTAGATGTTAGTTTCGCGTTTATTGTGTGTGACCAACGGTATATACATGCAACCGCAGAGGAATTAGTGAATCCTCAGTATCTCGCATACACCCAATTTACTGGTGTACAATGTATCTGTTTCTCGTTACATTTCGTGGTTTAGATGAAAAAACGTAATTTCTGTTGTTCTGTAAACTGCCAAAGCATCAGATCTATAATGGTGATCCCGCTACACTTAATAAATGATATTCACACGTACACAGGTAGGACACATCGATCTGTGCAAGTAAGGGCTGAAGAATACATTCCTTGATAGCTTGAAGAATAGATAATAATCATGATTTTAAACACAATCCACTGAACAAGTTTCATGTTGTGCTTCAATTCAGTGAAGTTAATAACATCTAAGGTGTGGAAACTTACATCCATCCGACAGTTTTAAAGAAAGCTACAAATATCAGTTCGAAATTTTGAGGGTATGACCTACAAGATCAAGTCAAACAAAGACTTGATAAATCTACAAGTCGAACTAGTTGTGCTGCAAAACTCGTGTACATTGACTGCACAAAGTGACTGCTTCAACAATCTGGAAAAGAACTGTCTCCAATCTTCAACACTTCGAATTGTGTTTATCAACTTGAGTGTGTTTGTGGAAACACATAAACAGGTCGTAGGAGGAGGCGATTACCTGTTTGCACAATGCAGCTTTTGGTAGTGTGACAAGGTATCAAAATGTCCAATAATGAAGAATTTCGTAGACTGTAAACATGATACTAACTCTATCAAGTGGTTCACTTCTGTCATTAAACGAAGTGAAATAAGTACAAGTGTGAAGGAGTGTGAAATTGTGGTTCGTTAACTTAGCCTCCGTGTACAGAAAGAAATCGTGGTCACTCTGAATCCACTACGTCAATTCACCTTATTTATTACCTGTTGTTATTATTGTTAATAATTTATTCTACCTCATTATTATCCTTCATTTGTTTGAAACCATCCTTTATCAGTAGTGGTATCTTAAGTCGTTTTAATATCCATATTTTTGCCATTAATATTATTATCAATATTATTGAGTTTGATGTTTCACCTCAGTCTGATGAATTTATTAAATTCTGCTTTATTACCTGTGTTGCTTGCTGAAATTTAATCAATTTTCAAGTGAATATCAACAATAGAAACAAAATTATCTAGAAGAAACGAAGCTAATTCATAAATGTGAATCTCTGAGGAACTTACTATGAATCCTATCAGGATCAACGCAATTTTTACATTATTTGTGAATTTGACGAATAGCAATATACACAAGATCATTGTCAATACTCTAAAATTCAAATGGAAAACAGCTGTAATGAATTCCGGAAGATTAAAGGAGTTTTCTACATAAAAACATGCAATTTGCTGTTAAGAGAAGCACGAGTTTCCACATGTTTGGAACGGTTGAGGAATCATTCCTAGTATATACTCACTCATATGATTGCAAAAATGAAGCACTGCTTAGACGTTTATTGGTCCGATACATTATTTAATATCAGATGAACTCAGTTAAGCTATACTGTTCGAATATTCCAAAAAGGTTCATTTTGTTACGTTTCGCAAGTTATCAGTTACCCAAGGTTCAACAAATCGTTTTCGATCCAAAGTATTCATTGCTTGCCTACTAATACCATTTTAGAATTGAAAGCCTAATGTTTGTCCTCTGGTAAGGAATTTTTGATCATATTTGTACTCTTTTTGTTTGTTTTCTTATTATTAACAATATTATACAGAGTCAGGGATTCGGAATATTCTTCACTCAACCAGCATCTCAACGCAGGTACAACTGATGAATTACTAAATATTTATTCACATGGACTTTAGTTCAAATATTAGTTTTTTTCATAACTTTAATCAAACCAATATTCACAGCAAACAGATGGGCATAATGTTGTATCATCGCCAGTAGACCTTGACGACGCCACACAACCGATTAAAACAGTGTCTATGTAAACAAGAAAATACTTCAAATCTGTAGTAGTCAATAGTTTGTTTGATTCTTTGCTGTATAATTTATTTTGATTTTAGCTTGATTCCACACCGTATTTTTGCTACAAGTATGAAATTTTCAGCGTGTGATATCGGTGGCCCAACTTCACAGGCCGACCATTGATATTAGGTGTGCGTTGACAGGGGTCTAACTTCGGACCCTGTGCATGGTCGACGGCAACTTTAACCGCTGTGCCATCACCGGACACCATCAGTTCAAGATTTGACTTTTGCGGTTATAATCACGAAGTGATGTGAAGGTATTTTAAGTCATTTACAGTTAATAGTGTTAATCTCAAAGATTACGGGAAGGAAAACTTACAGACAAGCGATTGCTGCATAAACCTTCCATTCAGTAGCAAAATTTTCGTTAGCCTGAAGAAAAAAATATTTAGGACATGTTAGTCAAAATTCTGATATCGTCCACAGGTAGCTGATTCTAAACAAAATCAAGAAAGCTATTTTGAAGCGTTGCCCACAGTGGTTACACATTTGGTGACTTTTGATTTTAGATAAAACCAATATGTCTTTAATTCTCAGCATGAATGATTTAATGCATGAACATTGCCTACATATATGGGTGGTGCCATCGATGAATATGTTAACTGTGCGACAATTTCATATCTTTAAATATTCAAAAGTTGGAGTCAATATCAGACAGCAAATAAGACTGAAATATCTCATAGACAAAACATTTGGCCTGAAATAACTTTTGGTAAACACGTGGAAACATGACAGCCCCTAGCGTGTGAATTGAAATTTTCCATTCACCATAACAGTTCCTGTCAAAACCTGTCGTCACATATGCACGATGTTCGGAATTACAATCAGTAATGGGATGTGCATACACTCTCATAATGGATGGCATGTTTCGGGATGTAGAATGTTTTGACTACAAGTTCACCTACAGATGTGTTCCACTTTACTTTAACATAATGTGATAAATGTTATGTCAATAAAATACCTAAAAAGATTAAATAGACGCGAAGGAACAGATTCTCTGATGTTGTGATGACTGCTCAATATACATATCAAATATTAAACCTCATAAACCATGAAATCATGAAGTAAGAATGCCTAAGATTAAACGAAGAATGCAGCCATTGATGACAAGAAAGTGACAGTAACTACAAATCATAAGAACGGAAGTGCTTACCTCTAAAATAACAATCATCTTACACCAGACGCTATGAAATGGACTTACATCATTGCTCAACTTATATGCAAATATATATTCACCTAATTCTCTGAACTTTGTCTCAAACTTTGTTTACATTCATGCTGAAGTGTTTATTAACTGGTAATAAAAACGTCAGTGCACGTCGAACTTGTTTATATTCAGAAGTAAAATCAAGTCGTCTTATACATGTTTATTTGATAAATTAAATCACGACTGAAAATATTTTTCTACTATCAACCAGTTAGTGTTACTTGATAAAACGTGGCTAATTCAAAAAACAATGGAATATTGAAAAAGTCAAAAAATTATGAAGTTATTTAATCGGTGGATGGTGACTAGCAGTAGAATCCAGTATGCGCATTTCGTCCTATTTAGGACTCGTCATCTGGATGTACCTGCATTTTTTCAGTGAGTGATGATGTTCCCACCGAGTCTCGAACACAGTGCCCATGGTTTCAAACGCCAAGCGTTATCCACTAGACCACTCGGGCCACGAGAGCCACCTCTCGTGCAACGGGCCATATTAATATAATTGAATTTTGGATTTTCCCGTCGATTGATTGGACCGAAGTGCTCGGTCTCGGGTCGACATGTCGGCTTCTTGAAGTTACATTAACTTTATTCGTGTGAAAGTTTCTTTCATGGTGTACGATTATAGAATGACTGTGTTACGAGTCGTCAGATTCACAATGAACTCTATACTGAACAGCTAGCACTCCAATCTGTGGAGATCCTATAATACATTCAACTACATTTTTTAGAGTAATTATTTTCGTCTTATCGATAATTAGTCAGATGGACATTTTCTTCGGGCTTTAAAATCAACTATTATTCCTAATTCCATATTGAATTATTTCAGTGTTCCTTAGAATATTGAAGTATAACTTCAATGAAATATAAATGATAAAAACACTATGTCACTGAATGGATGAATGAAGTGGGCTGTTCACTAAATATTTCTCAATAAGTTAGCGGATTCACGCCTTACACATTTCTTATCAGATGAAATGTGTATCAAGAGAGGTGTCGCAGAAAATTTACAATAAGTCGATAAACCAAAAAATCCCTAATGGCCAATATTATTCCTTCATGCTGTTATGAAGGAAGAGAGCTTTATAAAAGGAGAATAGCCTCAAGATAAAAAAAATTTGGCTAATTTTATTTATTTTGACTCTGATCAACGTGCCCTCAGTTCACATCCGGTAATTTTGAAGCGAAATGTGGTGCTGCTTGGCTCTTCATCTTTAGTTCAATGGTCAGTTGTTGGCGTTCTTTTCATGCATTTTGAAGTTAATGTCAACGATTTATTCATCCCTTCACTACACATTTGCAACCTGTTGCAGAGGTACCATTCAACTGAAATAAATGGAATATGTGCTAATTATAGAGAATAATTATCTGCACTGATGATTTTCATGAAAAATGATGTAAGACTTACAACTTCAGGTCATATTTGATGAGTGTAGTCACAAAGATGTCTTTAAATTGCAATTGATTTGCGAATAGTGACAACTGCAAATCAGAAACTTTGTGATGCATAAAGGCGATTGTAAATAAGGATATATTTTTCTTCCCAAACTACGCTTTTCGTCAATCAATAATGGATTTGCTGTAATAGGTGATTAAGTTATCATGTGGCTAGCACGAGATTTCATGATAAGCACTACATACTAAAGGGAACACTTCCAAATTGTCAGTGATAATGGAAGAGAGTAATTATGGATATGAGTATTTTATCTTTAAAGAAATATAATCTAGGAATTCACCAGACTAAAAACAGAGTGTGAAATGATTCATATTTGCGTAGTAAAACATCTAGAAAAAATTCAAATTTAGCGAGAAATACCCAACACAGGATATACGTATGATACTTTTTGTCAGTGTGGCAATCGTTGATTCCTACTGACTACTTATTTACACTAAACTGTAAAGCACACGAATAGTCAAATCGTTTCAGTTAACTTCTCAATGTTTACAAAAGAAACAATTCTCAAATCACTTATGAAAAGTAGATTTATTGTTATAGTTTTTTTTTGAATAATGGAATTTGTTCAACGCTAATTACAATAAGTAGTGAAATAATGTAAATATTTTCAGGCGATGAAGATTGTAATGTTGAGGCTTATTTTGTTTACTTCACTACTCTCCACTTATTCATTCGTCTGAGTTAGCCTTACAGTCTCGACGATTTAGAACTGTGAACTCTGAAATTATTCAGTGTTTTTCAGTAATTGTTAGTTAATACAATAAAGACTTTTTACTCTATATGTGAATTCAACAAATATTTCGTTTATTATTGACGAGATTCAAAGTCTAATATTGAGTAAACACTGAAATTAGTAAACACGTCTGATTCGCATGACAGTTGATTTCAAAATTTCAATAGCTGACTTAATTAGAGCTACCTGCAAAACATAAAAAATAAAAAATACGAAATCATGAATGTACGGAGTTTCATTTAGATTTCTGTTGGATTGTTAATTTACTAAGTGGATTACAATCTCTATTTCTCATTTGTGGATGAAATCAGTAATGAAATGTGCATGATATATGATGGCAGAACTGGTGATTACCTCGCTCAAATTATGAAGCACTGTCATCATATACTCTACTTCGCTTACATATCCATTATGCTTTGAAATGAATTCGCATCAAAAATCAAATGTCATGGCTAGCTCAAAATTCGTTTTTAGAAAATTCATGTCAAAAGTGCTCCAAAAGACGCCAGCCAATACAGTGAAAAGGTCGTGAAATATCACATTTAGAATGTTGATCATGGGTGAGGAGGTTAAGTGAATCATATTTCGATTATTAATAACTGGGTGATAAAATCAAAATCTGTATAAATGGAACCGTACCACAAAGTGTCTATGTAGAAGAGCCTAGTCCTCATACAATTCCAACCAAGCAGTGAGATAATGCAATGCTTCTTTTCACTACAATTGCTGTTTCACACTTCATATAATGACTCCACATCATGATACATTTAAATATCATTCAAATGGGATACTGGTTGGCAGACTGGTGAATGTAATGAAAATAATCAACTTCCAGACAAGTACTCTTTGTTTTACCAGATTAAATAGCGAAACGTCAGTAAAAACAATATCGTTTTGTTTTTCATTCGTTGAGAAATACAAAAACCTTTATTATGATGAATACTCCTTGTTTTCTCCTTCCCTGTTTGTGCGTACATGTCTGATTTCAGAACTACAAAAATTTAATTTGATTGTTAGCAACGGTCATATGAAAATAATTCTAGCAATTACGAGAATAATTAATATAACAAAACAGATCATTTGAAATTTCAACTCACATCACCCTTCCCTATATAAAACAAAACCACTCCAGTTATCAGAAAAGCCATCGATACAGAAAGCAGAACTGTCACCAATATTTCTTTGAATCTTCTAGTTATGTAGCAGGAGACAATGGTTAACACGTCTTCCAGAATTATGAAGATCACTCAAATATAACAGTCTGATTTAGGCTTTTTGCAACACACAATTCGATATTGACCGACCAATCTGTTGGCAAAACAAACTAGAGACATTCAGTATATGAATACAAATATTTTATTATTTTTCATACAGTTTATGCCTAAAACAAATTTCGTTTGAAATAACATCAAACTTTTGTACACAGAAAGTTATTATTAGCCTGATGATATTGTCAATCACATGGAAACCGGGATTCATGTTTGGCGTTTACTGACTCTGGTTGGTATTCCATGCATTTAATCACAAATGGGTAAATACATCTAATTCTTATAGTCACCTGTTGGACAGGTGCACGATGCGTCTTGTTCTTGTTCTAGTTCGTCTTTTAAGATGGAAAATGAGACTTTTGTTGCCCTGAACGCCTTCACAGCATAGCTAAGCACAGCACATAAACAGGTAACAACAGGTGTTCCTCATAAAGATTTCAAGTCCATCTCCTAAATAAGTTCAGTCATTTACTTAAATTCATGGAAGCTTTAGAAAAATTTACGTCTGTGATGAGGTTAAGTGGTAATGATCGGCTGTGTAAGTCTCAAACAACCTCAATGCGAAGATTTTAGAAATGTTCAAGGATAAATGGTAAGCTGAATATGTCCTTCCAAGTGATCTCTTTGAGCAGTGTGGTTGGAAATTCAAAAACGTAATTTCAGTAGACCACTAGATCAAAACAACCGGAATTTCACCTTTAACGTCTGTGAAAATCAAAGCGGAAAACTGACTGGTAAAAATCATCTGACGCGAACCAAAACTTAGCGTCATCAATAAAAAACTCGAAGTAAGTGAAACACACCCTACTCCTTGATGTTTCTCATGTAAAAACGACTGACACTAAAGTGAAAGGATCTGAATTTTGAAAGTACATAAATTTAAAAAGCTTTGTTTCAGTCCAATATAAAGAACTTAGATCAGTAGTGAATAAAGCATGAAATAATATAAAATTAAAATTCATTGACATCATGAGAAGTTCTTCATTAACTATTCTGAACAAATAAGACCTAGTAAAACATTCTAAACAGTTTCGATGAAGGCAGTATATATCAATATGCCATTTAAAGGAGATCACTTATGAGGTGTAGTCAAACGACGACTTTATATTGATGTGAGGAGGACTTATTATGCTGCAGAACTCGCGTTATGGAACACCACCGAGAGGGTGCTTCAACAATCGCGAGAGGACCAGCTGGCAGTCCTCAACACTTCTTACTGTGAATACCCGTGGCGTGTTTTTGGAAGTAAATACACTGGTCACAAGGGAGGGTATTCGTCTACTCGAATAATGGGGTATTAGACAAAGTGATTGAAAGTGACTGCGGTCAAAGTGCCTAAACGTTTAATAACAAGGTATCTTAAAGACAAGTAACATGATATTGACGCCACTATGTTACCCACTGTTGTCAGCAGACAAACAAAAACAAAAATGCTTGCGATTATTTTCATTCGATTTGCCTACTAATTCTATAATTGCTTACCTAATTTCCAAGTTCTATCCATCCTATGAATTATTCTATATATGACATTGTTTTGCCACTTGACATTTAACTATGATTATAATCACAAATATTTTAGTTTCAATTGCATTTGATACCTATTATTATTATTTTATGCATTCACGCTTATGAATCAATCCCCTCACTGGATATAACTTCTTAAAAACCATATATATATATACGATTGTACCGCTTGATAATAAATTCGCTCAAATAAGTCACTTTGCTGTTTTGATTTTCTAAATATTACAATGAGAAGTTTCCATGAATTATGCATATGTGACCACTGATTCGCGAATGGAATAGAGATCGAGGTATACGAGTTTTGAGCGGAGGTTATAAATCTCATAATCACAACAATTTTTCGCATCGTATTATTTATCTATAATAATTCGGAACAAATACCAAGCAAAATTCAGGCAGTGGAGTGATTGAGACCATTCTTCAAATTACAATTACTACTGCGTGTTATCGTGGCCATTATTAATGCTATAAATCTCCTTATCAAAAACACTGTTTGCCATTCATTGATGCATTTACAACTTGATACGCAAAGCTATACACGGCAACACATTTCTCTACATTACGAAAATTATTCTGGAATATGAAGTGAGGTTATAAATATAAGTAAAAGGTACAAGATGAAAAAATTACATGTGGAAATGACATTCAGTTGAAAACGATGCAGTGTGAAGCTTAAGTTGGATATATTTGAGTCGAAAACGAGCTCTCATCATCGCACTAACACAGCGAATTAGAGAAATCTGCAACAGCAACGGCTTCAAATAAGAGCTCCTATTGCTTAAAAGTATCCTGCTTCAAAATGGTTACCTGACACGTTGTGTCAAAGAGCACATGGAACATTTATCAAAAAGAGAAGAATGCGATTCAGCGCCGAACTAACGCCACATATGAATTTCAATTTCAGGAGAGATTTGGCAGCTGATATCCTGAAGAGGAGAATACCCTGCTCTTTGAGAAAGACATTCATTGTAGCAACACTGAGTGGCGTTCTCCAGCTGCTCAATTCTTCGAAAAAATGAAAAGGACAAAATCATGCGTGTAAACGAATCAATGTGCATATACCAGCACGTGTGAAGCTAGCTATATACGTCGTTGTATGCGTTTCCCTGGAAGATGTGTTAGAGAATATTGACCAGTGTGAATGCAAAGAGGAGGCACAGGTTCCATCAAAGGTGCCATTATTGAACATCTGATCGACTTCTCCCACAACATCTCAACTGATTCATTCACAGTGATTCACAAAGTCATCAGAAACCTACCAAAAGCAATATTTTCCAGACTTCTCTGTACTGCAGAAGCCGTCGAAATATGGATTAAAAAGCTGGAGCTGTCAGTTCAAAAGAAATTAGTCCAACCTCTACAACTATCATAGGCGTATTTCTGGATGATCCATTCGAATCCGTTTTATAGTATTCGCCTTTATTTGTATCAGTTTTCGTTATCTGTGTGTGATTCTTATTCATTTAAATTTGTTTCCATGCTTCTGCTGCTCACATTTAAAATCCTTCTAAATAAGTAATTTCACAATTATATCTTAAGCCTGTGAAATGTCACTTTCTAAGCCTCTCATAATATTTATTCGCAAATCGTAACTTCTATTTTCAATTAAATCAATTATTTCAATATGACGCTTGATGGGCGCTTCTGAACAGCCTTTTCTAACTAACTTGCCATACACAATTCTCAGTTGATCTTCAGTTCCACCTATCCAGCATAGATGACCCTGTAACTGAGGGTCTTCAATAAATTTCTTTTGTACTGTAGAGGACCAGAGGTATGGGAATGAATACATTATCCAGTCCATCTACTTTTCTGATGCTAATTTCTCTTTGTACTACAATCTTGTTTTCTCGTCAGAAGGCTATCTAGGAAGGCGATTCTATTTTTTTATTCTTCTTCACAGGTGGATTCGATAGATGAATGCACTTTACTGAAGTGAGTCGCTATCGATTTCTTGTTCAAATCATTCTCACAACGAATGTAGTATCATCGTCAAGTATCATATTGTCACTTCACTCACTGTTATTCGGAGTTTCTGCTCACGTCAAACAAAGGAAATCAATAATTCAGACTGAAAGCAAACGCAGAATGAAGCAAAATGAATATGTTTTCACATCATGTCAAGTTGTAAACAGTCGAAAACAATCAAGATTTGTCGTCACACCGTATATTCTCTCTGATTGTATCACTGTTCAACAAACAGACGTCATTGTCTCACCACGTGAATATGTTTATATTGCATTATTATTTCGTATTAATTTATAAACCACAAGCGATTTCAAAAGTACACAACATTTCACAAATTCGTAGTAGCTATTCATTGCAGAAAGCTTAAATTGTATTGTAAGAATTCAAATAAGTGCGTTTCAGTTCTTATATGCCATTAAACATGTTTGCCACTGCGAAACAAATCAGGCGTTTGTTTGAATGATGTTTGAGTATTATGTAAACATTTGTTAACAGTAAAGACAATCAGTTGTTGAATTGATGGATTGTTGAATATACACAGAACACGTTTTTCCTGTAAAATGATAGTAGATTGGAGACCGAATGCAGCCGAGGGACTGTGTAGATTGACAGAAAGCAAGTGTTTGTGCCTCCCACTAGAAATCTTATACATAGATGTTTACCATAATTTCATAATAGATAATTTCTCTGTTTCCCGTTTATCAGTAAGTAGGATGTGTTCAGTGCAAGACGAAGCATCGTATTTGTGAAGTATAATTACGCACGTAAGTTGGAAGTGTAAATGGTAGTGAAATTGATACAGAGATTCAATTTAAAAGTTGATCCTGTGTTGGTGTAGGACACTGAATGGATTTCGGCTTCGTGAATAAAGTGTTTGAAACACTGAGAATCAAAGGCTGGTGAAAATCAGTGAAATTATTAGAAATGATTCACAATGAGTGAAAATGTGTAAATTTTGCAGCCCTGAACAGCGATAACACATTCATTTCGCCTCAGTTCATTTCAGCTGTTACAAAATTAACACTTCTTTTAAGTGAAATTTAGACAAAAGAAGACTGGTTACTAAAGCGTTTGAACATGATGAGTAGATACAGATACAGAAATTAAAGCTGAATCAGTGCCTTCACATCCATCGTGATCAGTGATGGCTTATTAAAACGAAAGATATAGAAAACATATTATCGCGAGTTTAACTAAGGAAAATATTTAGAATGTTAATCTATGTATTTTATTATCTGTGATAGAGCGGTTGTCACTGACTAATTACCTCAATAACAGTTAAATTGTTCAACTATACCGGAAACCTTCCTCTTATGATATATGTATATATATGTATATTTATATAGTATGGACGTAAACGGTTTCATCCTTCTGTTTCATATGTTTCTTTCTGCCAAATATTCAAACTGAAGTGCTGATCACCGACAATAAAAAAAACAATCAGAATTTCATCATAACTTGTTGAATTATATATTTGGCGTAACATCCAGCTGATAGTAACATACTAAATTAAAACGATTTATATGGTTCTGCACTAATGTTTGTTCTATACACTGTCAAATTTAAAAAGGGAAATTCGTGTAGGTAGTATTCAACATCATTTTGAAATTTGTTCTTTAAATTAATGAGTGTTGAAAATCACCTTCTGGAATTAGGAAACAGGATATTCAGGAGCAAGTAAACTGGTCTGCAACCACGTTAAAGTCAGTACCTACGTGAGTATTTGAGTATTGTATCATTCCTCCAGCTGTGATCAGAGTTCTATATGCTTAGTTCAATCTGGAGCGGAAAAATGCAGTGTGAAGAGAAAACTGTTTTGAAAATCACTCCTGAAGGATCTAATCACAATTTTTGCAATTACTTGAATTTTCCAAGTAGTTTTCAAACTAATATCCGTTTCCTCCTGCACTGCATATCATCGGTTAGTAATTTGCATATCAAGTATTGACTTGATTCCTGTTGTTTGCCTTTGTGTCTGTTCACTCTTTATTTTTAATGCTTATTTTTTAATAAAGAAAGGAAGACGAAATTTGCAGTATAAAATGATATCATTCTATTTCACAGGTTCTCATCAGCTGCAGACTACCTGAAATTACAATGGTTATATAAATGATAATAACATACTTTAATGTTTGATTAGTAGTAGAGAAGAGATAAAATTGACGCATCCAAAAAAGAATGAAAGCATTACAATTTTAGTTTAAGTTATCATCATCAATTTATACACTTTCAGAGTTGAAAAGAGGGGGGAGGGGTAAGACAGAAAACAGAAAAATTGATTAACAGAAACAGTGTTAGCTTGTAGGTTCACATGGCAACTCCAAAAAACAAAAGCATTTACAGTTTATAAGATTGAGATTTTCATGGGCTACCTTGAACAGACACAACTAAGTTCTGCTATCAATGGAACAACCTACTATCGCCGATATGTTGATGACACATTTGTTGTTTGCAGCGACATGGATCACGCATCGGCATTATATGATCGCCTAAATGAGATTCATCCAAATATCAAGTTCACCATGGAATATGAACATAAAAATGAGTTCAATTTCCTGGATCTAAATGTAAAAAGAACAAACGAAGGCATGATTGAAAAGTCCATCTATAGAAAAGAAACCTGGACTGGACAATATCTTCACTATAACAGCTTTTGTCCCATAAGCTACAAACGTGGATTAGTGAGGACTTTGTACGACAGAGCCAGGAAGCTATGTTCACCAAACAAGGTCGAAGAAGAACTAGATTTCATCGAGAAATGCCTGAGGGAAAACGGATATCCTAAAGGCTTTATACAGAAGTACAGCAGAGAAAAAGATAAGAAAGAAAAGCATCCAACTGTAGAAAAGAAAAAAGTGTTTATTTGTCTCCCATTCAAAGGAGATGCAGTTTCACAAAAGATTGACAGAAGACTGAAAGGAGCAATAAATAGAAGCTTCCCGGCAGCAAAACTCATAACAGTATACAACACCACTCCTTCCATGATCAACTCAAAACTGGATAAATACCCTGCTGATGTCACCTCCAACTGCGTTTATGAATTTACGTGCACTTGCGGGAGCAAGTACATTGGAAGGACAGAAAGAAGGGCTTCTATCCGGTTTTCTGAACATATTCCAAGAAACCTATGCCTGAAAGGAAGCAAATATTCTCAGAGTGCAATTACCAGACATATTGTTGATACCGGACATCTCGTAGAGATCTCTAAGTCCTTCAAAATATTAAATAGACAAAGGACAGCAAATTTACTACGATTTGCCGAAGCGATCGCAATCAAACGATTTAAACCAGACTTATGCATACAGAAAGAGAGTGTGATTAACCTCTCACTCCCTTGGTAACTGAATTTTGATTTTGATTAGTCATCAGTGATCTCAACTCACTGAGCAAATCTCAATCTTATAAACTGTAAATGCTTTTGTTTTTTGGAGTTGCCATGTGAACCTACAAGCTAACACTGTTTCTGTTAATCAATTTTTCTGTTTTCTGTCTTACCCCTCCCCCCTCTTTTCAACTCTGAAAGTGTATAAATTGATGATGATAACTTAAACTAAAATTGTAATGCTTTCATTCTTTTTTGGATGCGTCAATTTTATCTCTTCTCTACTACTAATCAAACATTAAAGTATGTTATTATCATTTATATAACCATTGTAATTTCAGGTAGTCTGCAGCTGATGAGAACCTGTGAAATAGAATGATATCATTTTATACTGCAAATTTCGTCTTCCTTTCTTTATCGAAATTTATCAAGGGAACCAGTTGTATGCAGCTTATTTTTTAGCTGAGTGGTAAAGTGATAATGTGCAGTTTTACGAAGTGATTTTGTTTGAGTGAGTCTAGGTCAACCGGTTATTCGACTGGCTGTGGCAAGCAACGATATGCTATTTATGTGGTCAGGGTTTCCATACAACCTTGTTTGGAATGCTATACTCCAGTTGGCTAACTGAAATTTTCCTGAATAACTTGTTTTGTACTTAAAATATTGTCTCGAGTGTTTAAATGCCTAATGGCACTGTTGAGGTAGATATGAGCTTTTGATTTTATCACTGATGAAGACAACCACACACAGATTCTAACAATGAATAATCGTCATTTTAGTGTCTTTGGATCAATTTGTGACTGTGGTTTTGTCAAGGAAGCTTCGGAAGGTATACACACGAGTTTACAAGTTGGTCTACTACGGTAAGACCAGGAAAAGTCAGTTTCCTACGTAATAAGCAGTAGGAATATGTATGATATGACTCCACAGACGTTTATCGATGCTGGCGAGGAGTGATCGATTGTGTTGTCTAAGATATAAGGTAATGCTTGTAAATCTGAGCCTCTCCCGCTGAAATGGTGCAAAACAATGGAGAAGACAGCTTCTTTGGTAAACACAGAAGATGAGTTTGACTAAATTCGTATCTGAAAATACCACTCTGTTCAATCAGATAAGAACGGCCTATTTGGTGTCTGTCAATTGCTGGCATATTTGCGTGAACTTGATATTTACAATCAAAGTATGTCTAGATTGCTCGACACTTCATTGCATCCTTTTTTCACGTCTGTGATACAAGGTGGCTGTATGTGCAGATGGGATCTATGGCGGTTGCCACCTTGAATACTTTGCTGTCAGACAGGTGCTTAGGGATTCGAGGAAAATTCGGCTGCAGATTATTTTACAAAAGGGCAGATGTGTTCAGTGTTTAAAGTTTCTCAGATCAGTTGTAAACACTTTTTTGATTACGTTTCATTATCAATTTGCAAAACCACCTTCCGTGTCACCATGTGAGGTGTTTTCGAAATGCTGAAGACTTCACTGCCGTACTACAGTTAAAAACCGGTTCGTTTACAATTTACTTTTTTACTGGTTCAAACAGTGTGGTGTTTAATTGTTCAAATTGTTATCCATCTTTCTCTTTGTAGATGTCACCGTTGAAAGTGATGAGATGCACGTCGAATGTGCAATTTACCTTGAACAACGACATCTACAGACAGAAAGATGGAATTTCTTGGCCTGGTACTAGCTGACTGCTTTATAACCACTTCGCGAATTGGAGTATTAAAATCGACAATAAACAAATTACTAATGTACAAAGGGTTCGTTGATGATACCTTCATATTATGCTACGATGACTCTTACTCCAATTGTATCATACAAGAATTTAATAGTTCCAATCCTTCGGTTAAATTCACAATGGAATTGGAAAACGATTCAAAGTAACCATTCCTATACGTGGAATTAGGGAGAGGAGATGGCGGACGCCACATTTCAGGGCAGATTTGGCAGCGGATATCCAAAAGACGAGAATACCTTGCTCTTTGAAGAAGACTTTCTCTGCATCGACACTCACACTGACCTTCTCCAGCCGCATAATTCACGGAAACAAACTCTTGAATATTAACAAATCAATGTGTATATACCAGTTCACCTGATCGTGCGTAGCAAGCTGTATACGTCGTTTGTATGCGTTTCCTTCCAAAATGTGTTACTGCAAAGAGGAAGCAACGGTTCCAACAGAGGTGCCATTATTAAGCATCTGATCGACAGTTCCCAGATCATCTCAACTGATTCATTCACAGCGATTCACAAAGCCAACAGAAACCTAAATAAAGCAGTATATTCCAGACCTCTGCACAGCAGACGCCGTCGAAATATGCATTGAAAAGCCGGAGCTGTCAGTTCAAAAGAAATTAGTCCAAACTCTACAACTACCATAGGCGTAGTTCTGGATGTTCCATTGGCATCCTTTTTTTCTTTTTTTCGTCCTTATATGTGTCAATTTTCGTTATCTGTGTGTGATTCTTCTTCATTCAATTCACGCAATCTTCAGTTATAAGAACAGTTATTTTATCTTTGTTTCCATGATTTTTCCGTTCACATTTATAATCCCTCTAAATAAGCTTTTTTATAATTATACCTTTATCCCATGTAATGTATCTTTCTTAGCCTCTCATAATATTTATTCACAAATCGTAACTTCTATTTTCAATTAAATCAATTATTTCAATATGACGCTTGATGGGCGCTTCTGAACAGCCTTTTCTAACTAACTTGCCATACACAATTCTCAGTTGATCTTCAGTTCCACCTATCCAGCATAGATGACCCTGTAACTGAGGGTCTTCAATAAGTTTCTTTTGTACTGTAGAGGACCAGAGGTATGGGAATGAATACATTATCCAGTCCATCTACTTTTCTGATGCTAATTTCTCTTTGTACTACAATCTTGTTTTCTCGTCAGAAGGCTATCTAGGAAGGCGATTCTATTTTTTTATTCTTCTTCACAGGTGGATTCGATAGATGAATGCACTTTACTGAAGTGAGTCGCTATCGATTTCTTGTTCAAATCATTCTCACAACGAATGTAGTATCATCGTCAAGTATCATATTGTCACTTCACTCACTGTTATTCGGAGTTTCTGCTCACGTCAAACAAAGGAAATCAATAATTCAGACTGAAAGCAAACGCAGAATGAAGCAAAATGAATATGTTTTCACATCATGTCAAGTTGTAAACAGTCGAAAACAATCAAGATTTGTCGTCACACCGTATATTCTCTCTGATTGTATCACTGTTCAACAAACAGACGTCATTGTCTCACCACGTGAATATGTTTATATTGCATTATTATTTCGTATTAATTTATAAACCACAAGCGATTTCAAAAGTACACAACATTTCACAAATTCGTAGTAGCTATTCATTGCAGAAAGCTTAAATTGTATTGTAGGAATTCGAATAAGTGCGTTTCAGTTCTTATATGCCATTAAACATGTTCGCCACTGCGTAACAAATCAGGCGTTTGTTTGAATGATGTTTGAGTATTATGTAAACATTTGTTAACAGTAAAGACAATCAGTTGTTGAATTGATGGATTGTTGAATATACACAGAACACGTTTTTCCTGTAAAATGATAGTAGATTGGAGACCGAATGCAGCCGAGGGACTGTGTAGATTGACAGAAAGCAAGTGTTTGTGCCTCCCACTAGAAATCTTATACATAGATGTTTACCATAATTTCATAATAGATAATTTCTCTGTTTCCCGTTTATCAGTAAGTAGGATGTGTTCAGTGCAAGACGAAGCATCGTATTTGTGAAGTATAATTACGCACGTAAGTTGGAAGTGTAAATGGTAGTGAAATTGATACAGAGATTCAATTTAAAAGTTGATCCTGTGTTGGTGTAGGACACTGAATGGATTTCGGCTTCGTGAATAAAGTGTTTGAAACACTGAGAATCAAAGGCTGGTGAAAATCAGTGAAATTATTAGAAATGATTCACAATGAGTGAAAATGTGTAAATTTTGCAGCCCTGAACAGCGATAACACATTCATTTCGCCTCAGTTCATTTCAGCTGTTACAAAATTAACACTTCTTTTAAGTGAAATTTAGACAAAAGAAGACTGGTTACTAAAGCGTTTGAACATGATGAGTAGATACAGATACAGAAATTAAAGCTGATTCAGTGCCTTCACATCCATCGTGATCAGTGATGGCTTATTAAAACGAAAGATATAGAAAACATATTATCGCGAGTTTAACTAAGGAAAATATTTAGAATGTTAATCTATGTATTTTATTATCTGTGATAGAGCGGTTGTCACTGACTAATTCCCTCAATAACAGTTAAATTGTTCAACTATACCGGAAACCTTCCTCTTATGATATATGTATATATATGTATATTTATATAGTATGGACGTAAACGGTTTCATCCTTCTGTTTCATATGTTTCTTTCTGCCAAATATTCAAACTGAAGTGCTGATCACCGACAATAAAAAAAACAATCAGAATTTCATCATAACTTGTTGAATTATATATTTGGCGTAACATCCAGCTGATAGTAACATACTAAATTAAAACGATTTATATGGTTCTGCACTAATGTTTGTTCTATACACTGTCAAATTTAAAAAGGGAAATTCGCGTAGGTAGTATTCAACATCATTTTGAAATTTGTTCTTTAAATTAATGAGTGTTGAAAATCACCTTCTGGAATTAGGAAACAGGATATTCAGGAGCAAGTAAACTGGTCTGCAACCACGTTAAAGTCAGTACCTACGTGAGTATTTGAGTATTGTATCATTCCTCCAGCTGTGATCAGAGTTCTATATGCTTAGTTCAATCTGGAGCGGAAAAATGCAGTGTGAAGAGAAAACTGTTTTGAAAATCACTCCTGAAGGATCTAATCACAATTTTTGCAATTACTTGAATTTTCCAACTAGTTTTCAAACTAATATCCGTTTCCTCCTGCACTGCATATCATCGGTTAGTAATTTGCATATCAAGTATTGACTTGATTCCTGTTGTTTGCCTTTGTGTCTGTTCACTCTTTATTTTTAATGCTTATTTTTTAGCTGAGTGGTAAAGTGATAATGTGCAGTTTTACGAAGTGATTTTGTTTGAGTGAGTCTAGGTCAACCGGTTATTCGACTGGCTGTGGCAAGCAACGATATGCTATTTATGTGGTCAGGGTTTCCATACAACCTTGTTTGGAATGCTATACTCCAGTTGGCTAACTGAAATTTTCCTGAATAACTTGTTTTGTACTTAAAATATTGTCTCGAGTGTTTAAATGCCTAATGGCACTGTTGAGGTAGATATGAGCTTTTGATTTTATCACTGATGAAGACAACCACACACAGATTCTAACAATGAATAATCGTCATTTTAGTGTCTTTGGATCAATTTGTGACTGTGGTTTTGTCAAGGAAGCTTCGGAAGGTATACACACGAGTTTACAAGTTGGTCTACTACGGTAAGACCAGGAAAAGTCAGTTTCCTACGTAATAAGCAGTAGGAATATGTATGATATGACTCCACAGACGTTTATCGATGCTGGCGAGGAGTGATCGATTGTGTTGTCTAAGATATAAGGTAATGCTTGTAAATCTGAGCCTCTCCCGCTGAAATGGTGCAAAACAATGGAGAAGACAGCTTCTTTGGTAAACACAGAAGATGAGTTTGACTAAATTCGTATCTGAAAATACCACTCTGTTCAATCAGATAAGAACGGCCTATTTGGTGTCTGTCAATTGCTGGCATATTTGCGTGAACTTGATATTTACAATCAAAGTATGTCTAGATTGCTCGACACTTCATTGCATCCTTTTTTCACGTCTGTGATACAAGGTGGCTGTATGTGCAGATGGGATCTATGGCGGTTGCCACCTTGAATACTTTGCTGTCAGACAGGTGCTTAGGGATTCGAGGAAAATTCGGCTGCAGATTATTTTACAAAAGGGCAGATGTGTTCAGTGTTTAAAGTTTCTCAGATCAGTTGTAAACACTTTTTTGATTACGTTTCATTATCAATTTGCAAAACCACCTTCCGTGTCACCATGTGAGGTGTTTTCGAAATGCTGAAGACTTCACTGCCGTACTACAGTTAAAAACCGGTTCGTTTACAATTTACTTTTTTACTGGTTCAAACAGTGTGGTGTTTAATTGTTCAAATTGTTATCCATCTTTCTCTTTGTAGATGTCACCGTTGAAAGTGATGAGATGCACGTCGAATGTGCAATTTACCTTGAACAACGACATCTACAGACAGAAAGATGGAATTTCTTGGCCTGGTACTAGCTGACTGCTTTATAACCACTTCGCGAATTGGAGTATTAAAATCGACAATAAACAAATTACTAATGTACAAAGGGTTCGTTGATGATACCTTCATATTATGCTACGATGACTCTTACTCCAATTGTATCATACAAGAATTTAATAGTTCCAATCCTTCGGTTAAATTCACAATGGAATTGGAAAACGATTCAAAGTAACCATTCCTATACGTGGAATTAGGGAGAGGAGATGGCGGACGCCACATTTCAGGGCAGATTTGGCAGCGGATATCCAAAAGACGAGAATACCTTGCTCTTTGAAGAAGACTTTCTCTGCATCGACACTCACACTGACCTTCTCCAGCCGCATAATTCACGGAAACAAACTCTTGAATATTAACAAATCAATGTGTATATACCAGTTCACCTGATCGTGCGTAGCAAGCTGTATACGTCGTTTGTATGCGTTTCCTTCCAAAATGTGTTACTGCAAAGAGGAAGCAACGGTTCCAACAGAGGTGCCATTATTAAGCATCTGATCGACAGTTCCCAGATCATCTCAACTGATTCATTCACAGCGATTCACAAAGCCAACAGAAACCTAAATAAAGCAGTATATTCCAGACCTCTGCACAGCAGACGCCGTCGAAATATGCATTGAAAAGCCGGAGCTGTCAGTTCAAAAGAAATTAGTCCAAACTCTACAACTACCATAGGCGTAGTTCTGGATGTTCCATTGGCATCCTTTTTTTCTTTTTTTCGTCCTTATATGTGTCAATTTTCGTTATCTGTGTGTGATTCTTCTTCATTCAATTCACGCAATCTTCAGTTATAAGAACAGTTATTTTATCTTTGTTTCCATGATTTTTCCGTTCACATTTATAATCCCTCTAAATAAGCTTTTTTATAATTATACCTTTATCCCATGTAATGTATCTTTCTTAGCCTCTCATAATATTTATTCACAAATCGTAAATTCTATTTTCAATTAAATCAATTATTTCAATATGACGCTTGATGGGCGCTTCTGAACAGCCTTTTCTAACTAACTTGCCATACACAATTCTCAGTTGATCTTCAGTTCCACCTATCCAGCATAGATGACCCTGTAACTGAGGGTCTTCAATAAGTTTCTTTTGTACTGTAGAGGACCAGAGGTATGGGAATGAATACATTATCCAGTCCATCTACTTTTCTGATGCTAATTTCTCTTTGTACTACAATCTTGTTTTCTCGTCAGAAGGCTATCTAGGAAGGCGATTCTATTTTTTTATTCTTCTTCACAGGTGGATTCGATAGATGAATGCACTTTACTAAAGTGAGTCGCTATCGATTTCTTGTTCAAATCATTCTCACAACGAATGTAGTATCATCGTCAAGTATCATATTGTCACTTCACTCACTGTTATTCGGAGTTTCTGCTCACGTCAAACAAAGGAAATCAATAATTCAGACTGAAAGCAAACGCAGAATGAAGCAAAATGAATATGTTTTCACATCATGTCAAGTTGTAAACAGTCGAAAACAATCAAGATTTGTCGTCACACCGTATATTCTCTCTGATTGTATCACTGTTCAACAAACAGACGTCATTGTCTCACCACGTGAATATGTTTATATTGCATTATTATTTCGTATTAATTCTTTAATCACGAGATATTTCAAACGCACACACTCTTTCACAATTTCACAACAGCTGTTCATTGCAGAAAGCTTAAATTTTGTTGGAAGAATTCATTTATGGTTGGGTGAAGCAAGCTGTATGCTTCGTTTTATGAGTGTCCTTCCAAAACCTGTTAAAGAACATGAACCAGCGTGGCTGCAAAAGGAGGTCTCGGTTCAATGAGAGGTGTCGTTTTTGAACATCTGATCATTACGTCTCACAGCATCTTGAATGCTTCATTCACAGTAATTCACAAACCCTGCAGAAACCTACCAAAATCAATATGTTCCTGACTTCTTTCTACTGCAGAAGCCGTTTGAATATGCATCGAAAAGGCGTAGCTGTGAGTTCAAAAGAAATTATTTCAAACCTCTACAACTACCATGAGCGTAGTTCCGTTGGTTCCCTTATCCTTCATTTTTTATTCATTCTCGCTTTTTTTGAATCTTTTTGTATCAGTTTTCATTCGCTGTGTATGATTCTTCTTCATTCAATTGATCCAATTTTTCAGTTATAAGAACAGTTATTTTAAGTCTGTTTCCATGCTTTTCCTGCTCACATTTTTAATGCCTCTTAATTGACTGTTTCACAATCATGTCTTAATCCTGTCTAACGTATTTTTCTAGGTGTCTCGTTGTAAATATTCTTACCTGGGTTTTTCTTTTTCTAGTTTAATTTTATTTCAATTTGTTGGCATAATCTTTTTTCCACACTTGCATATCGTTGTAATCCTGTATGGTTTTGTTTCCTAACCTCTGTCTCTCGGTACCATAGGTAGTTGAATATAATAGTCACCTGTTATTCGCCTTTGAAATTATGTGTAAATATTTAAAATTTGTATCGCTGTAAAATTATGTATTTAAATGCGATTGTACAGCTTTTGAAAATGAAATAGCGGAAAATATATGTTTTCTGTAAATTGATCTCTTGAGGCTCTCATCTTCTAGGCATTGTATGGCAATGTTCCATAATAAACTTGAGTACGTAGGAAGAATAACTTCCGTCTTTGCACACTGCAAATATGTCATCAGCATTAAGCTAATAAGAAACTTTCTAGTCAATCGCATGCTTCAACGATGTTGTTCCAAGTGTGGACATGAAGAAATATGCCTAAACCTGAGTTTCAAAAGGAATTTTCTCATCAATGTAGAATGAAACTTCTGTTGGTACGGACAGACACGACAAACATGTTCCCATATGACAGCTCAAGGTAAAGCAGAACCCACGACATATAATGCGCCTATGTAGGGAGTATGTTTAATAAATCACTCTGATCTCCAGACCTACGAAGTGTTCTATCATTATGTAGGATGGAATCGTTTGAGGACAAACGAAAATAAACAACATTCTTTGCAAAGGCCTATTGTTTGATTTTATCATATGAATAATACTGTTATTTACAGTTAAGTTTAGATTCCTTCATCAACATGTGATTTTTGAAGAACTGAGTAAACTCCGAGGAAACTTGATGGAAAACGGTTTTCCGTCTAGGTTCATAGACAAGAAACTTAAATCAAAGAAGACGAACACGTTCAATCCTTCCCGAAGAAGATACTTCTGCCTAATCTATAATTCAAAGGTTTCATTGAAGCAGAAATCATTCATAAAAGCTTCTGCAAAGCTCTGAGAAAGACAGACTTTGACGTGAACTCATGACTGGAGTTTACCTGCAAGAAACTGTTCAGTAAGAACGAAAGTGATATGTTGTCGCATTGGGTCACTTCAAAGTGAATACACAAGTGGACTTGCGGAGCTAAGTACATAAGCCGTATTATACGCTTACTTGATGAAACGCGTCATAACCACTATCCAGCCTGCCTAGTATAAGGAGAACGAAAACGGGTATATAGTTCAGTGACAGAACATCTGGTCTATTCAGGACATTCAGCATCATTCGAAAAATCTTTCAAAATAATATACACGATTTGATCAAACCTATCAAAAGCAGTAAACTAAAGACATCTGGGCATAGCCGAGGCACTAGCCATCCGAATTCTAGAACCCATGCTATGTATCCAAAAAATACCTCCAACCCTTGTCTCTGCCATGGCCATCATAAACAGGTAATTCTTCTAATAGTGACTATCACATTGCCTTTCTTATGCAAACTTCTTGTTTATTCACGTTATTTTAGGTTTCTCTTAATCTATATTAACACTGCCATATATTCATATCCGAACTTCCTGTCTATTCTGTCATTTTAATATTTCGATATACTTAATCCCTGATTGCATAAACAATTATTCGTTACATTGACTTTGATCGCACTAGATTTTATATCTGAACATCATGTCTAGTTTTGTTATTTCTACGTTAAAATAACTCGAATTGCACAATATGTCAATCTTTTCAGTGATTATGACGCTACGTTGTTTGAGCCTTATCCCTCTCCCTGTTTATTATGGCATTTGATTTCCTAATTTCAATTTTATCAATCTGACCTTTGACTGGAGATTATTCTGGAGCTTTCCTACCCATTTATTATAAAAACACGTTGTTGATTTCTTCGAAAAGAAAATTTTCTTCTCTGCAACTGTCTTTTTATTCCCTATAGTCATGTAGAACCTACTCGAGTTGATTTTGTCTATCTGAATACTTACATTCTTTTCTGCAGTCTAATCACCATTCTCTGTTTTTTCCACACAAACGCAGATTACATTTTGTATAATTTTTTGACAGTGAAAGTATTTGTGTTCTGCTAGAAACATAGGTCAATAGTGAATTGCATACACGCATTTCAAACGCTCTTTTCCAATTGGTTTTTTACACTTATGTTCAAGTGAATGGTGAAATTTTATTCGCTTATTGATGAGAAGAAAATGTATTTAATGGAACACACCAAACCTTCCTCTATATGTGTGGCCCAAATATGGTTTCTGCATATTTGGCAGCTTTCATCCCCTTTGTCTTCTTAGTCGTTGAACATGCGCATGGTGAGTACAAGTATACTTTGATTCACTGTAATGCTTTATTAATTTTCGCATATTCTTGAATGTGAATAATTTGAACTAAACCATGTTTAACTGAAATAAAGACATGAAATCCGTCTTCAATATAACGGAATACATCTCTGTGATGTATAAATATATGGCACATTTGTATGGATGACATAATATTTTTTTCAAATGTCATCAGTTTAAGTTTGAGTCATGTCACCTTACTCGATCGCGTATATATACCTGATTTCAGGAAGTGGTACTATGGGTAAGTCAAACAATGTTTTGAATGATTGTGTGAACCTGCTTTTCGCTACACTGTACTGTTTGTGATCAGGTATGCATTGGACTAGTTCTACTTCTAAGCATATTTTGCCTGACTTCAACTAAACTTCTACATGCGTGAGTAGGTCGCACTATCAATCACCAGCTGATCTTTTTTATTCTGTGCATCATTTATTCGCTTCGCTGGGTTCGGAATCGCTTTTGCATACGTCACACCAACTTCGGATTCAGTAGGCAAGTGTTGTTTGTAAACAGTAACTGAGATTCACTTTGTAGGAAGACAATCATTCATCAAATTTTATGCAGTAAAGCATAGTGTGTCACCTGAAATGGATATGAGTAGGACAATCAAAACACATCTTTACAACTCATCTCATTACTCAAACCCGTAGAACCACCACCTCGTCAAAGGTGCTCATAAGTGTTCACTAGGTTTTCAGCCAGTCTGGTTAAGATAACATTCTGCATATTTCAAAGTAAGGCGAATATTCCTCCTTATTATATATCTCACTGAACGTTTATTGAACCAGTTCGTGAAGGCGAATGTTAAACGAGTATAAAGGCGAAAAATGATGCATAGAAAAAGAAATCAGTATTTCTATTTCCTCACCTAAATGGATTGTTGAAAGTCCGCGAGTAGTTTGAATTCATGTAAATTCAATGTTTGATTTCAATGGAGCATATACCGAACAGTTCGTCGGACATAAACAGCGTGTATGGAGAAATTGAAAAAAATCAATGTCAAATGGTGAAGTGGACTGAAACCAGTTAAGAAGATGACTAGTAGCTTAGAGAATAGAAGTAAGTAGCCTGTTGTAGGGACAATTAATTTAATGGAAATCTGGTCGTCAACTGTTTTGTTAAATAAGTCACGCCAGTTATATTGAAAAAAGGTGATTACTTAATGGGAAAATAAATACAATGATAAATAGATAAGAGTAAGTACCGAAATATATATTAAGTTTTAAGCAATTTTCTTCATTTTTTATCATAACTATTACTACTCATTGACAATGTTTCAGTGAGGAAATTACATTTATGTTTGTCAAGATATACGAATTCTTAGAGAGATAGATTCAATGTCAAATAGGTGAATAAACAAGTAATACTGTAAAAGAGATGAGTATTAAAGTAGGGAAAGGAAAACAATGCTGACGTATGCATTATCTTCATATATATATATATATATATATATCGAATTTTGAATAAAAATTTCATCACAAATTTCCCTGTCTACTACCATTAATTTTGCTTAACTGACTTCAGACATTTATTATCCTTAAGCCTGCGGCTTGTGAAGTTGGATATATGAGACGTTACTGGCAGAATTAAATCAGATGTCTGGACCCTTATTAAAGACACGGGTCTGTCAGAATGCATAAGAACAATGAGTGAGTAGCGATAGAGACGTAAAAAGTACGAAATGTAACTGTGTTTTGCAGCAACAATCGTTCACTGCTTTTCTTTGGCATTAAATTTATCTCTCCACTGTTTGATATTTTGTGCCCGTCAACGTCAATTTATATACTTCCGTTAAAACGTGTCAGTTGCATAAACAACCAATACACCAACCCTTTTTCACTATATTTATTTATGTTACAATATTAAGGCTTTGAGATGCATTAAAATACTGCGACAACTATAGCAAACACTATAACACAACTTTAAAACTTTTAATCGTGTTAACTGATTTTCAGTGGAGGCCGAATTTCTCAGTAGTGAGTTATACTGATTAGATGATCAATTTAATAAGTGCAAGTGATTATTACATAAAGGTATTCGAAAATAATATTCCTAGAAGTCGCAAAGTGAGACCTGCTAACAATGAACAATGGGAATTCTCGGCTCTTCGCCATCCAGTGCAGAAAAATAAATCTGGCTTTTGATTATGTCACTATAATTGGAGAGCACAAGCTTATTTTTTGAAAGATTACTGCTAGCAGGCAACTGTCGTTGGAGGGAATTTTAGAACAGTTGGGAAGTCATCCTTATTTCCCAACCACAGTCGTAATACATATCTTTACTGAATATAATTCACATTATCTAGACAACTGAATTTGTATGATTATTTTGCGACAAACGTTTCTACCCAGTTATGAAAAAATATTTCGAGTGTAAGTTTATACAATTTCGATAAAATTTTATAGATTTGGATTGCAAACAGTTTTTTCAGTGATCAGTCAGCTAACTTAAGTAGGTACGCATGTTTTTCTTTACACGCCTCTTCTCCCCTCGTCAGTACTGATATGTGGTGGAGTACCACTTAAGAAGTGGTGTGTAGGTTATAATTAGTACCATATTAACCAGGGTGATTTTGGACAATGGAACTATTGAAGCATACAAATCAATAAATATATCCTTGAAATACCAATAACACCGGTAACATTCCTGTTCGAAACCTATTTGTATCGTAACCTGAAGTAGTGCTTATGCCTCGTCACCTATAAAATGAGAGAACAATTCACAACAATTTGTTAGACGAAATTCTAAAATTATAAGGAACAATAAGGTCCATTCACCTTCATGCTAAAGGTTACTCACCTGGCATATTTTTGCTTTGCATTTAAATTTGTCAAAATTTTACAATAACCAAGGCTGAGAAGATATCTGGCATACAATATTATTCAGCAGAACAGAATGAGTGAAAGTTTTACTGTTTGCAGGTGCTAATAAAGGTAAGTACACTCTTCTACTCACTGCCAGCAAGATGTCGTATTACTCGATTAATCGTGCTGAAGAAGTTGTTCAGTGAAAGTGTTTAGCCTTGTCTAATATCGAAATTCTGTACTTGTCTTAAATAATTTGAAATACTAAATGTTTGTCACTGATTACGTTTTTGTGGAAAGAATGTAAACAAAGTCTGAATAAGGGAAGAATCTTTATTTTTTCAGTAGGAGCTAAAAGGAGGAATTTTTTTAATCCTTCAAGTTCCCAGGGGAACATAGGGGTTCAAATCTACAGCTTGAACTTTCCGCAGCAGTGTTCATTTTTACAGCATGGGTTGCTATCCTCATGTCCAAATTTTCCTCTTCACAAGTTTTTTTTATAACTGACTTAGTGGGGCAAAGGAGTCCGCCAGCAGGGTATCGAAACCCGAAGCATGTGCATGGTCGGCGAGCGTCCTAACCACTGTGCCACTGATGAACAAAGGGGGAATAATAACAGTTAAAAGTACAAGATATAATATCTAATAATTTTTATAACACGTATCATGACACTTAGTATGCATTTGTAGCACAGAGGTTAGAACATGGTCCTGGGTTTGACCTCTTTCAACGCAGACCTGATGTGAATGCTCAAAATGGTTTATTTGGGCTACCGATATCACATGTTAAAAATTCCGCACTTGTACAAAAAATACGGCGTGGAATCGAGCCATAATAAAATAAATTCAAGAACTACACAGTAAACCCAGTGTAGAAGTTTTTTTTCTTTACAGATAACGCAGATAACGGTAAGCAATAAATAATAATAAATAAATCAAATTTATATGTTTTATTACATATTTTAGAAATGAATTAATACCTGAAGGTTACATTTTATTTGAAATTTCAGTTTTGTGTGCGCACAACTTTTGATAACACTGATTTCTGACAAAATAATGCCTTGAAATAATTCGACTTCTCACAATGTGAACTTCTCAGTATTGCTTCATCATGGATTATTAATCGTCCTCTGTTTGAACTAAACGAAAATTGAATGGAATGTCTTGGTAAATAAAAATCACTAAGCTGGTCATCACAGCAGACAGTTGCAGATAACGCCAGCTGACTGTGGAGCAGCAGACCCAATCTAGAGAAACTAGGTAATATGTATTTGAAAATGAACCAGCAGGATGATCTGAGGTAAATGCTGAGTTCATACTGGAGACAGCAAACGTCAACACTTATTGATCAATCATACATGGCGATCTTATGGTGGGTGAATGATATCGCATAACACTTCATTGGAAATGCCTGTAAAAGAATCACACATTGGAAAGTGTCTGTAGATCCCGGAGTGATATTAGGCCCCTGAATTTTCTCGATACGACTCATTTCAGTGTTCCATTGAGCACGGATTTTTTGTCTAGGAATTTTCGCTAAAACTTGATGTCTTTGGCCCCTCAATTTATATTAGCTGTTTTACTTACAGGTCCAAAATGATCCAATCTTTCACAGTAATTTGTTGTTATTACTTAAGCCGAAACTTATGTGAATCTGCCCCAGCAGCTTGAATGGGATCATACACACCAAAAAAGAGTTTTCATACAATATATTTGCGAATGAAAAATTTGAATCGTTCCCATCAGTACGGTCCGGTCTGCATTCTGTCCATATTTTCGACAAGCAAATGTGTTGGGAGGTGCACCGACTGACAATCTTCATTTGGTATTCAACTCAGTTGACTATTGATTATCAATATCAGGCCCGCAATCCAGTTCTGTTTTTTAAATGTATCTACACCGATAAAAATAGAAACCATCTTCCTGGAATTCACCCATCACAGTAACTTGTATGATGGAAATATAACTAGCATCAGTGCTATGGGTATGAACAGTCATTAGCTAAAATGAAAGCAAAGAATGTGGCTTTTCATTCTAGTGAACAAACGGAATCACTTTAATTCACTCATTTTAAAAGATCGCGAGAGATCGTGCCCACTCGACTTCTTAAGAGATAAATCCGTATCCTGATGAACGCTATATTGTCCTCCAAAATTAGTATGCCAGCCACTATTGAAACTTGAAATGAATGCAATCTGTTCACGTCAGAGTTTACTAAACAAAAGCTTTTTAAAGTTATGAGTTGGATATATTTATATTTCTTATTCATTGATATTCACAGTGTTGTATGAAACAGTAAAATCTGGTTAACAATTATTGAAATTACTTCAACTTAAATTTCTTATTATCCACAGGAGACATTGAGAAGGGTGAGAATTTTTAAAGTGTGTCTGTAGTACACCTCAAATGTTTGAACTTTTGTTTTAGAGCGTTTATGTAATATTAAGCCGCGCCTTCACACTTCTTCCGGCGTGACCGCTAACACGTGGCTCGCTGCCCCACCATGCTGTCGTCTTGGAGCTTGCCAACCCAGCCAATTAACAGATAAGTTGTACACCATTGCAACGCACAAATCTTTATTTTTCTCTTATGGATATATATAATTCTCAACAGAGCGCGCAAACAAGTCACCGGTCTTTTTACTTCGAGTTCGTTAATCGGTACTTACACGTTAGGTAGAGTACTGATCAGGGTTAACTGAGGAAAGCAAGTTTAGAAGGTGCTAACGTTAAAGATTATCCAGAAGTGACATTTGCACTTACAATTGGTGAGCCCTTCACTGACACCCCTGCATCATTAGGCCTTACAAATTATATATCAATCATTTTATTTCACCGTATTACTTTTTACCTCGCCAAGTATTATTACCTTTTATTAGTGTTAATTTGTTTTATATTGTTTGCACATTACGTAATCTACAACTTCTCTTGAAATGGCTGATGAAAGTCCCCGGTCTGCTGTGATGATTACGCTTCAACGGTATACTTTCTGGGCAAACTCGCTCAGCAAGGCGGTTTACACACGTTGAAGCCCAATTCGAAATACGAGGCAATCAACTCAAAGAGACAAAAGCCAACCTGGTCATAGTTAGCCTCCCAGAAAACGTTATAAAATGTGTTTTAGACGTCCTAGACCATCCTATTGCAAACGTGTATGCTCATCTCAGAGCAGGTGTCATTAAACGCGTTGCACTGACGAATCAACATAAAGTGCTAAAACTCTTTCGTGATGTCCATCTTTGCGACCGTAAGTCCACTCAAATGCTACAGCAAATTAAACAGCACTTACATGTCCATTATTGTTGCTACATTTCTGAATATCTCCCATTATTAAAACAAACAGAAAGAACAGTATTGCTCAGTTCTTATTCTGTGTGAAAATTGGAATTGAGTGAAGTGTTTCTTTGAAACCCACAAATATCACCTAACTGTGACACATGCATGATGTATCTTATAATTTAGCCAAATGTTTGGTAACTGGCAGTGTTTGCCGTGGAAATGTGTTTTTTGAGGAGGTTTGGTGTGAATATACACAAGAGTAGATTGACAAGTCATTTTTGCTGAAAAAGTACTCGCATTCAAATCTTGAGTGACGTTGATACATTCTAGTGCAAATACCAGAATTGATTTGAAGCAACAAGCATTTCATTTTCGTCAAGCGTTTCTTAATTTGTTTTGAAAAATTCTGGGTTAACTTTAAGTTGAATAAACCATACTTGGCAAATCAGCAACTTTAAGTTATATATGTTCAAACTAAGTCCACTTGTAAATTCCGGTTTAATAATACTTTGATAAAGCCATTAGCATTAAAAAGCGAAACATCAGTAAAAACAATATATCGTTTTGTTTTTCATTCATTGGGAAATACAAAAACCTTTATGAATAACCACCTTTAACTTCGAATTTTATGAGCAGCCTTAGAAGGTAAGAATTTCACTTATCAGACCTAATAGTTATCTCTTCACATTCAAACATGGAAGAGATTAGCAAAAAACAACCGCTTTATTATGATAACTAGAATACGAAACAACCACACTTCGCGCGGATACGGATGAAATGAGAAGCTGTTCACTCATGCATTTATAGTAAGTGGGTGAGAAAGATCGAGAAATAGTTCAGGTCAAAGGTGAAATTAGCAAAATTAAATAATAGGTGTGCGGGAAAGTTTTAGGATAATTTCCGGTCAAGGGACAAATTAATAAAATTACAATTAGGAATTCAAATGCCATAATAAACAGGTAGATGGATAAATAGTTCTGGAAAATTCTCACCCATTTATTATAAATACACGAATATACATCCTAAATGATGACTTCGTCGATAAGAAAATTTTTATTTGCTGCAGCCGTCTTTTAATTATTCCTTATGGTGAAATGTGCATATTCCATGATATGAAATGTGAAGCATGTTGATGAAAGTTGAAAAAGTTGATTAAAAATGAGGATTAAGTAACCACTAAGACATTTCAATGTTTAGATATGCTAGAGAAGATTTGAAGCTCAGGTGTATGATTTTGAAGTATACTTCAAATTGAAGTATGCGCTAAAGATGTCACCTAGTAGGGCGACGAAAGCTTCGCAAATTAACTATCCAGCTCAGAGAACACAACCACATCAAAAGTTTTAATGTTTTTCACACACACGCTCCATCTTAAGACCATAAGAGTCACTTTCGTAGGTCAGTATATATCAATGCGTGATGAGGTAAATATTTGTGTTGGTGACGGAGTTGTATTATAAAAGTATTTAATTACATTTTACACAAATGGTCCATTCAGTTAAACTATACGCAATTCAGTGGCGAACCGTATTATTGAATAACAAATTTGTAATTTGTGAGCTGAAGGTCATCACTGATATACTGATTCACGCTGACAGATAGACGTAACATGGATAATGTATTCACGCCATCCTTTATGGCATCAGGTGACCACAGATACGATGATTCCGGTCTGAAGAGTACGATAGTAGCAAAATATGTGCTGTGGATAAGGTGACGCAGTACTCGCATTACTAGAAGTAAGTGATATTGAATAAAACACTCACGGTTTATCAAAACAATGAAGATAAGTGTATTTGACAGGACTTTGTGAAAAACCATTATTGAATATTCATATTACATTTATGGCTCAACAGATAAAAGTTTATTTTTTCTAGGTGACATTCCATTTGTGTCACTTCTCGTCAGGCCACTTCGTTTCGCAGTTCATTCTTTCATAACCAGATCTCACGTTTGAAATTTTTATGCGTTCAACGTATAACAAATAATCAAATGACATGAAATTCGACTGCATACTATGTCAATAAAACTAATAATCACTATTCTTAGCGGTATGTGAATGATAGACGCTGATTAAAATTGTTGAAAATGCTAACTTTCACTCTAAAAAATTCATCTTTTCTGATGATCTTCACAAGTTAAGACGCCTGCGCGTAAACACATTTTCTCTTAAATTAAACCTCCTTCTTATGTTTCTAACTTTCTGAATATCAAAATTTACGAATCCAGTAGCTTCGAGGGTTTTTGATGAGAATCAATCAGCAGTAACATGTCAAAAGAGGTGATAATAAAATATGAAAACAGTATTGAATTTAAAGGGTAGGAATAACTGTGAAAATAAAACAAACGGAATACACATCGCACTTTTCGGATAATGGTTTATATTTTGCGGCCGATAGTAAATTTGCATTCATTTTCGTGAGAATATTTTTTGTCAGTTTTGAATTATCCATTTCCGTTTCTCACTTATGAAATTATATCATGAGTGTACTGTGAAATATCACTGCAACAGAAGATTTCTTATTAAACTTTGTAATTTGAATTCATAATCACATAATGTTAGATAAAAAAGGTAAGTATTAATTGCTTTAGCATCTACTCTTAATAAACAGCTTAGCTTATTATGTACCAGAAGAAGTTGTTGTTTTTAAAAGTGAGTTGCTTTCTCTACTGAATACTGAGGGAAGTACACGTGGTTCATTCTCAGTTTATCTTGACATTTTGAACAAATGCACAAAATTTCTGAGTAATGCCAGTTTTACTTTTATGACGAAACTCTGCTAAAAATTCACTTTCATAAGTCTATTCATATTACGTGAAGAAAGACGTGTAGGGAGCAAATAACTCCAAGCCGTTCGTTACTTTTATCTTGTTAATAGAAGTCTTGAAAAGAGCTGTAACAAGAGGTGTCCGATCTAAATCAATTTATCTACCATATTCACAAGTTAAAAGTGGAATACATTAGTTCACTTGTTTGTCTGTGAGTCTTAGAGCTATACAAAACATCCTGAGCAACAGTGGAATCAATAAAATAATACTGTTTCTAATTTCAGTTTAGCTGAATTAATGTAATCATAATAACGAGCAATAGATGCTTTGGAATATTGAGCGGAGTAAAGACACTTATTTTATAGTTTTATGCAATTTTCCCCCATGTTGAATATAGGCATAGCAAAATCAACAAAATGATCATGATATCGCGACATTAATTTACATAGTTGGTTCTTTTCAACTGTCCACACTGGAGGAAAATATCAATAGTAGAATACCTAAGCTATCAGTCGTGATGGAGGAGGCCACTACTATCACTGGACTGAGTGACTGAATGAATAGAATATGAGGTGGTATTCGACTGTTAATCTATTTTGGAATAATTCCCTGGATATTCGAGAATCAGGAACGAGTATTACGAAAATAAACAGAGCACTGTTAAACTGGCAATACATGTTATGTATTGGTTAAACGATGTAGCTAATCGGAGATCAAAAATTACTCACATGTAATTAATGAATACAAAACAGATTTTTGAGTATGACATTTCGATTGTGGCAACAAAATTATAGAATTAACAAAATTAAAGCATCATCAGATCCACACGCCGTGGTAGATCGAATGTGTGATGATTAGCTCGTGAATGTACAAGTTCGCCTTTAACAATTGAAAGGCTTCATCTTCAGTCGCGCAAAGTGAACTGGAATTTCTGTCAGCACCAAATCAAGTGATTAACAATATGTATCAAACAGTGAGCGAACACATGAAATAATTATCACATGCTACCGACGAATACATGTGGATAGTTATAATTTGATAAGCAATATACCAGAAATGTTAATTCAATTGTTTTGCTATCTACAGAATTATATAGTAAGCCTCTTTATTCTACAATACTTCTTCTCCGTCAACAAATTAGTGAAAAAATTCTACTTTTATTGGTCGTTTAATGGATTTTGTATCATATTATTTGTGGGCGAAGCGTTTGTGGAGTTTAATAAGTAAGAGGATAGCACAGATTGTGTAAATTTTTGTCGCTCAATAGTTCATTGACCATGCAGTTACTAGTCTCTTTTAAAGTAAACTGGTGTACGTCACATGCATGGTTATACATAACGTAGTGATTCTCCGCGTTCACCGTGTTACTTTATACATTTCCCAATTGTTTGAATTACTACTTGTAACGCATTGTATTCTGAAAAATAAGTTGGGTGAGCAGTTATATAAGAAAACTCGTCATTTCTCAGCTTATATTGTTGATTTAAGTACTCCACCAGTAAAAACCGGGAAATTCGCGAGTATCCAGAAATTTTATTCTAAGTTGGAAGATGCCCTTTAATGAATCAAAAGCCATCGTATGCGATAAAAATTCTGGGCTGTGTCTAACGATTGTGACTTTTTATACAGTTGGTATCTTCACCTTCCTGTGTTTTCAGTTTGCTTGATTACTATATTCATTCGCATCCCACCGAATTTTATTTCCCATCTGCGGCTATTGTTCATTTTCGAAGACGGTATTCATTATTAGTTTTGGTGTCGTTGAATGTCTTGTCCAGAAAACTGCCAAATATGGTCATTTTGGTCGTGGCTGTGTGACTGAACACAGAAATACCTCACTTTCATGAAGGCTTTCATGAATGGAGACTAATAGGTGTTCGCGTTTCCTTCAAAAGACAACTGAAGTACGAGAAAATCGATCTACTAATTTTTGACGCGTTCAAAGTGTGAGATTGATCACGTCTCCTACTTATTTGAAAGGAAATGCTGATAGTGAGTTGGATGTTGCATAATAATGTTATTATGACCAAAATGAAGTTGGCTGATCAATTTACACATGTTCTTTACCGCAAAGTAACTGATGAATTTGAGAGTAGATAGCAAAGGGAGTTTAGTCACATATTGTCAAGGTATTTTCATACAGTTTGAATATTTATGTATAATTGTATCTCTGTAAAAATGCAGTACCTTAGTTTAAAAGGAAAGTGACTTCGATTGTACTGCAGTTAGAATGTCTTAGGAAGTTAAAATGTGGGCCAGGCCACACAGAATAGGATTTGATCAGAAACGTTAAATATGTTACACATTTTACCAGAGACAAGTGCAGTCAGGAGTTCGTTCAAGCAAATAGTACTAGTGGCCAGCACTAATAAATGTGTCAGGAATATCATGACTCAGTGCACATAATGGACATAAGAGAGCTAAATGAATCTGTATCAGTGTATCTGACGAATCACGTATTTCTTACACGATGTCAAATCCAATGAAAATTATTTTTATGCTTTGTATTCCGTCAGTATGTTTGTAAGAAGCTGAGCTAAGTTGTATTAATTGACTTTAAATTTACGGAAGTTCGCTTTTTGTTTCTAGAAAACCGTAAGTGGATGCCTTTCTGCTATCATGGTACAACTCAGGAATAATCTGGAATTGCGAATTCTGTGCATGCCGTTTTTGTATGGTGAAACACATAGTCAGCTGTGCTTTCTGGTTTTCTTCAACTTCTCAATCGACAAAACATCTAAGCTCATGCGTTTTTATCAGAAATGATTAAATAAAAGCCAATTTACATTATTAACTGGCATTTCGAATATTGAGGGTCACATGACGCACATATATTTAGCATGAAATACTCACGTAGATGGTAAAATCACAACATATACATATCTCATGCACCTCTGAGAAGTAGAAAGTTGGTAGTGGCACAAATGTGCATTTGATTCAAATGATGGAGTCACTTTTGCCATGTCAATTTATGGAGCTGCTCCCTACCTTTTGATGATATTACAACATTTCGAATTGTTTTCTATCAGACTTACTATTTCTACATAGTCACATCCTTTCATACAACACATAAACAACTCAGTTTATATCGTTTTTCTTACTTTACTTGGATGCGTCTTTCGGATAGAGGAAATTTACTCTCTAGTTGACTTAAGATAGCTGAGATCGCTTTTGGCGAGAGTATTACTTTACCTGTCTAGTTCAGTCAGTGTAGCCACAGAAATTTTTGTCCCCGAAAATTCCGTCTATTTTCATAGGAAGAATTTTCGAATAAAATTCATTTCAAAGCCGAATTACATTTTTTTTACCTGTTTGTAAGATTGATTCTTCAATTTAATGGTTCTAATACATTGAACTGCCCAAAAGAGTGTTATATAATACAATCGTTCGTCATCTCAAATAGTGCAAATTATCCTAATCAATACAGAGGAGTGTGACGTAGAATAAAACACTCCTAACTACATCTGTCGCCTCTCTTTTGAACGTGTTTACGTGCTTCGGTTACTTACGCTAACAACGCAATATTGAACCTTCAAAATATCAGCCAACAATTCTGGTGAACACTGAGTAGTTTTTTTACTGGATTTGGTCTCGAATGACAGGGGATGAGAAGGTTGTCATTACTTAATATTATACTGGTTGGCGGAAGATTGAAGAAATACGATCAGAAGTATTTTCAAGTATTAGTTTGAAGGGATTTCATTGATTGATTCCAGAATTTCATCATGAGGTGACATAGGTTGAGGAACCATTTGCATATCTGGAAGTACTGGACAGCTATTGTGTCCGAGCTTGGGACTCTTCAGCAGTACCCACACACCAGAGTGCGCCATCAGGACCTTCATGTCACAAGGCGAGCTCGTAGACAATTAAATCACTGAGACCCGAACCAATGGCCCATGAATTCCAACTTCTGCCCCAACTTCTCTTATCGATTTTAGCTCATCATGAAATTCTGTGAACGATCACAAGTATTCTTGTACATTAATGTTTAATTGCAGACATTGGTATAAACTGACAATTGTAAATAGTTTTCGTTATGGCTTGAAAAAAAGAAAATTTTATTGCCAACAAGTTTTCTGCTGTTCGACGTCTGTCTCATTATATAGTATTCTGCTTATTAGGCTTAGTCTTGTGAAACCAGTGATACATCCAGTATCATTACGATCTGCAAATCTGCCATCAGCTGCCATTTTGTTACTGTCAGATGGTGTCCAAAAATTACAGGAACAATTATATTCTTGTTAAAGGAAGAAAGTACACTGTGACATCTGTATAAACCTACGAAGTATTACTCGTAAGCTATTCGATTGTCATTTGAGTGAAAAATGAACGGCACGTGTTGTTTACCATCTAGTTATTCCAGGAATGATTCTCCCTAACAAAACTTCAAATAAATTATGCAAGAATGTTGACAATGTATTACACCGAAGTGATAGTCATCAATTGTCCAATAAAACATTCTTTTACACCAGACATTTACAGTTTTTTTTCACCGAACAATAATTTTTGTTAAATTCCGTTTCCTGTTATCTCGCAATAAATGAACTGGTATGTTTTCCACTTGAAGAAAGATATAGTGAGTAGATGAGTGAACTGAACTATGAGTTCTTGTTAATAATTTGTATCATGCTGTTGTCGATTCCATCACATGATAGCCGAAAAATATTATGAAGAAGGATACATATAATGTTAAAAGTGGTTTAACTCCATCTACATGGAAATGACGCAATCACCGGAGGTTCATTAACGTTTATAATGGAATCACCTTTTATGGTATTATTCATGAACTTGTTCTCGTAATATGTCTAAATTCATTTCTTCATCATTTTTCAGATCTGCTAAGTAAGTCTTTACACTGTCAACTTGTTTATTTCACACGATTTAGTTTTCATTCTAACACAAGAAAGAGAAAGGTGTGACCACTGTTTCAAAAATGTAACTGAGCAATCAAATATAACCATTTACATTTTCATAAACGGAAATTACTGTTTAAACAAATCTGAGAAATTTCCTCGACTTATGCTTCCAAAGTAGTCAAGATTTTCCTACTTGATACATTCCACAGCTGATTAAGTACAAATGTATTAGCTGTTTCATTGAAGTCTACGTTTGTTTCAGTTGAACAAAAACCTGAAAATTTTGTTGATTGATTCACTTTGTTGTATATTCGTTCCTTACTGTATTTTCGTACAATGATGGAATGTTTAGAATGTGATATAGATGGTACGAATTTGACAACCCGACCACTGACTTCAGGTGTACGTCAGCAGGGTTTGAATCCTGGACAGTGTGAATTGTCGAAGGGTGTCTTAACCGCTATGCCACCGACGCATATATAAATTTGTCGAAACTGAGAAACTCTATTCACTAAACTACGATTTTTTTTTCTGGCACAAACATTTAGACGTTAAAAATTGTCATTTCCATGGAATACCACAAAAGTGTTCGATATAAATAAATGGAATATTACCGTGTCTAAGGTCTAATATCCTTTCAACACATAACCTTTTTTTCGTCAAATAAGGAGGCGCTGGTAGGTTAATACCGTTGGGATTTGATTTTTTTGCTAAAATTGTGGTGGTGGCTGTCCAACACAAATCGATTTTAGGTCAAGTATAAGTGGTGCGATTCACTTGTATTTCGTTTGCTTCCAATCATGGTGTGAAGTGTTTTATTCTCTTCTTTCGTTATATTGATCCCTGTGTTTTCCTGATGTCACGTCTCAATTACTTCTGTAATAATTGGATTTTTAAGCTTCCCGTTTATGAGACGAAAGATACAGATGATTTACGAAATTCAGCTGTTATAAGGTCATCATTTCAAACTGAAATACGCTAATTTTCTCAATTTCCATCTTGTTCAATACAATCAGAAAGACAATAAACAATTATGTACAACCTTGTATTAATTACAATATTCTCCTCCCCATTTTAATGAGATTCCAGTAGGATAACTTGTCATTCACAATCAACATGTACATTTCGAAAAAAGTTTAAAAATGCTTGGGACTTCGCATTCATTTATATTGAAACAGTCATGTCTTATACTTCCGCAAGTCTTGAAAATGTTCATGAATTTGACATATACCATCGACTGTAGTTCTAGGCTTTGTTCTGCCGAAATGTTGAATATACTTTTATCGCCGTGGACATGATTCACGCTACATGAATCTGTGGCAATAGTGATTGTAGTATACCTGACTTTCTGCTCTTACATATTCTCAGTACCTCTGTTCTGTAATGTATCCGTTTATCTAGAGTCTGTGTGGTCTTATTGCTCTGGAACATGCAGCGTAAATTCTGCGCCTGAACTGGCTTTTACTGGTAGAGAAATAATCGCCTGATTAACTTCTCGGATCGTTTCACCAACCATCATCCTTCCGCACAGCTATGAATATAATGTGTTGAGTACGTCTGCGTTTCTGTAGTCTTTTTTAATTGTTAGACTTGACGGAGCTACTTGCTTTCAACCCTGCATTTCCTCTTTCCCGGTGTTATGACTGATCAGTTACTCAAATGATTATTTAATCATCACTAGTGAAATGTGAATTTCTACTTTCAATGCAGAAGCAGGTGAGTTCGTTTCCTATTAAAGTATATAATATAAAAATATTTGAAATTCTGCGAAGAGATGACATTAACTTGTTTGCGATTGAACTACACTGTCATATGACAATCTCAGAAAGCTGTAAATAACTTCATCGATGATTATTTGTTTCACCTGAGAAGTAATTTCCAGAACTCTTTGAAGAAAAACATTCTCACAAACGATTGTGTTGTGCTGTATTTGTGTCAGTTGATAATCTTCACACGTTAACTTCATTCTAAATCCACGCATTATACAACGTGGATAGCAATAACGAAATTTGCATTGATAAAACATCCAACAGATTTACTGCTCAAGTTGTCTTCAGTGCGTACAACCTGTTGCATTTAATATTTTTAGTATATTGCTTTTGATTGTTGGGTATCCGTGTTCTAATACATACATATGTGAATAAATTGTATGTTGAACATTCGTAAAAAAGAAAATACACTGGTTATTAATGAGGAGATCGAACAACCGCATGTCGGACACACAGATTCAGGACTGTACGAAATTGAATTATTTCTGCTCCACAGCTTCTTCTTGCTCGTATACGAACAACTTGTTGCTGCAGCATTCTAAACATTAGCTTCGCACTTGTTTAATCAAAGGCCTCGGTGAGTGTGTAATTAATTAATCAGTCAAGTGTTATCAGCTATATCTATATTAACTTGATGAGTAAAATAATTATTATATCCATTCAATTCATTTTGCATTACATTTAGTTATTATCCATGAAAATTAACACGAATTAAAATCATTTCTACGCAGTATTTGTGATCATTTAATCAAGGCTGTTTCTCAATTCTCATTCACTATATATATATATTTAAATGATATGCTGTTGATTACCAAACTTCAAAATGTTAGCCTTGAACATATTGCATATTTCATGTAATCGTAATAATCTGTGGCTTGCCATTATGTATGAAGAAAGCAATTATAAAGCCAGAAATAACTCGGCTTTAATAAAATTTGAGCCAAAGTACAAACTTTGGAGCAAAACAAAACAAAGATGAGCTGTTAAAGCTCTATGTTCAGAGTGGAACACAAGTATGTAATATTATTAAACAAATAATCCTTCAATCTTGCTTAAATTTGACAATAGATCGCTCGTTTGAAAAACCCAATCCTCGGTTCTCCAGTTTTGCCTTCACAGGCATGTTCTCATGTTTAAATAATATCATTTTATATAGATTAAACAATACTTATTCCGTCAAGCCTTAATTCACTAATTACATAGTTGACACTTTGGAATAACAACTGATTCTGTAAACAGCTGGTTGTTTGAGTAAGTCATGAGATACTTGAGGATTAATCTCATACTGATAATACTGAAATATTTGAAATATTTTAACCCATACAAGGAAGACATTTTCATTAAGGAGATTCACTCGATAAATAGAGGTTTACAAGCAGTTTAAGTGTGAAGCTGAAATCTGATAATGAACACATGATTGGGCAAACAGAGTTATCCTGTTCGTAACCTAACTTCAAAGGGCTACAATTAATTAAGGTGTTTATATTGGTGTTATATATTGACAGCTGAGACCGTTGCTGGTTACTAATACGGAAAATCATAGATGATTAAAAACAGTGATTGATATTTTATGAATAAACTCACAACTAATTATTTGTATGCTTGATTAACGTCTGAAATTGGTTGCTATTAAGCATGAAGACAAACGACTAAAAACGAGTTGCAAACACGTAAATTGTACCTAATACAGCTTGTTATACAGTTATTCAGATTGATAAAGAAGAAAGAAAAAAGCCGAATAAAACATAGAACTGAGGTCGTGATAGTAAAAACGGCTGTAGGAAAAGTTTCTGAACACGAAATGCGGATTTCTCCTTGAGGATCTCTAAGATTTCAGGTGTTTATAATAAATGTAGACGAAATGCTATCGAATAACTAGGTCGCACTTTATGCATAACTTTGAAAGTAGTCTCGGATGACGCCGTATGATGAAAAGTAATAATACGCCCCACAATTCAGCTGTTCCCTGTTCTGCGTTCTTTCTTTGACATCCAGGCTTGTGAGTGTTCTTGAGCACCTCCACACAATGTTCCACGGGTATCGTTAACATACATAGCACCGCGATAACAGGTGAATCGTTAAATACACATTAAAAGAATGATCTTTCTCTGGTATTTTGGTGAGTTCAAACACGTCTGATAAAGGTGAGTCGAAGAGGCGCAGCAAAGGACAGTCCAAGTATTTCTTATGACAAGCAGATTCAGGAGGACCTCACTTTTTGTATCTCCCTTGAACCTGAGGTATAAATAAGTTGTTACTTTGATACAATCAGGTTTTAAGGAGTGTTGGAGCATCTCTTCAGATATTTTTGATGAGGGTGGGTGGACATCAGTTTTTGGTTGGAGTTTTTTGAAGGTTTCCAATTCCTTATTCAGCGAGTGAATTCTGGCCGCAAGGGATTCTATGGATTTTCCTATTCTACTGATTGGGACAAAACTGTGATAATTTGTCAGCAATATACTCAAATTTGGTTTGTGGTTTATGGTGATTTGTAGGCTTCCGTCTGATCTTCTTGTACGCTGAACATCTAGAAAGGATAATTTATAAATATTATAACAATAATCTACTTTATTCCAAAACAGTACTTGAAATACAGAATGGGATTCTCAGCATTTATCACAATATTGCATCTCAAAATATAAATAAAATTAAAAATTAAAGCAAAATGAACTAGAGGAATTCGTCCACATTTAGTATATAAAGTGAAAAATATTCGAAGTACGAATTGAGAACAGTAAATGTAATAATAATAGTCAGTTTGTTTCAAACAGTTTGGAAATTTTAGCATGTTATAGATTATTGAATTTAATGTTCTGCTGACACAGTATGGTGAGGGGAAATACAAAATTAACAGTTATAACACAGCTTAAATGATGTTCAAACTTATGAAAAAATAAATAAAAACAAAAATTGAGAGGATTATAAATAACATCATCCACATACCGACTGTAAACTTCAAACCATATTATATCACCTTGATATGATTATGAGCAAAAAATGTGCTCGAAATGTCATCAGTAAATATTACTGTATAACACTGTGAGACTTTATCAAAATAAATTTAACACATAATGGAAACAACCCTGAATCGTTGGAAAATATTACATCTAGTTACAAACGTTTTCTTATAATAGCGAGTTATTTTCGAAAGTAGTTGACGTTGCACTTTCTTCAATAACACCAAATTATTGCAGTTTTAGAAGCAGAATTTTCGGACACATGGATGTACTTGTGGTGATTACATTAGTCACTTGTGTCTTGATATTTGTCCGCTTTTTTTCCTTAACGTTCCCCAGTGGAACAAAGGGCTTGAAGTTTTTGTAGCAGTGCTTTATTTTACAGCATGGGGTTGCTAGGCTCATGCCCAACCTTTCCTCTTCACCAGTATTACTTCTGGCTTAGCGAGGTAAAGAAGTGCATCGGCCGGGTATCGAACCCCGGACCATGTGCATCGTGGGTGAGCGTCCTAACCGCTATACCACTGACGCACATTTGTCTGCTTACGCATGCTGTAATATGATCAGTAGTCATAGCCGAATTCTGAATATCCTGTGCCTCACTGTTCCTGTCTCTTTTAAATTAAAATATATATATATATAGGAACACATTTCCATGCTGCCTAATTCATCATACGATCATCCATTTGGTATATATGAAAGTTCCAATTCGATTAACTTAGGAATTACTTGAAAAATTCAGATGATGAATTATATTTTATATATTTACTATGTGTGGCCGATAGAAAGCGTAAGTTGCGTGATTCAGTATGATGTTTCTGGCTTTGAATTACCATATTATTGTAGATGGTCATATGTTGTCAGTGCAAAATTAGGTGACTAACACCCTTTTCACAATTCTACGTGTTTATTTTATGACATAAATAACACTGTGATACTTAAATAAGTCCAGCCATGCAATGTCAGGGAGCATTCACAGTCCACTTCGTAGAAAAGCAGCAATCAAGAGTTTATAATTCGTTCATTAGAGATATGTTGACGTTTTCAGTTTGGATTTGTAGAGAGGTCATCCAATTCCTCTTCGTCTCGAAGAATTGCTAATTTGATATAGTTATGTGTTAAGGAAACCTGAGGATCTTATGTCATTCGTTATATTCGTGGTTAACATGAAACACCCATGCATGTCTCATAGCGCTTCTTTATGAGACTGATACCATTACTATTCAAGCATCTCATATTCAAAATGTTTTCGGTTTCCAAAACGAACAGTGCACTCCATATCACTAGCACGTTTCAGTCTATAGCACTAACGGCACTTCCTGTACTTCACAATTATATGAACATAAATTAATTTTCAACTACACAAATCTTTACAGATATTACTACATGAAACATAGGTCAAAAGCTGGAACAGTGCAAACAGAATTCGTGTATTTCGAGTGTGACAATGACAAATAGAACGGTGTTTTATTAATTCTAAGGAAACAAAATTTGATAATTATCATTGAAGGCGCCGCACTTCTCCACTGCGTCTAGCTCTCTTCCAGCGTTTTCACCTGGTTGCAGGTCTGTCCGCATAATTCAATCTCCTCTTTACAAATCCTCCTCGATGACACTCTTGGACTGACGACTAACTCGTCGCTTCCTGTTCGGGTTCCACTTGAGTGACCACCTGGCGTGTGTTGGTACTTGATGGTTTCCTCAGAGTATGCCCAGTCCACCTCCGTTTGTCCTGTCTATTTGTTGCACAATCGGTTCCAAGTTGATTCGCTCCCAGAGATGCCTTCCCATTGCTAAACTTTTCTGGCCATCTGATATTGGGTAGTATTGAGCGAAGATAGCTATTAATGAAAGTCTCTATTTTGTTCCAAGTGCTCTGCATGACGTGACAAGTCTCTGTTCCCTAAATTAGCACTGAAATCACATTGAAGTTGAAAACTAAGATCTTGTTTTTCGTGCTGAATGCTGTTGACCTCCATACAGACTTGAGAGTAATGAAAGCTTGCCATGCTTTCCCAATCCTTGCTTTGATATAATCGTAAGTTCCGCTCGTAGTTGAAACGATGCCTCCCAGGTAGATAGGAAGGTTTTTTTTACAGGTTCCTCCAAATAATGCTGATTGTTGTCCGTTGTGTTTGCTAATGGCCAGGAATCTTCATCACCTCTGATTTCTTTATGTTTACCTGATATTCATTCATTGATGCTTCTTCTGCCAACTAGCTGCTTTTTAAATGCATGCCTTCCAGTTTGTGGGAAATCAGATATATATCATCGGCGAAGTCCAGATCCTCGAAGCTTTTGTGCGCATCAACTTTATGCCTGTCTCCTCGTTGCCTGCTAGTTTTGTGTCTTTCGCTTTATCCAGTCTACCGCAATCGTGAAATCATTGGAGATTTTAGGCAGTCAGCTTGTCTTACTCCCATCTTCGCTTTGAACGATTGCATGAGTTTCTCGTTGTGGGTTACTTGACATGCAACATTGCCGTACAACTGTTGGATGAAATGTATAATTGTTATCAGCGGCCCTGTAGTAGCGAAGTAGTTTCTAAATCAACTCTTGATCGTTTCTCCGCTATCGAAAGCCTTTTCAAATTCAATGAAGTTGAGGTAGACAGCTGAATGCCATTCTTAGCTCTCTTCAATGATGATCCGTAGTGTTGCAGTTTCATCGATGCATTAGTCATTCCTCCTATTCCACCCAGAGCATGTTTGATTCTCTCCCGTACGATGCGGCTTATTATTTTCCTTAGGATAGATTAGAGTATAAAGTTGCTTCAGTTCTTACGTTGATTTAAGTCTCCTGTCTTTGGTAGTTTGAATAGGTAACCTTTCTTTCTAACCAATGGGTGTCTTGCCATTTTTCCACACCTTCTCCAGTAGTGGTGTCTTCAAGTCGGCTGATGTGTTGGAGCCAATTTTCAGTGTTTTTGCGAGGATTCCGTCTGGTTCTGCTGCTTTTCCAGTTTTTAGCATCTTTATGGCCTTCCGTATTTCTGTTTCGGAGAATTGACGTCCACTGGTAACGGTGCTGCTTTCGCTGTTGTTATTACTAAGCACGTTGTAAGTGGCGGTCAATTTAGTAGTCACTTGAAGTGTTCAGCTCGTGGCTCCTTTTGCTCCAGTTCTTTGTTGATTGACTTTCTATTGTCATTCTGCACTGGCTTTATTTATGTTGAACGTTTTCCCTATAGGAATCTAGTTGTTCGGTAAAGTGTTACGAGATCTCCTTTGCTTGCAGCTTGCTCTGTTTCAATTGGCATAGCATCATAATATCATCTTTTGTCTTCCATGACACTTCTCTTTACTCTTTTGTTCAATGTATTGTAGCTTGCATTCAACTCCTGTTTGTGCTGCTCTTCGGTGCGCTAGATAATATTATGTTTCACCATCCTTATGTCTTCTATTGATCCATATATGTCAGTAATGAGACAGTTTGTCCTGTCTCTTATTTCTGCCCGTAACGTTCATGCAGGTTTTCAGGCTGTTTCAGTACTGCTCAACGCTGGTCTCTTCACTGGTGTTGATATATTTCTCTACCTTTTTCCTTTTGATTTCAGTGAAGATATTGTTTGTATCATGATCCTTCACTTTTTTGAGTATTGAACTTGACTTTTGATCTATTTGCAGATCCTGATTTTCAAAGTCTTAAATATGAATTGGAGTGTTCCTTGCACGGGATAGTCGTCTGAGCCAACGTCTGCTCCTCTTCTTATTTTTGTTTCCAGTAAGCTGCGCCCACACTTCCTTGAGATTGAGATGAAGTCAATCTGGGTTTTGGTTTGCCCGTCTGGTGATACCCATGCAACCTTGAGTATATCCTTGTGTTTGTATACGCTGCCACCAATCGCTAGTTCATTGAAGGCGCAGAAGTCAGCGTAGAATCCTCAGTTTTATTTCATTCTCAAATTACTTCTCTACCTGTGATGAGTTCTTTTCCTGTGTTGCCTGGTCCTAGTTTGCCGTTCATGTCTCCCATTAGTATTTTAATGTCACCAACTGGAGTATTGTCCATTGTTGCCTGTAGTTGTCTGTGAAACTCTTCATTCTTCTCGAGATCTGCGTTGTTTGTGGATGCATAGCATTGTATAACTGACACTCTCCTTTCTATTGAGTTTAATCTGGCTGTCTTTATCCTGGGTGATATCGCCTCCCCTTGCATCAAGGCCTTCGTTGCCATTGATGTCATCATGATAGCCTCGCCCTCGGTGTTCCCGTGGTTGTCTTCTGAGTGGGCGGAGTAGATTATTGACTCTCCTGTTGACAGTTTGGTGAGTCCACTTCCATTCCATCTACTTCAGCATATTCCCAGTACTTGAATTCCTTATCTTTTCATCTCGTTTGCAATCTGTGCAGCTTTGGCAGTCTCGGGACATATATATGACATATGCTAAGAGGTTACTTTGTGTGAACACATATACTAGTGACTGAGTGAGATGGTCAGTGGCATAAAACTTACATCAACCAGCAGCTATTACCCATCTCAATCAATCACTAGTAATTAGCTCTATGCAAACTTGCTTGCTTTCGTGATTAACATTCATGTTATCAAGCGATTCACGTATTCTTATCAGAATGACTCGGTTTAGCGAAGAAATGGTGGTGAAATCTCATCACTTGAACTGATCATATAGCTAATTACTAACCAGTTTGTAAAAATTGTGATTTTGAATATGTTTAATGCATACAAATAACACACATCGGGTGGTAAGTGAAGAGTTGAGTTAATCGAACAACGGGTGAGAGCTTAGGTGTGAGAATGAATATCAGAATATCCCACTGTTTTTGTATATTTCCGTATCCCACAACATCAATGCTGAATTTGAAAGTGTTTCTGCGCTTTTGAATTTGTGACCTCAAGACACCAAACAATTGACATTTTCACTAAAAAGGCTCTTATAGATTTCGTGAGCTTTTTATTCAAAATAAAAGTAAACTGAGAGGAAGCGTGATCTCCTTTACTTCAGCTTGTACAATTCAAAAAGAAATAAGACCAGTGAATATGAATGCGGACAAGTGCTTTTTTTAATTTATTTATTAAATACATTTGTCTTCGTACACACACATATACAACTATAACATTTACAGTTGGCTGCCTTGGAAGCATCAGTGAGTAAAATACCTGAGCATATAAAAGTAAATAATTTATAATTGCTTCACGGAATTGTAGTTGAACACTTTTTTAAACTACTTCCTTCATAATTCACAATGACTGTGCAACATTGTAATGCATTGTTTCTCTTTTGGTTGTAGAAGAAATCGTAATCAATTTTCACCTCACATATATTATTTTGAATCGTGTAAACCTCAGTATTCCTATTGGTTTAATCTCCCGTTCATATAACAAAATAAATTCTAATTCTGTGTTAAATTCCTGTTTTGTGACATATTTATGCTCATAAGACTCATTAGATGAATCTCTGAAAAATGTTCTTTTCTGTGGGTAAAGTTAAGCACAAATGATCAAGTTCGTGAGACAACGCTTCTCGTCTTTTGGACGTAATTCAACATCAACTAAACAATTATTGATGAAAAGTCTGACTGACTAATCACCTCGAGGAACGTTCTCAGTGGAGCATGTTTGCGTTAGTCTGTATAGTTATTCGATCGATTTTTGTATCAATACAGCAATTAAAAAGTAATGACAGAAATGTCCCTGTCGTCCCTGAAGTGAAATTATTGTCTTGTGTAGGTTGAAAGTCAAATGAAATTACAATCCAGTATTGGAGGGAATACATTTAGCGCCTACACATATATTGAAACTCAGGGAAAACAATCAGTAGTAGTAGTGAACAAATAAAGTTGTGAACAAAGTCGATCGAATGAAAGAATGAAGAGAGCATTGCCTATCAGCAGAGAGTAGTGGAGTTGAAATCATTGAAAGAGCATAGTACGTGATTAGAATAAAATAAATAAATAGCTGAATCATAAAAAATCCCGCCGTCGTAGTTTCAAGGCATTTTTTAATTAAACTTAAGCAATCTTTACGCTTTCAGTTAAAGATAAGACTGATAGAAAATTCCGCCAGTTTAAAGCTGTGATCTGATATATATATTTTAATTTGGAAAGTTCCTCTGTTACTCATCGTATATTTTTGTGTAATATCAAAATGAAATGGCTCTTCGATATATGGTATAAAACAAGTGGGACAGATTTGTAAATTTAGTGCTGAACAAGACGTTTCAGCAGCCGAAAACCAATGACTTAGTTAGAGTAGTTTGTTATGACAGATTACATGATGTATATCATCGCATAAACATTCGCAAGTTAAACAGTGCTGCTTCATAATCATAAAGTTTTAAAATGAATATCATATAACACTGAAAAAAACGAGCCATTCACTTATCAATCTTCCTGTGCATGTGCAGATGTCAGTGGTGGTTATTCGCGCATACAATGTGGCTAATTTCAAGTAACGAAACACTCCTTACTGTCCACTTGAGCCCGGACGTGAAGAGACAAATTAAGAGATTGAGGCTACTACTTTTTGACAATGTGCACTAATTTATTATGAACTTGGAGCAATAAGAAAGAATAATAAAGTAATAATGGTGCAAATCCAACAACTTTTGATCTCAATCTATGATGATGAAATACACATGAGTGTTGGTTAAGTTAATAGTAGTAAGTGGTTCATTTGATATACGTACAGAAAGAGCTTATGAAGAACGCAACTGTGGTATTCTTCTAGCAAATGCGATGCAACAATTTAAACGTAGATTGCACGTAGATTGTCGCGTATAATCACAAAAACACGATTTCTCCTGAATACGGTACTACATTAAACATTGAATAATGAAATGTGAAATTTTAACTTTGAATTGTCAGGTGTCAATGGCTGAATGATATCAAACCATTGTGCGACATTGTGCGTTATTGAATAAAACCGGAAAGCAGTGTCAAAGGCTGTACAGGTGTGGATTCAAACACTTCGCGAATGCCAGACGCAGAAAAAGGTTATACGTATAAACTATTATTTTATTACTTTATACCGTTGCATTCCGAGTGTAACATAGGGCTCCAAGCTTGAGCTTCAAAGTTCCAATGGCAGTAGTTTTATTCTTATGGGACGGGTTTCTGGCACCACACTCGACCAACCCTCTTTGTCCGACTTAAAAGAATTTAGGGAGAAGTAAAGTTGTTATATATTTCCAAACCAAGTTCACTTTTAACGGTTTGAAAAATTTGGGCATTGGGTATATGATATTCATTATAATAAAGGTTTTTTGTATTTCCCAATGAATGAAACAATATCGTTTTGTTTTTCATTCATTGGGAAATACAAAAATCCTTTATTATAAAGAAGTAAAGTTGCGTCATTTAGGAACCGAAACCTGCACGGTTATCAAGCATTTTACGTCTGAACCAACGATATTCAACAATTAAGGATATATAAATGGTGTACATACAGCAAATAGTTTTCAGCTATAAGAAAATAGTTATAATACAATAAAGATAATCTACATATATTAAGTCGAATGCACTTCAATAGCAAAAAGTAATCGTGGAGATTTAAGAAATATGATCATACTACTTAATAATGTTGAGTGGTATATATTAAGCACAGAAAAAAAAATAGCGAACTGGATTAACAACTAAACCATCTAGCTACCAGAAATCAACTGTGCCGCTGTCATCCACTTGATCTGTCAGTGTTGGTGGAAATTAAATCGTTTGTTTGTTCAAAACGGTCTCCATATTGGTGAGAGACAAGAAGGCTATGATCGCTTATTCGTATACTGGTTGTCTGTAGCCAGGTCCACCTCACTTTTGAAATGCTATTTTAACAAATCAGTTTAAATACATTTTGACAGGCGTCTTATGAATTAAATTCTTTCACAAACCTGCTGCAGCCGTCACCTGTCATTTAGGAAATAACTGTACACACGAATATTAAATACAACTGTGAGCTATATCAGTGCTAACGTAATAACTCTGGCCATGTATCTGAATTTGCAGCCCCCCAAAGGGTATAAAGCTCCATCCTTAGTGCTGTGATTGAAGACCCTAGGTTGTCTAGGTACTGAATACTGAAAAAGCAGGGAACAATTCAGTTCACTTAGATAAATCGAGGCTCCTAAACTGGCGTGCTATTACTGCATGAATATATTGTATTACGTCATACGTTTTAGATAGAAACCTCCGTTTTGAACGTAGAAATTCCCCTCATCCATCATTTATGTTTGTGTTTGTACAAACAGGCGTTTTATTTTGCTAATTTGCCTTTAGTTATTCTGCTTGAATGAGCACAAGTGTTACCTTTAACAAAGTTTTCACCTCCTTCTCAGTGTTAATAAAAATCAGTATAAGAATTAGACACCAGCATTCACTATTATGCCTTCAAACAAAATGAATGGAGGGGTCAATGAAACGCGACTTTGTTTTGCATTTCATCAATAAAATGCCCTTGCCCACTTGCTGTTATCCGAAAGCAAATTGTAACGATATATGGGGGACAGCGATTAGGAGTATGGTCTACTAACTTGAAATTTATTGTGTGGTTTTAAATAGTTATAGGAATTCAAATTTCCATAAACCAAAGTCTTCTAATAGCAAACATTTTTTTCCAGTTGGTGACAATAAGATTTAGTTACACGATGACGTGCGCAGTCCAAGATTTAATTTACGCTCGCTCTGTCAATAGATCCTGAGAGAGTGGAGGTCAGGCTGTTCAGCATTGCATTTCAAGTGAATCTAGTAGAAACTACGCTCACTGAGTAATTGGCGCACTGTTAATCAATAAATCTTAGGTACCATCATTAATTTTCCCGATTATTTTCACGTTCAGCAGTTCTATGAATTTGCCACTTATCATCAATACATGGTACAAAGTAAAATATTTATTCGTGATTTAAAATCCTAACTGAATATGCTCATAATTAGAAAATCTTTGATGTGAACTAAACCCTTTGATCACCTTTGTTGAAATAGAATTCAATAAGAACACTAAAAAAAATATCAATCAAAGTACAAAGAATAAGATGGATATATATTCACACATAAGTTGAATATTGTAACGTTTAAAGTAAAATGGCTTCATTTTCGGAGGTGAGCGATTCCATTCTTATCGTTTGTCGTTACTATACTTTTCTTTACCTTATCCGAAACTTTAAAGCTGCATTCGCGTGCGGTATCACGGTTTCGAATCTCATGATTTCATGGTTTATTTGGTTTAATACTTGATAGCAGTATTAAGCAGTGATCCATAACTTCATGGAAGTATGGCTTTGGAAACAAATCTTTTCTTTATGTATTTATAATGTAATTTAATTAATGCAATTTATTGGTATACTAATTATTACGTTATGTTTAAATAAACTGAAACATCTGAATACGGACTTGGATTCAAACAATTAACACGTAACCACATGAATTGCGTTGTCCATATGAAAAGAGAAATCATCTTTAACGTCTAATTAAGATTCTAAAATTAGGTTAAATTTTCAGTTGAGTTCAACAGGATCCTGGTTAATAAGAATTATAATTTTTCTTTGGGAAACTAAGGGTTTACATGTCTTCTGTTTATAAAATGACAGATATCGAGGCATAAATTCTTGTATGCCATGTATTTGCTTGTTATTGCTTATTTAATACCGATTTCTGCGTCTCAAAGTATATTAAATTTTTACATAAACATGACATCCCTTACTTCTACAGACAATCTCTCTGTATCAAATATTCCTGCTGCATACTGAAACACAATGATCAATTTGTATTTTCTGCAGACCTGTCACCATAGTGATCAACATTTAACGAAAGATTTCTGAAGATTTTAAGAATCCTTTTTTCTTTGAATATTGATAGAATAAATTCTAACATTCAATAGAACATGCTCTTTTTTCAGGTACTTGAAAATAATTTTCTCAACTGGCAGGATTATACAGTAATAGGTTGCTTGTAAGTTACCTTACCTTTTCCTCAATCTTTTGGATGAGTGCTGTTAGTAGTATATAGTTTAAAATATGTTGACATTAACTGGTGATTATAATCGCAAGAATCATACAGTTCATTTCTGACAAACTAGAGCAATGGACTAATGCGAAATACCAACCAAAATGATAAGTCAGATTTCAAAGAGTTTTCTATGTACTTTCCTATTAGTTTTGGAGGATATGTTGGGTCGTCAAGTCTCACTTTTTTATTTCTATTTTCCTTCACGTTCCCCAGTGGAACATAGAGCTTCAAGCTAATGGCTTAAAGTTTCTGTAGCAGTGTTTATTTTACAGCATGGGGTTGCTAACCTCATGCCCAACCTTTCCTCTTCACCAGCATTATTTCTGGCTTAGCAAGGTAAAGGAGTGCGTCGGCCAGGGATCGAACTCCGGACCATGTGCATGGTCGGTGAGCGTCCTAATCGCTGTGCCACCGACGCTTTCATGATGTTCCGGTGGGCTCAACTGTGTTCTGTAACGGAGAGGGGCTGAATAAAATTATTTAGAAGCATTGTAAGTGCAACCAGTACAGTCGTAAGGTCCCTTCTTTACGCTCAAAGATTTTTTTGCTAACAGTTGGAATTTCATACAGAAAAAAATATTTATGATTATCGTCATAGTGAATGCTTATTTCAAACGTGTTGTTATCGTTCAATTCACATGTAATTATATTCATCATTACTCTTATCTGGTACTGATGCTTAACGCCGTGTGACTTGTTCTTTACTGATCGGTGAATTGTACCTGCATTGATTCATCTTCTGAGTACAGACTTGTGGAATACTGTGTCTCCTGAGAAATAAAGCGGAGCTATACCACCTGTCTTGCACTGAGGTCAGAACAAAAAATAGAGTCTATTCAACAAAAACATTTTCTGCCTCAGCTTTTTAAATAGTACAAAAGGGCGAACAGAGTATGAATTGACTGGTGAATTCTTCATGGGACTGTCGAGTAACATTTTATTAACGAGAAGTATCAAAACGTCAGAAAGGGATATTGAGTAGTTTTACACTATCCCGTGATCGAATTTGTCTCCTCCAAAACAAGGTATAATATCATAAGCCATGCGGTATCGAATGTTTTCGCGTGAATAAATCTCTTTCAGCTTTTGAATTTCATTGTGGCTGTTTTCTGCATGTATTTTAGAGCATTGAATGTGTTTTTGTGTATGTTACTTGTCTTCGGATTCAGAAATAATTTAACAATTGCACTGTTCCTGTTAGCAATAATAGTAAGTTTGTCAGAGTATCAAGGCAATGAGTTGAATTCATTTCTTCATTATCATTTTGTGTTTTCTGTGCCATGCTTTCGTTAAAAAAAGGTTGACTTTAAACAAGTCACAGACGGCAATAATGCAAGGCTTGATTAATTCATCATGTTTTGTATAAACAAGCTGAATTTTAGTGATAATAATAGAAATACCTTTAATGAGGTAATTAAAACGACTAAAGTTAGACAAGCGATAGTTTTCAATGAATCATTATTAATACGGAGGAAGAATAATATGAAGAATAAGTATGAACAATGCCATCAGTTAATGAGTAGGGTATATTGCTATGGTAGATTCAAGGTGCTTACAATTTTCTTATGTACAGAGAGATAGGGCTCATTGAATTTAATGCCACAGGCCTCCTCATTTGTAAGAATTTCATGTTTGTTTGTCTCTAGACATTAGAGACTACAGACGCCTCACAGGGTCAGCTTCATGCTTTTAGTCAAAAGGATGTTTTGATTTTACATTTTGTGATGTTTTGACTACATCTCTGTTCAACCACTATTGCACATGCTTCATCAGGCGAGTAGAATAATGCCGTTCAGTACAACCTGAGTATGTCTTCGCGTGAATACGCTCAAATTGATGTACACAGCTTGAGGCGTCAAGGGTTATTTAAACACCCACTCGATGAAGTAAAGAAACACAAGTTTAACAGCATTATAAGTACTCTTGGTAGATTAATCGAATCACCGTTTGACTATATCTTGCATGTCGCCTTCTTTGAAGAAGACAATATGGTTATTTCTACTGGAATTTATTCCGTTTGAATATTTATTGATGAGCCATTCGCAACATCAATTCTTAGCCTTTGAAGTCTTTATTTCAATTCTAATTTTACTGTCAAAACAAATTTTATGTGTTCTGTCGAACAGTGTGACAACTAAGTTCTTTTACTTGCTTGATGGTGAGTTAAGATTCGGACGGCATAAGTTTAATTTAACTGATAAATTTCCCGCTTTTGATAAACTTTCACAGACAATCAAAATAGCATCCACATATTTTAGATTTAATATCAATTTTCGCGTGTACTGTTGCAGAATACCACATTTAAGGCGGTAAATGACTAAGTGAAATTCAGGTGTAGGTTTACTACACACTCTTTGCTAGAAGCGACGTACTTAGTCTTAAATATATTCTCGATTATTCTTTAAATATCTGTGAAAGTTATACTCGAGAGCTACGCGAAATTAAGTTGAATAGCATTCCTGATCAACAGACGGGGCTAGAAGCGTTATAGAATGCCCATTTATAATCTGTCTCTCTGATGTGCTTATCGATATTTAATGCTGGATATATATTTCAAAGATGAATTGAATCAGGTGAATATATTTTTTCTGCTAGCCATTTCTGAGTGTGTTCTTTTGGCCTGTCATGCAAAGACTGACTGATCCTATCTATGTACGTGTGAAGGAATACGCCTTTAAATTTTCAAGTACAGTAACATTAGAGATTATTGTCTTCTCACTTGGAACAAGAACTGGAATTATACACGGACATTCTGTACAACAAATGAATACACTAGTTGTAGTTTAAAATGCTATTTGGTAAATGCGAAATCTAGACTGAGGTTTCACTTCGGACTGTCCGCATAACTGCATGTTACAATAAGTTTTTGTGAGCCAAAATTTAGTCTTATTTCTCATCCGATTTGATGAACGTATTCATTTTATGAAAAATATTAAAATATTTATATTCACATGAAGAAAATGTCTAATTTATATTGTCAACAGATTACATTGTGGTCTGCAAGCATATATTTCGTGTGTTTCAAACAGTCTGGTTCTTACTGTCGCATTTTATTGGATTTCATCATACTGGAAGACGCGTTAACCATTATCTTCTGCATCATTATCAAGAGATTCAAACAAGCAGTGATAACTGTCTTCCTCTTTTTATCGACAGCTTTCTTGATAGCTGGAGTGGTTTTGTTTATTTTGCAGAAATTTGGTGTACGTGACGTGAAAATTCAAGTGACATTTTGTATTATAACTTTATTTCTTGGATGTACTTGAATTATAAACACGGCTATAAATCACATTTAATTAGTCATTTACTAACCTATATATTCTTGAAGTAAGTCATTTTTACATTACCATGGATGGAGAAATTGAAGAAGTGTGCTTGTCAAGAAATTCATTATTGACCGTGTATTTGTGAAACATTATCCCACGTATTCGATATGTCAATTTGTAAACTGATATGTAAATCCACACAATAATGTGAAGACATTCTATAACATAATCGAGAGAGATGTGCAGATAAAATTTCAATGAAAAGTAGCATCTCGGCACTTCTTATGTTTCTTCAATGCTCTGTTGAACTTGTGTGAAAACTACGTTCTTGTAGAGACACCTTTTGCAGTTTTCTTCCCACAACTGGTCATCACAACTGGAATTGTCTGTTATATCTGCCATAAAGTTTGGTCCACATTCTGAATATAATTTGCCTCACTGAATTTCAGGAGCTAAAGAAACATCATTCATTTCTGTCACCGTTGGCTGGAGGCTTTGGAACACTGCCTTGGCACTAGTAAGTTCAAATGTTTTCTTTTGTTTCTTTAAAATTTAACTCTGAATCAGCTTTAATATTTGAATTCAGATGAGAAATCATGTGTAAAAACTGCGAAGTGTATGTCAATAGACCTTTATCATGTGGGCAAAGTGACTACGAATATTCCAGTCATATTCAATATATCTCAATGTTCATTTTATTCCGTAATCAAATCAACAAACTGACATGAATGTGATTGAAGCTCTGTACATTTTATGATGTGATATTTATTAAATTTTCTTGCTTTCAGGTGGCTCTAGTTTTTGCCAGCTTCCTGAAATAACTGCAATATCAAATGCCTCCAGATCATCGCGTCAGGCAGTTTTCACTGTAATTAATGTTTTATGCTATTGTGTTAATTCATATCAAACGTAAATGAACGATCGTCCACATTTTCAATTTTTATAATAAATAATTGTTTGTGCATCAGGATTTTCATTTTTATTTCTGCACAACTATTTCTCCAGAAGGTAAAGATTAGTGTTTATCATCTATTTGTCGATTCTCTTATTGATACATTTTGAGTACCTGTTAGTGTTTCTCATAAGGTTATGAGATCCAACGATGAAAATATCGTCTGGATTTGTGATTGAACCTGAAATACAGCGATGTGAAATTCGGGTAACAATCTACATAAGAGGAACACTCAAACAAAGTCAATAAGCCTGGAAATAAAAGATAAAATCGATTAGCTTTGAGTGAACTTTTTAAGTGACACTGAAGGAAACTACTTAGTGATGCTTAATTATTCACCATGGCATATCCTAAAGTGGTTTGGCTATAATAAGAGATCATCATTTTATGTATAAATATCTCCTGTAACAACTGCAGTCGTCTGTGTCTGATACATCATGGCTGACAACGTCAATTTCCTTGCTCTCTTGATTCTGCATTTATATTTACCGCCTTACAATAGGAGCTAAGGAACGTTTTTCAAGTCGTTGACTTTGCTCCGTCATTATATATGATCTATTTTCACTTTTTTATACTAGTCGCAACCAGGAAAAGGCGATATATAACGAGTCACAGTTACTTGAATATTCTGATTTGCGTAGAGAAAATGAAACTACTAGGTAATATTATAAGCTTCGTTTTGAACAATATGATAACTCACACTGATGAATTCTCAGCATTCTTTACTTGGTATTCTGGTTTCACTCACATTGATAGATCCATAACAGCAAGTTTGATATCAATGAAAGAAGCTAGTGAGTAACAGTCACTAATACTGAAATACGAATAAAACACTGTGAAACCGGACAAATTTCAATTGTGTTTTTCTGTGTAAAACAAGGTAGCTAGGAGGTATAGTCAAGGAGCCAGAATCAGATTTGTCTTATATTTAGTTTCACACGAGTCTGTTATCATTCCACATTATAACCGATGTAATTCTATAGTGGGATGTAGATGGTATCAAATTCTAATTTGATCGAAAGGCTTTGATACTTTCAGATCGTGTAAAATCACCCAGCAAGACATTCGTGAGGCATAGCTCTTCCAATGAAGGTAACTGTGGGCGAGCTGTGCATAGAAACAAAATAAGGTAATAGTTTTCGATGCAGACGAAGAAGAAATGAAGCGAATATGGAAGCTAACAAAGGACAATAATGCATCCAGTTCTATCTGAGCTCTTGGTTTTCATTCATTAAATGTAATTCTATTCCCTTCAATTTGCTTATCTTCAGTTACAAAAGTTGTTATCACTCTGTCATTAATTTATCTATTTGCTCAACGTGTCTACATGTGTATTCACTAAATGCAAGTATGTAACATTTCTCTCAACATTTTCCTTATTCTATACAATTTTGTTTTTAATCCTTTTATAATCTGTATTCACACTTTCAAACCTCTCTATCGACTTGAAAATTGTTATCACATTTATTCTTCTTTGTTATGTTAAATTAAATAATAATTGCACCTTTGTCAAATTATGCATATAAATGTGGTTTTACGTCTCTTGAGAATGAAATCGTCGAGGAGACATCTCTGTTGAGCTACTCGGTTTCCACTCGTACAACATTTGCTGTTATGACAGGAAATTTTTTTTTCTCAATAAATAACAAAATCTTTAAATAGTCCCATTTATAATATTAGAACAAGAAAAATAAGCGAACAATATTTTTTTCAATTAGATCTTCTTCAGACTTTACTCTAATTTACCTAGATTTATATATATAAAATTTTAACCAATGACGGTGATTTTGGGAATCAAATAATAAGTATTGGTTTGGTAGGGATTTTGTTTAATTGCATGGAGGATTTCATCATGAGCTGACATCAGCTAACCAGTCGGGTACAGCAGGTTGAAGATGAGGCAGTAACTCATCTAAGAAGACATTGCGAAATGGTCGCGCTATGTCGTGAATCCCAGTGGGCGCGTACTGCTGAAGAGTCCCAAACTAGGACGAAACAGCTGTCCAGTACTCCCAGCTGGTTTTCCAGTGGTTCTCTAACTGATGTCAGCTCATGATGAAATCCTCCATGCAATCAAATAATAATGTTAATAATAATAATAATGTGGTGAATGTTTTGAACGTTGTTAATAACGATGATTATAATGATAACAAAATATTGATAATAAGGTTTATGCAGGTGATAAGAATAACAAAGATAGTATATGTATATGAGTGTATAAATAAATTGGGTCAAATCTTTAAAGGTGAAGTGGAACGATAATCAGAGTTTAAACAAATATTATAAAAGTACGAAGGAGGTGGAAAATAATGGATTCAGAACCCGTCTTTTACACTGAGCCGAAGCTATGGGAATTCGAGAGAACATTCCTAGTCTTTGCATACAAAAGAAGTTTGTTCTGCCTTTGTCTCTCCCTTGGCCTAAGTGAATTCTATTCAAAACCCTCCCACCCTTTCTTATTTTCGGCCTCCTTCGTACATTCATGATATTTATTTAAACTCTGATTATTGTTCCACTTCACCTTTTAAGATTTGACCTAATTTATTTATACACTTATATACATATACTATCTTTGTTATTCTTATCACCTGCATAAACCTTATTATCAATATTTTGTTATCATTATAATCATCGTTATTAACTACGTTCAAAACATTTACCACATTATTATTATTATTAAGATTATTATTTGATTCCCAAAATCATTGGTTAAAATTTTATATATATAAATCTATGTAAATTAGAGTAAAGCCTGAAGATCTAATTGAAAAAAATATTGTTCGCTTATTTGTCTTGTTCAAATAACAAAATCATTTGACCTTAATATTAGACGAATAAAAAGGTGTAATTTGTTCATACGCGGAAGAATCGCAGTATTGTCAACATTGTGTAATTCGTATTCATGGTATCCACATAAGCAATCCACGTTAATTTCCTGATAATGTTTCACAGAGAGTATAATGTTAGGCAGAACGGTAAGATCGTAAGCATTGGTGAGTTCAGATCAACTCACCAGGCACAATGAACTACAAACATCCACCACATCATGATATACATTATGAATGTATTGAAGCAGAAAAAGATCTGCAACAGTTTCAGAGACAAACGCAATTTATTCAACTTAAGAAATTCTGACCATGTAAATCGGTATCTGCGTTTATATTTGTAACCATCCCCTCAAATCGTCAGCTTCTGACTAAACATTTATCATAGAAAATTCTCTTTGGAAAGTAAATATTAGCTACGCTTTAAGATGAATCAAGAATACTCCTCACGGACAAAAAAAAAACTGAACTTAGTTTATTCAACAAAGAACATAAAAGTGTGTTAATGTAGTGCGTTCATGTCAGTAAGTCAATAAAAATCAGGTAAACATAATTCTAAGTAAACGTTTTACAATTAGAGTAGATAAAAATGAATTAAAATAACGCAGTAGTTAGTCTCATTTCAATAAATTTATCATCAAGATGTAGAATCCGTAATCTATGATATCAAGTAATAATGTGAATTGTTACTCAGCTGCCGTAGCATTTGAAAAAAAGATCTTACAGTCTTTGAAACAGATATTCGTCGTAGTATTGGCTAGACTTTTTATGCAGAAGAAAAATTGTTAAGCAACTCAAAGCCTCATTGTCCTAATTCAATTATTGCTAAAGTATAACTATCCGGATTCATTCGTTGTCTACTTATTTTTCGTTTTGTTTAATGCGTTATTAAATGCCTCTCTTATCATATCAATTGGAATTATTACGCTTACATTCAAGAATTTTCAGGAATGCCTCACTTGTCATCTTTGATTATATAATTTGATGTAATTCTCGCACTATTGTGCTATCATAATTATCACATTTTTGTGTAAAGTTTCAAGTGCTTACTGATCTAATTATTTCTAAACAACATTTTAATATCTTTACGTCTTTTGATCTATCATATAGGCAATTATTTTTTCACAAGATTCATATCCTCTTAAAAGTATTCATCTCTATACATATATACGTCAGTGGCACAGTGGTTAGGACTCTCGCCAACCTTGCACATAATCGGGGGTTCGATCCCCTGCCGACGCACATCTGATATCTATGGTCGGCCTGCAAAATTTGGGCTACCGATATCACATGCTGAACCAAAAATACGGTGTGGAATCAAGCTGCAATCATCAAAAAATATATATACATGGCACACCAAATTTATTCGATTATGGCCTCAACTCGATAAATTGACCTCTACATTTTACTGTATAGCTGGCAAAACCTAATTCTATGTAATTCTTGAAATGTTGTCTTATTATAATTATCACCTTGTTGTGTAGTGTTTGAATTGCTTACTAATCTTATTGCCTCTAAACTACTTTGATATTTATGCAACTCTTGAACTATTCTATACATAACACAGCCAGTTATCTTTGTGATGTCATGTCATCCATGTCATCCTTGGACAACCAACTTCAAGTTTCTCATTTGGTGGGTGGTCAATCCATCCCCTGCCTATTTCTTTAACATTCAGTTCGTGGTTGGTCCGCTATTAGAGATCCCTGTTTCTGATCTTTTCTCACCGGCCGTCTGATTTTTGGTAGTATTGAGCGAAGACAGCTGTTGATAAAAATCTGTAGTTCGTTCGAAGTGTCTTTCGTGAAGCAAAAAGTCTTTGATCCGTTCAGTAGCACTGTTTTTACAGCTGAGTTTCTATCTTAAAGCAGTAGTGGCAATTGGGTTGAAGTGATCTCTGCGAAAATATTACTTACTAGCGAGTGTAATAGAAGTATTCTCAGGATGTGCAGCATTATATATTATCGTCAATTCTTTACACTACTTTCAAGTAGATTGACTTTATTTATTTGCAATCTGATGGAATTATCACTGAAGTAATTCTGCTGTAGTATGACAAGTATGTCTTAAGAGTGCAATTTCATCACATAACACAGTGTAGATTCAAGCATTTGAATGTCAAGTGGTCAGGGAACTGACTACTGTACTTGCTTTTATTTTTCTGAATGGAAGTGAATTTCTTTTTATATATGGCCGCCTAAGTGACTAAGCTTTCTCTATGGATTGAAGCTTAAATAAAGACATTTTCACACAAATTATCGTTTCCCGTTGTCCGCAAACAAATTTATCCTGTTAGTGTGTTCCTCATAGAAATCAAACCAAAAATGAAAGTATATCTTGCGCTAATCAATCTTAACAATTACATTTTTAATTAGTTATGTGAACTTATCAACCACGTCTACATGAATTGAATTTGACATAAAACATGGGCACTCACTACGACATATTTACTTTAATTAATTTGTGATCATTTGGTTCGACATCTGACGAAAATGTAGTATTATTTTCTCCGCATACTCATATGTGCATGTTTGATAATTTAGTCCAGCATGAGTTTCTTCATGCCACTCCTTCAATTTTCGATTTCACTGACTGGATGACAATAAAAACATTTTTATTCTGAATGCTTATCAGTCCCTAAATAATATGAATGTATATATTACTGTTAGACCTGTAGAAGTGATTCAACAGCATAATATTTGTTTGCAAAAGAAGGTTTTTAAAAAAATGTGAGAATACATGACATGTGTTAGTAGTTTATATTTGATTTACAAATAAGAGAGGCAAACTTAGAAGAAACTTTTTCGGATGCGAATACCAGATTTACTGTCGAGAATTATCACAGCTTTGACTAGGTAAAGGTGAAAAAGATGAATTACACTCAAAAGCACTGTTTCTCTTCATCTGTTCGCCATTATCAGTAAAAAGAGGCTAAATTCACCTATGAAAAGAATGAATGTGATTCATTAGGGATTCGACCACCTACAAGCCACGGCACGTAATATGAAGCAAACGATGTTGAGCTGTCTTGAGTATACTTTCCATATCAGTTTTGTCGTGGAAGCCTGAACTGTTTTGTGAGCTTAGTTTTTAAATTTTCTGTCGTGGTCTGCAAGGTGCTTCCCCATTACGGTTAGAAGACTCATGTGGCTGGTTGAAGCGTAAACTACCCGATGATAGCTTTATGATCCACAATATTTATTTTTCCCGTCTTTCCATAACAATTTGAATTCCAAAAACACATGTAGCTACAAGGAACTTTCGCAATGCAACTAATCAATCAAGAACCTGTAGTTCAAAAACACAAACTTTGGAGGAAATAGACATGGATCGGAAAAACCCCGAGTGGACCACAGCGTGCCATCCCGCAGCTGGCCGTTTCTCTGGTGAAAACACGATGGGAAACGACGAGTTGTGCGTGGGTCAAAGAATGGGCTGGAGGAGATTGTGTGAAGAGGAGATCATTATCTTTTCGAATAGCTGCATGAACTTCGGCGCATTTCGACTTGATTGACAACACAAAACAGATTACTTCTGTAGAGTGATGAGAGAAAAACATTCTAAAATAATGAGACATTGTTCCGGATGCAACGATGTAGAGTCACAAGTTGTACCTCGAAACACTATTTTCTGTGAATGCCCTTAAAGAAAGGTAGATATTTTGTGATTCAAATAGGCTGAAAATTCTAAGCTGTCTCAACAAAATACTATAGCATACTGCATTCCTATGATGACTAATAGAGATCCAACACATATTATTATAATGTATCTTCACATTATGCACATGATGGACGCCAGATTACAGGCATCGTCAATATGATAAGTAATATACACATGCAGTGATCATATGTACAGTTTCTTTCACTTACACAGGATACATGTTAATAATGTCAACGAAATCCCTGGAAACAGAATATTTGAAGTTATTGCTACCCTCATGTTGAGCGTTGGGGCATATATAAGGTTAATGAAAAAGGGATCATTCCCCTGGTACTCTTAATCTAACTGATATCACCAACTTATGTCAATTCCTATGCACGGTCATATTTACCTTGGAAAGTGTGCCTAATCACATTCGACTTCACCGATGAACACGTGCTACAATGAACGGAAAGGTACTTGTCTGATGTTAACACTCTGGCTCATAGGGTATGCAATCTTCCGTCGATTATCTCTGCGACGGGATCACCTGTTCTTGAATGTCACATCAATATACTACTTATGATCCGACCTACTAAGACTTGACCAATTTTTGCATTTGTTTGTGAAGTAACCTCTATGAAAATTTGCATCCAGTTGACGAGACCAAATATTATTTTATTTTTTGTTTTATTATTTTTGATTACAGCCTGATGCCACACCGTATTTTCAGTACAAGTATGACATTTTCAGCATGGATATCGGTAGCCCAAATTCAGGCCGACCATAGATATCGGGTGTGCGTCGGCAGGGGATCGAATCCCGGACCATGTGCATGGTCGGCGAGAGTCCTAACCACTGTGCCACCGACGCACAAAATAGTAAGAAACTCGCATCCTGGATTTCATCGACTAGTTTAATTAACGCCTTTTGTTTACTGTGCCTTACTTCTCGATACTCTATTCCGATCATCTGTAACATTTGATGGATATCTATGTTGTATCTCGGAAATTCTTTGCTGCAATTCACACTGCACCATGTAATCATGCCAGTGCAAAGCAGATATTTGACCGGTCAATTGTGTGCAACTGGATGAAACCGACGTAATGTTTGGTGTAGTCCATCTCTCCTCGAATTTAGGTGAATGGATGTTTCATGACTCACATATTGCAATCTATCCAAGGTTATGTGGAGAAGATTTAGCATCACATTCTATCGTGTTCCATAATAGCACTCGGAGTGCAGGTCTTCATCATCATCCGAGTGGTGAATACTATTTGTCAACTCATTTATTTGACCAACTAACAAACATACAAACTAAGTAACTAACCGAATGGTACCAGTGTTACTGGTTAGCGTTTTGTGAGTGAGTGAGTGACTGCGAAGTGGAAGGGATTTTCGGAGATACAACATTTTGAAAAGTGGGATTGACTCTAGGAGAGTTAATGAATTCTATTCACACGCATCTTGGAATCAAACATTCAGTTCACACTGACATATAGATGAACAGACAGACAGTGAACATACACACACTTGTTCGCCACTCGAAGTCGGATCCTACTCTGAAGACTGTCAACCGGATGAATGGAAGTGTGGAGAGACAAATAGAGACTTCAGCAGCGAACACAGAGTTTGCGAGAGATGTTTCAGTGTAAATCACACGTTTCAGGAATGTGTGTTGCCTGTTATCAACCCTGGGAAATATCTATTCACAAATGCGTGTGGTGTGCCTATTCTAATGAGATTTTGCGTGCGATGCCAAGGTTGTTGTTGTTGAGAGGAAGGGAGGATAGATATTCTCACGATATTTTACTTACTCATTTTTGAATAGTTGGTTTCAAACTTGATTTCGGCAATACTGGTAGTTTTGCAAAACTCAGTTTAGACAGGCGCCGTCTCTACTGGCAAAATTTCTCCCATATGAATATTAATCCAGAATGTCAAATGGAAAATACCTCAGACCAAGGTATCCTGGCGACCATCTAACATCAACTACTCAAAGTGCACCTTGATGTCGAGCCACCTAAAATGCTGGCTACAATGCAAACTTGACTGAAAGAATTCAGTGTGAACGAAACAAGAGTTACTGACTAGTGTCCTATCGAAGTACCCAAAACTCTCTTACAGTGGGTCAATCGCGAGCATAAATAGCTCAATGGTAATGACTCTCACTGCAGCACTGGTTGACGCGGTTTCGAATCTCAGAATGGAAATGAGGTCCTTCAGTGTTGCAGCTATGCCTTGTTGACGAGTTTTAACTAGCACGAAACGTAGGTTAGGAAAGGCTTTGTGCTGATTGCATGCAACCATCTCATATCAAGAAAGACTTTGATTTATTTCCTGTGAATCTGGTCAGATGCATGTTAAAGGTTTCTCCGACCTGCATTAATACATATACAAAAACATGTTTGGTGCATCGACACATTAATTCCACATGTTGATCTGCAGTGAAAGTGGGTGACGTGTGAATGAGAAACACACACAGATTTTTTCTCCAGTGTGACGAAAAGTGCTCATTCCGCGAATAGTTTCCATTCCATTTAGTGTTAGTCATTCCTGAAATATTGTTTGGAGGACAGGGTTATATCGTCACATCTCCATTGGACTGGGTGTCACCAATCATCTCAAACTGGTCTCACAGGTGCCCATAAATATTTGCCTAATCCTGGAAGCAACGTGTTCATGTCGCTCTAACACGTTTAACTCGTCACTTCACATTCAGATTCTACTCCACGTGGAAGTCTCCGCTAAGTATGTCCATCCTATCCTCACTTCCTTCTTCATATCGGCTGGGCGCAGTTTCTTGTCTGAAACGAGGCTGCTTGCATTACTTGTTGCTCGACTCCGCAATCTCACTGTTTGGCCTCCACTATGAAGCTAGGGCAGGCACTGTCGAAGCCTGCAGCCTATTCGAAATGCCAGTGGAAATGCAAGCGCCATGTATGTCAAATGTATAAGAGCACTGACTCGGCGTTAGTGTTTGAAATCATTCGGATGCTGTTCCGTGACACATGGATTTCAGCTTAATAGCTTTTACTAGTGATCACATATCGTCCATGCGGTCTGCTGTGTAAGAATTTCTGCTGAATTCAGTAAGGAGAAGAATTAATCACCTTCAGATTTCTCATAATGATTAGTAGACTTATGTCGTTGGTCGAGGCAGTTACTGAGATGTTGACTACCTGAGAATGACCAAATTATCTGCAGTATTTATTTTCTCACGTTTCCAACATTACAGTATACATAAAAATGGCCTGAGATTCTACATGAGGAAGACAAGTTATTTCTGTTACACAAATGTATTTTAAATATTCAATACATGGTCAATACAAGGTGCATTATTCTGAAAGCTGTCAAACATGGACGACAGAGCTATGCAGTCAAAACTGTCAGCTTCTTGACTACTAGCTCTCTGTTCTTTAATGTCACATCAATACACTACTTATGATCCGACCTACTAAAATTTGACCAATTTTCGCATTTGTTTGTGAAGTAACCTCTATGAAAACTTGCATCCAGTTGACGAGACCAAATAGTAGGAAACTCGCATCCTGGATTTCACTGCTAGTCGCCATCCACCAATTTCCTCCTTTTCACCATGCATCCTCTGAAAATGATGCAACTGACTTTTTCCGAAAAATGTATCCAGACACTGTCGGTTTCAAAGTTGCAATAGGATAACTACAAAAATATTATAAACATCAAATAAGGTGTCCTAAAATAAGTGATAAACAACCACGCATATCAATCAATCAATAAAATAACATCACATTATTTCGTCTGCTTTCTTGTTTCCCATTCATGGTATCAGTCAGCTTACATGTTGCAAGCTAGCAAGCACTACTCTTTGGTGGAATTGATTTTGAATATATTCCCCGTGGGAAAACTTTCACCTGTAAATATTAAGTGATTGACTCAGGGAAGATCGGGAATTGTCATCCTTTATAATTCAATAATCTTACGCTCCTAATTATGTCGTATAGGTGAGCACAGATTTATCCATGCACAGAAAATACATCCGATGTTTCACCTGCCGATATTATTTACTCGCACTTCATAACATCAAGTCACTGGAATTTGAATGTGTGCATACAGGCTCTTCATTATCTGCATCCAACTTTCTGATGAATTCCATCAAAAAATGTCTTCTCTCTTGTCTTCACTTTAATATGTCTCGAAACCTACATTATTTCTCTTTATCTCGATTAGTTTGGCAGCTCTGAGTGATTAAATCATGTTTTCTGATGACTGTAATCTTCAGGATCTTTATTAATTCACTATTGAATGCGAGTGAATTGTCTGTTTGAGAAGTGAAAGCCGTTAAAATGTTTTCCACTCGTCACAGAATTCCACACTTCGATACAATGAATTGAAATCAATAAGAGAATAACACGACGAAATAAATGACATCCCATGCACTTTTGTCACATAGGGAATAATACCTTCAATTGGAACTAATATTTTGGTGAGTGTATATATTAAAATGTTCGGCAACTTTTGCACTAAACTGTGCTTAATGTAATTTGTTGAACCTAGTAAATCTCACCCAGCTATTTTACATTCCATCTTGAAAATGTTTATCGAATTTCACTTTATTTTCCTCAGCGGACTTATGTTAAACAGTAAATAAGTAAGGTCAATCGGGTAAATGTTCACAGAGGTTCTTTACATAATCAGTTCTGTTAATTAGAACTGTTGCTTCTCCCTTGACTTCTTCACTGAGCATGATGTAATTTCATTTTATCAAACCACTCAGAGATGTATATCACTAGCTAGTGATTTGATCGGACACATTTTCGATAATAAGAATATGTAATATTTTCTAATGCAAACGTCCTCTCCTTTCCTTTGACAGTAATTTCTATAGCAGGTTCCATATGGGTGGTATTTAATGAATTAATAATGTTTTTTAGCAATACTGGCAACTTATCCAAAAAATGAGATGCAATTTTTAGTTAGTGTCTTGCGTGACATGTCGTGTGTAGTTTTCTAGCATTCTTTGAGTTCCTCTTCTTCCTCCTTAAGTGACAAGATATCCTGTATTCGCCTTCGCTTTGAAAAAAATAATGGAAGCATGACTCTCGATCTTCAAGTAAATTGTGATGGTTATCGACTGTATTCAGAACAAACGTGTCTGTTGGTCATTCATCCGTGAAGTTGATTTATTCTCGATAAAACGCCATTTAAAAGTTGTCCTAAATATTCTTCCATGTAAAAATGTGAGGTGAATATTGTCCGCACTAGTAAAGACGTTTTAGGAATTCTCTTTCGCTTTCATCAATAGAGATTTATGAAAATATGCATTCGGAGAACCACGTATGACGGCATTCACATGTAGTGCATTTCTAACTGCCTCAAATAGTGAACACTTTGACTCCAAATCAGGTTAGTTCACTTCAGGCACGAAACAGTTTACAAATAACTGCATAACGTTTAGAGCACCTAATAGGTGTATTCACACTAATTTCCACCTTGATACTCAGAAATATAAGGTGCTCCACAATACTCGGTTATCTGTATCACATAAACGTCTCCAATGTGGAACTATATTCTTCTCTAGTGACTGTTCCCCACTCTCATATTAGTTGTGCCACGTACGTTTATTTAGTGACTGTATAAGGTGGATAATTCATGTCAATGTGTCGTTGAGCTAAGCAAACTTCTTATCGACGAAAAAATTAACTTCTATATCCTGACTTATAAATTCTCTTAAAATTCACAAGCTCATTAATAGCCCTAAGACGTCTAGAGAGAAAACAGAATTCACTTTAAACGACAAGCTGGGACTACCTCGCGTTATTTAAGCTCATCGAGTGTGTTTTACAATATTACTCACAATGTGAAAGATATTAATTCAGCCTAGATCACTAACTTGGTCTTATTCAGTAGGCACCTGAAGGTCACACCATATCTGCGTTTTCATAACTTCATACAACTTAAAAGTAGGTTCATGGTAATGTCAGTAAAATGTTTGAGCATCGTGGAATAGATCAAATAAAGTCTAATAATATTTCAGTGATTGACACACATTGATCAGTTTTTGTTATCGGTAATATTTCAAGCAAAATTACTGCCTGAGTTCACATCAATTGTTGCAATCGTTTTGTTTTGTTCTGGCAAAACCGAAAACCATTCCGACAGTGATTTACCTCGAAATATTACCAATAAAAAACTTATCATCGTGTGTGTGAACCACTAAAATAATATGATGCTTTATTATTTTGATGTTATTTATTTGTAATCCGACGGAATTTTTACTAATGTGATTATACTGTGTAATGATAAAATGTCAACAGAGCAATTTCTTTACAAAACACAGTGTAGAATCAAACACTACACTGTCAAGTGGACAAAAAACTGACTGTTGTACCTGCTTTTATGATTCCGAATGAGATTCAATTTCGTTTCTTCGACGGCTGCTTAAATGAGCACTAGAGTATCAGTATATTTACAAAAATTATTGTTTTCCGCTTGTCGTAATTAAATTTTTTTTTATAGTCATGTGTTGCTCGTGAAAATTAACTCACAAAATTTAAGTATTTCTCGCTCTAATCAATCTGGCAAATTTCATTTTTAATAAGTTATATGAATGACGTCTAAATGAATTCAATTTCAACAGCACGCATGGGCACTCACTACTGTATTTTCGCATTAATTGATTTGTGATAATTTGTTCGATATCTGACCATCAGGTAAGCAATATTTTCTTCGCGTCGTCATATAGTCCAGTGTGAATACCTTCACGTATACTGATTTAATTTTCATTCCAATGATTACATGTTAGTGAAAATCTTCAGTTTTCCAAATGGATGTACATATGCATTTTAAAAATTACTGTAGGACCTGAGGTGATTCTAACAGTGTTAATAGCTAAATTAATATAAATGAGACAGGGTCAGCACGAATAAAAAATACTAGAACAGACAACTATTATGCTAATTACATAGCAAGTAACACGCTTATCACTTTCTCTATGATATAAAATGCAGCCCAAAATAGTGTATCGTTGACGTCTCGTACTTAGTTGTGAGATGATATACTCTTTTATAATGATCTCTAGTCATTATCAGTTGAGATTTTTCACGTTCCTCTTTCTTTCTATGCAGAAGAATCAACACGTTTCGATGTTTCCTGACTCGGGAACTCTCTATTAATAATAATCGGAGTCTTCGGTTCCTGATATTTCTCTCTCTTTGAATCACTAAGTCATGAGAGCATAGTCAAGTTCCCTACTCGCCTTGACGAAATGTCGAATATATTGTATTCTGAAAAGATAATGTAGCTGAAACATTGAAAGCCTCCTTGGATGGTGGGGCTACTTGAATTTCCGCCCAACACGAAGCATCACATTTTCTCTAATTCCTTTTGCATCCACCATAGAATCATGTGCTCCAGTCGGAATCTGCACGCACTCACGAACGTTTCCAACTGCCTTTCAAACTACCGGTCACACTTCATGAGAACAAAGGAAAAGCAGTATAAGTTGTTTGCCTATGCTTCAGACCCAACAGCAGTGCATTGCGTGACATACTACAGATCACTATTTTAATTGAATTTGCTCGATGAGTAGAAAATAATATACAATAAATTACGCTAAGCACTATTTACATTGTGAAAGCCTTTTGGTCAGGAAGAAAGCAATATTCATGAATTCTTAGTTAAACCGCTTAAAAGTTCTGAAGTCTCGACGAAACGTCGTGAAAGATGATGTGATGTGCTTTGATACAGTGTGAACTTCTTCTCACTGAAGACAATTCATGACGATGATGTCGTACAGTTTTGTCTATCGTTGAACTTACCAAGATTGCCCTGCAGATGTGCCATTTTAGTCGAAAGTATAGTACAAAATAAAAGTGAGGTAATCTCTGACTGTAACTTCGAAGCACTTTCAAGAACTCAGAAGTGTGAAAATCAATCAGTCAAACTACTTCTCTCAAGCTACACAGTAACAACAAAATCCATGTATTGATGATTCTAAGAAAGTCAAGAGATTAAATGTGAGTCTGTTGTATGCTTTTTCTTCGATGAGCATGACAGCTTTTTATTTTACAATGAAGTTATATCAAGGCGTGACCAAATCTATTTTAAAACGCCTGACCAGATAAATGTATATCTCTTTCTAAAATAGAAAAATATAACAACTGTATGAAAAAGTTGCTTTTCTTTACAGATAGAATAGAAACATACAAGGGTAGCAGAAAGTTCATAAAGGCATATAAGAAATCCAGGAATGAAATGCTTTTATCGAGTTACTTTCTTATCATAGTATTCTACTTTCTGTCAAGAAATCCAACTTTTTCATCCAGTTGTTATATTTTTCTGTATTAGAAAGAGAAATGCATATAACTGGTCAGGCGATTCTAAAATATGTTTGATATCGCTTAACGCCCATTCGTTGTCAAATAAAAGTGTTCATATACATCGAAAAAGCTCATCGAATAAACTCACATTTACTCAGCCAACCTTTCTTAAGTTATTCTTCAATATCGTCTTACTGACAATGAGATGAACAGACGTTCGCTTCGTCTTAACGATAATCCGTTTATTTTATATTTTACTGCGAGTTGATTCTCTGTGCGAGAAAATTATTGCGTTTCTTGATAGTTTGTATTATACATTATATCGGTATGGATCTGCAGTTACGAAAGTGGTTTCACATTTAAGGAATATCAGGAATACTCTCTTGAATTTGCAAAGCTTTTGCTGTATTCTACCAACCATATGGAACACAATATAACAAATGTAATTTTCTTTATAAGTGAAATCATTCTCAGAGGGTGTATAATGTATTTATGTTCACCGAAAACCTGCAGTATTATATTACTGTGTATTATTGGGCTAAATTTATTCAAAAGTGACTTCTTGACATGAAATAAACATGCAGTGATCAGTGATACACATGGGAAGATGAGATATGAAATTTGATAAGGTGGAAATGCAAAGGGAAATTACAATCTGGGTGAAAATGTGAATACTAGCGAGAGACCCTATCTCGATGAATCAAGTCTTACAATAGTATACTTATGATTTTGCAATAATAATAGGGTTCCTTATCTGTCTATGCTAATCTATTACAATCTTCTTTTCCTAACTTCTCTGTGATGATGTTTCAGCCTGCTGATATGAATTTCATATGCATTCCTTATTTTTTCCACTGTTACTAATAATTTCATTTCGAACGATTTCCGCTACTGCGTCACACGTACTCACTCAACTCAATTCACTCTCTCTGCAATATCGCCTTCTTATAGTTCTCAACTTGTTGCTTTCTAATTGCCTAATAATCTTAATGATTCTATATCCCACCCTAAGATCTGCATATTTCATGAATTATTTTAAGATGACATAGTCAGTTTTTATCTAAGTTCACACTATTATTAACAATCATACGTACATATACACGCTTGCACACCATAATAATAAATTCATGGAGAATATGCAATTTTTGTTCTACGAGAAGTGAGGCGGTTGGTTGTTCATTCGACAGATGCGTGTGCGATTTCCCACATTCACTCTTTGAAATCCAGACAGCAAACTTCATTAGCGAAACAACACATTACCTTAATGTGATGTTACACCAGTCTACGGAAATATGTGTGACCCGCTTGAAAGTTGGCAACGTAGTTTATGTGACTTTTTACGTCAGAAAAACTTCCGTACAAATCTTCACACTTCAGTCCACTCTCTAAAATTATGATGTAAGTATTTAGAATCCGTACACTTGAGTAACCTCATTTATTTTGCCTGTTTGTTCTGAGGAAATGTTACTTGACAGTGCCTCACTATTATCTGACTGCATACTAAGTTTACAGATAATTGGAAGTCAGCTTAATGCTCTCTGTATTGCGAGAAGCATATCAGGCGTCATTATTTGAATAGTTGGTTTCTTTTTACATAAGTGATCACAAAAGTACGCACAATTTCAAATCTTCCATGAATTGATCCCCAGTGTTTAACAAGTGCAATAGGTGAAGTTGAATTTTTCAATTACAGATTAAAGAAATAGTGGAAAATGCTCCTATGAGTGGTCAGATATATGCATACTGTTTTATACTTAACAGCCTTATGTTAATTTGCATTGCATACTCGCAGTTTATTCTCAGTTATCACTCGAATAATGTGAATGTATAAAGTGTTTTACACGGATCTTTTCTTTTTTAGTGCGTTTAAGTTAGGCATTTCAGCAGGAATTCATTTTTAGACTAGATGCATTAAACGTTAGTCCTTGTGTTTCTTCCTGGTGAAACCAATCGTAAAAATTTCATTCTGCCTTCATTTTTCTAGTGTTAGTTTGTTGTACAGAAAGGAAAGGGCAGTATTATGCCACTTTGTTAGACAGAAACTTAGTACCCCATAACTGTATTGCACACTCATAAATATGCTTATATCAAATTAAACTACTCAATCATAGGAAAACAATTTACAACAGTGTCTGGATTCTTTTGTTTTGCAAGCGCTTCATACTTGCAGCACAAATCTGCAAATCTGATAACAACGATATATTAAAGACGGCAGGTTGTTTTATTTGAGCTACAATGCTGATATACTGCATTTGTTAAAAGAGGAATAAATATCTAGAACATTATGTTAATTCCATAAGCGCTTCAAATATCGTCTCTTACAATGAAACATTACATGTCTGTAAATGTCAGCGTGTGTCGGAATGCAAACAACACTGTGTGTCCAATACACAGACGTCTTTTTCTGTAATCTGAGTGGTCATTGCTAGTGTCCAGTCGATGTTGGTCACTTTCAGCTTATTTAAAACTCAGTATAAATAGTCGTAAAAATTGGTTGTGTTCACAGGTATTCGTTTGGATCATACAGTCATGAAAATGTTGTTCTGCCTACTTGTCTGCCTATTCTCAATGCTGATTTACACTGCTAATGCCGGACGTAAGTATCGATTCCACTAAAGTTAATCTCTCATCGAATACGCATTGAAAATTACAAAAAGTAGCACTAGGATGTTGGTTAAATTAAATGAACGCATTTACATGGAGGAATGATTTTTGACAGATATTCACGCTAAAGATTTTGTTATTCTTAATGTTCACGACTCATTCAGCATAAGATTTTGTAACTAAAACAGCAATAAATACACTGAAATAAGTATGGATCCATTCGTAAAAAGAATTCTTATTGCGATGACTAATAGGCATACTTTCATGTCAACTGCTGCTTAAAGTGTAACGGTATTCAGTTTCTAGAGAGTATATGTTCATGGAAAACTAGGCAGCAATTTTAGTTTATGTTTATTGCAACATAGCAATCACGTCTATTGAGAATACTAACATGAAGCGAATCCCTTTCTTCATCGTTATTCAGTAGGGACAAATAGAGGAATTCAGTCACAATTTAGTTCATTATTCTATGTTATAACTAATGAGGTGGAAGTGGAAGACATTGCGCTTTACATACGACCGAAGATTCATCCGGTGCTAATTACTGTAAACAGGTATCAGAGACGATTTCATTTTTATCAGAACAATGCCCCTAGTGGCACTCCAGAAGCACAGTATTTAGATTTGCTTTCGTATAGTAGTTATTACCATCAACGCCAAGTGAAGGTAAGGTTGAATATTACTTATTCTATGTGGTGGATCTTTCCAAAATTCAGTAATAGTTGGCCCCATAATGATTCGATTTTCGTCTGACTTCTGAATCTCCTACTTTATTCTTCAGAGTGTTTCGTTGGCTTAACATGCTACACAGACAATCGATTCGAGGTTTCACTTTCCTCCAAAATAAGAAATGGACCTTATATCTTAGAATTTCGGTTTTGATATATATGGGGCACTGCGATTAAATATCTTGGTCGGAAAGAGTGAAAAGTTTTCTGATACATAAATTCGCCTTGTTTTGGTGAGCAAACAAATAGAAACACATTAATTCACCTTAGATTGAGTCTTGAAAATGTTTCCAGTCGACTTTTCTATTTATTTAGCCTCTGAATGTGTCCACTCCCTAGGCAAAAATATTTCCTATCGCCTTCATCATTGTTACCTTCATTATTACCGAATTTATTTTTGACAATCTCTTAGCCACCTTCTGCTTACGTGAACACTAACGTTAATCTTAGTTCATTGGGTTTCGTACTTGTGAAAGATTTAGACAGCATACATTTGGAATTTATCACATTTCACATTCTGTTTATCACAACTTATGACATAACACTGGAATTATAATCTGGGAGAAATGAACAGGAATCTGAATACACAAACGATAATCCCTTAATATTAAGATGATGGAGTCCCATTTTCATCAAGTTTTATTCAGACTACATATCTCAAGATAAAAGTGAAATAATTAATATAAGGAAAAATAGTGAAGTACAATTATGATTGAATTTAGCGGCAGAAGACACTTATTTAGATTCATAGTTGTAACACATAACATTGATCAGACATTTATTAATAGTCCGAAGAACTATATTAAATGACTTAATGCATTTGTGTAATACTTTTCGAACAATCTGATGACATTTTCAGTTGTCGATTCGATTCATACTAAAACGAAAACATGAAAGGTAGATTGAAATAAACAGAATAGAAAGGGGCTAGAAACAGAACCTCTTTCATTGAATATCCAATTAGAAATGATTCAACCACTATCTTCTTAACATGTTTTGAATACAATAATTTTACTTCCGGACCATGTTATTTTTAATGTCACTTTGACAAGTGAACGAAGTTATTGGAAGAGGTCTTTTTCTGATGTGCACAATACAACTGTAGATAATCTCGGTAATGATTTGACAGATAAGTTGTCGTTTTCATGCAGTTTGTGTCCAGCATGAAGTGAGACATTTCGACCGAATCCAATCAACCCTTTGTCAGATCATATCAGCCTTTATTCTAAGGCAGATGGCTATGACCAACTCAAATTCAAGCATACATTTGAGTCGCAGACGAGATATTACTAGATAGGCACGATATATTGAGGTTTTAGTTATTGCCTTATGAAATACATGTAGATGTCACCAGATGACATCAAAATTTACTCACGTTTCAGATTACTAGTTGTAGGTTAACCTTCGTATGCATTATCTACTATTGCATGACATAATTACTGACCAATTTAAAATATCCTATCAAGAACGCTAATGTCTGTCTAATGCCAATGTTTGTTCATTAGTACTTAGTAATTCTAAGAAAATTGGATCGATTTCCGTATCACTTCTGTAATGAACGCTTCATGTGGCTTTCTGATTAAATGTCGATGACTACACGTGAAAGCTGAAAAAACACTCGAAATTTCCCCGAAAGTAATGTCTGCATCGTGAAAGTAGCATTTGACAACATGTTTGAAAATGTTGCTGTTGTTTTCCATCAGCGAACGCACAATGTCATTTAATGTTTTTCCGATGTTTCCGTCACGTAGCAAATATGAAATTGCAAAGAAATCGACATCTTTAAAGTCAATTTCTTTTGAAAGGACATTTACTTGTTATAAATATACATATATATGTATATTTGTATTTACAATTTGTTTATTATATTTAAATTATACTTTTAAACGTTTGCTTGTATTTATAAATTCCTAGGTGTAGGTGAGTAATATGTTTAAAGTTTTATTTCAGTGAACTTGTAAATTAATGTGTTAACTATTTGTGGAATTGCATGTCGTCACAATGTCACATAAATAGTCTGAACAGACACATTAAATTGGCTACTATACCGACTTAGACATCAACACAATCTCACTAACTTGTTTCGAAAACTTCAACGCGGTATTTTAGTCTCTCAAATGCATAGTGAATACAGAGATAAATGTCGGCATTATAACACATCGTGTTGCTATGTATCTCTGTTTTCGACGAAATCATCAACTAGGCTGTACATTCGCGTATTTATATCAAATGAGTGAGAAAGTTCCAGAATTGTTTCCAGTCAAACGTGAAATTATCAAAATTACTAAGTGTGGTAAACAGAATATAGATAGTGGTACTGTTCTAGAAATATTTCAGTTCAAAGAAGAAATTGAAAATTGCGATATGTAATAATCAGGAAGATCGGGTGGAAAAGACGAAATAAGATTATAATTACTGGAAAACTCGCCAGTAGAAATCTTCAATAACGCCCACCCAAACACCAACTTCACCTTGGAAGTTGAGTCTAACTGAATGTTTTATTTCCTCGACGTTCAACTACGAAATGATGCAGATAACTCATTGAGACGATCTATATACAAAAAGCCCAAATGGAACAGACACTTTATTCACTTTCAAAGCTGTGTACCTCAAAGCAGAAAAAGAAACCTAATATGCTCTGTTTCCTTGAAGATCCGGAAGATTTGCTCTGAGGAGTCATTTGACGAAGAATTGCAAAATATCCAAGGGAGCTTGAAAGAAAATGGATTCCCACCTAGATTGACAGACAAGAATCTAAAACCTAAGATAACACTGGAGAAGCCTCAAGTTGCTGATATCAAACCTCAAATTTAAAGGTGATACCGAAGCCGAAATTCTCCGTAGACAGCTTTTGAAGTCTCTCAGTAAAACATACTTCGGCAACAGACTACGAATAACGTTCTCCTCAAGAAACTACTCCCTCATCATGAGAAAAACAAGCTATTGCATTAGGCCACTTTAACATGCATATACAAGTTCACTTGCTTGTGAGGAGCCGAGTACATTGGCCGTACCATGCGTCCGCTAGTAAAACGCTCTTTGAAACATTATCCATCACTCTTAGCAATTGGTGAACACAAAAAGGTATACAGTCTGATGACAGAATATCTGGTGAATTCTGGACATTCAGTACTATTTGGAAAGTCCTTCAAAGCCATATACAAGATCCGATCAGGCCTACCAAAGGGAGTGAAATCAAGACAACCTGGGAATAGCTGAGGCACTGGCTATCCGATAGGCAAGTCTTCACCGTGTACCCAAACGAAATACGTCCAACCGTTATACCTACTCTGGCAATCATGAAAAGTCAGTCTCACAAATGATGACTATCATATTACCTTTTAATCTTTATCTGCATTATTAGACTTGGTTACTGTTTTTAAATTCATACGTTCATACCTCCTTCCTATTTTGTTAACACAACGTTCTTATACAAACCGACGAGTTTTCCAGTAATTATAATCTTATTTTGTCATTACTACTCGAACTTCCTAATTATTACATTTTTCATTTGACCTTTGTAGTGAAATATTTCTAGAACAGTAGCACTATCTTTATTCTGTTTATTACACTTACAAATTTTAATAATTTCGTGTTTGACTGGAAATAATTCTGGAACTTTCTCACTCATTTGATACAAATACGCGAATGTACAGCCTAGTTAATGAATTCGTCGAAAGGCAAATTTCCTTCTCTGCAAGTGTCTTCTTAATAATTCCTATGATCCGTTGTGTATGTAACTTAGTGTTAATTAGTGAAATCAAATGTCATCAAATATTCTAACATTTGAACCGATAAAACAGGATGCCTTCATAAACACATATATATCCATAGGCCATGAGCGCTTAGAATAAAATATTACGGAATAATCTCCAATTACATTGACCAATTTACGTAACTTCTAATTATCACTGTTGGTCTAAATAAAAACAATGGAGACGAAAAGATCTGATATCTGCAGAAGTTTTACAATTTCAATGTGCAGCAAATGAAAACTATGGATTGATGGCAGTGAGCTCTCATCGGAAAACAATTTACTTCCAAATGATAAGCCGATAAATGGATTTCATTCACTCTATGATATATATATATATATTCAAGGCATTTCGAGTATCTCATTGAGATCGGGCTGTATTATTACATCAACTGACTAATTACAAAATATATTTTTCAACTACATGGGAATTATTCATGAGTTATTATGAAATATGAATTTCGCGTTCATTCATCAGATTGTGTGAATAATGTTTCGTGAAATAAAAAAAATAGTGAAAACTTGATGTTGTCATATCTGATGATCCATCTTGTATACTTGGGATCTATGCACATTTTCTGTGGAGATCAGACAATGACGGAAATTCCTAACAGAATGTGTTCCATTCCAAAGCAGGTTTATATAAAATGTTTTTCTGTTTTCTCTGGTGCTGGTTGATACTTCAGTACTTAAATGAAAGAAATTTTTTTGAAAGTGAAGCCTCATAATCTGACATACTCACATTTTTATGATAAAAACATCCATACACAGAATGTCCGGGTAAGCGTTCAAAAACCATTCAAGTTGATGAACAGAGCAATAATCCTATTTACAGGTGTTTATCCGCATGTAAACTGAGATAAAATTCCAATCAATTCACTGTTAGATAGTGTACATGTCAATATCTGCAGCTGGTAAAAAATTACTGATGATTTCACAAATTCCACTTTTTACTGTCAACTATTGGTGATCACCATCCATAAGATAATATGTTAATATACATTACTTAGTAACTTCCAAGCGTATTACAAGCTTAGTTAATGTACACAAAGCATCATTGTGTGGCAAAGATATCTTTCTAATCGTTTCAAATCTTTTTAGCAGTCATGAATATGACATGTTTTCTAGACTGAAAAATAAATTCCACCACGCTAACAACTCATAGCCGTAAAGAAACAAAAAAACATCGAAGTGAAATGCGAACGAAATACAACAGCTAAGCGTGATTTCACTCATCATGCTTCCTGAAGTGTTTTTCTGCGTCCATGATAGGACCATGGGAAGTCTCTTATTTCCATTGGCTCTCTAACTGCATTCAGATATCTTGAACGTGTTTATATTTTGAGGTTTGACCAGGACTTTTATTAGGATTTCAACGATTGATGAAATAATGATCACTGTTGTGAACTGACAGGATGTTCTGCTTTCAGTACCTAAACACTCATTTTCCGAATGGCAGCCAGATGACTTAGGTTTCTGATCACTTCACATTTGTTACTTTGTCATTTGTTACCAAAGTTAGGCAGTTACTAGATGGTCCACTTCGCAACTACTCAGCTGGGAGCACTTTTCAAATGTAGTAGGGTATCACATTGAGGAAACAGAGAGAAAGAGAGTGACATGCATACTCACAAACTATATCGTCTGGTACTTAATTATAATGGTGGAAAATAGCAGGCGTTATTCCAGAAGATGGTATCCAGTGATTGTTTGTTCGTTTAACTCTGAGTATTTTGTTACAGACTGAGTGGTGTTTTGGGCTCAAGACTTTTATTTATCTGCTAAGTGACATCATCAGTTATCATCTTGGTGGAAGTATCAGTGTGTCTCAAACTACGTTGACTCATTTGTAGAAAATTCATTTGGAGTATAAAATTCTGCTGAGTTATTCTGTTCATGTTCGGGTGATCTAGAAGAAACGACATCAGTGTGAATGAATGTGTCGCCTAGGTCCACATGAATTGGAACCTTCTCAATTTTTCCTAGGAAATTTATAGGAGGAATGTTGTCGATGTAGTCGCATAGTTTACATAGCATGAAGTGCGAAATGCCTATTGAACCTGAAATGACTACACAAAATCAAATTAGTCTTGCATAGTTGCTCTTTGGACCATTTGTCAGAGACGGTTAGCGTTATTATGCAATTCTCTGTGATGGCATACGCTCCAGCATTTGTTTGTCGATTATTTGTCTAAAATATATAGAAGACATATTATTGTTATGAAATTACAGCGTTTTCACCACTTTTCATAGTGTGAATTTTCGACAATTTGATGGAACGGCTTACTAGATCCATCGATGTTTTGAATACACACGACTTATATTATTCTCTAGATTGATGTCGAAATAGCTTCGGAGAGGATTTCGCTAATTTCCATCATCTAAGTCTCCCCTTAGAACAAAATATAATGTATTCGCGTCCGGCAACACTGGCTTATTGAAAAGGTACTATCATATGTGATGTTATAGTATCCTGAGAAATTAAAATATGTCCCCTACCAATTCTGAAAATACATCTGTAAGGTTAACAAATGTTTCTTTTCATGAGTACAAATATAACATAAGAGATAAGAAGGGAAAGAATACTGAAAATATAGTGACTACGAAACATTGCAGCTTTGTAACTGTCCTGAGTTTCCTGGAAAAACTTTAGCCCCAAGACAAAATGAATCACAACGAAACTATTCGGAGTAAGTCTGCTAAGAAAGCTGTGGCACATACAACTAAACATTCAATTGAATCTTGCCTTGATCTTCTAAACGCTAAGGTCATTTAAAATATTCTTATAAGTGCGGTTATGTTCTAATGCAAATAGGATGTATAATAAGATAAACATTGGAATTTAAGGTCAAGATTATGCAGAATGAAATTCCACGAATGATATCTGAATACTGATACAACTTCGTTCTATTTCCGCATGAATTAAGTTTTGAAAGTGACATCAAGCTTAATGAGGACCACTGAGAACTACAAGTGTGAGCTCAAAGAACACTAGAGATTTCCTCTGAATTTAATGTCTTAATAAAAGAAGTAAAAATTTGACAAACTGTCCTAAAATAAGTTTGTAACTGTTGTAAGTTTTCATCAGCATCGTATGTAGCTTGGACATTTGACTTACGTATCAAGGTAAATGGTATGTATGAACTTCAGAAGCCAAACGTGGCAGCCTATTTATTGGAAAATGACATTTCGCTGATTATCGCGTTCTTTTAGACAACTTATGCAGAGATTAATACACCTTCGTTCAGCCAACCAATGAAACCAGGATGAATTGTACTCTGAAAGTAATGTGTTCATCCAAGAAGTAGGATTTTGACAGTTTGTCCTCTGATATGTATTCCAGTGCTGCTGTTGTTTATCATGAATGAATGTATCACATCAATGAGTTTCACCTGAGTGTTTGTAATGAATCTCAATCTGGAAAGTCAGTATGATGTAGCACACAAAACCAAAAGCTGATCATACATTCCTCGGGAAGTGGTAGTTTGCAAATTATTATTTATATAAGTTATATGCATTAAAAAGAGTTTTTAACCCATAAATATCTAGATCCTGGTGAGCAAAGTGCTTAAATTTTGCATTTCAGTTAACATGAAAATAAAGCTGCTGCTTACTTCAATGTAGTTGGAAATGAAACATCAAAATAGATATTTTGTTCATTTATACGTTACTGACTACCCGTAAACTCTTAAAAAAAGTATCAGTGAACGTAATTCTCAGATATCTGGCAAACAGAATTCATAGTTTACATATTATGATTAGGTCACGTAATAGTGTGCACTAAAAATAATATATTATTTTTCAAGTATTCGTTTGGTAGGGATTTTGTTTAATTGTATGGAGGATTTCATCATGAGCTGACATCAGTTAGAGAACCACTGGAAAACCAGCTGGGAGTACTGGACAGCTGTTTCGTCCTAGTTTGGGACTCTTCAGCAGTACGCGCCCACCCGGGATTCGAACCCAGGACCTTCTGGTTACAAGGCGAGCTCGTAGACCATTGAGCCACTGGGACCCGATCCAATGGTCCTTGAATTCTAACTTCTGCCAATTCACGACATAGCGCGACCATTTCGCAATGTCTTCTTAGATGAGCTACTGTCACATCTTCAACCTGCTGTACCCTACTGGTCACGGCTTCCCAATAGAACCCCAGGTTAACTGCCTGAATAGGGCCAGTCACTAGTGAGCATCAGATTAATTTTCAAGTATTGGTTTGGTAGGGATTTTGTTTAATTGTATGGAGGATTTCATCATGAGCTGACATCAGTTAGAGAACCACTGGAAAACCAGCTGGGAGTACTGGACAGCCGTTTCGTCCTAGTTTGGGACTCTTCAGCAGTACGCGCCCACCCGGGATTCGAACCCAGGACCTTCTGGTTACAAGGCGAGCTCGTAGACCATTGAGCCACTGGGACCCGATCCAATGGTCCTTGAATTCTAACTTCTGCCAATTCACGACATAGCGCGACCATTTCGCAATGTCTTCTTAGATGAGCTACTGTCACATCTTCAACCTGCTGTACCCTACTGGTCACGGCTTCCCAATAGAACCCCAGGTTAACTGCCTGAATAGGGCCAGTCACTAGTGAGCATCAGATTAATTTTCAAGTATTGGTTTGGTAGGGATTTTGTTTAATTGTATGGAGGATTTCATCATGAGCTGACATCAGTTAGAGAACCACTGGAAAACCAGCTGGGAGTACTGGACAGCTGTTTCGTCCTAATTTGGGACTCTTCAGCAGTACGCGCCCACCCGGGATTCGAACTCAGGACCTTCTGGTTACAAGGCGAGCTCGTAGACCATTGAGCCACTGGGACCCGATCCAATGGTCCTTGAATTCTAACTTCTGCCAATTCACGACATAGCGCGACCATTTCGCAATGTCTTCTTAGATGAGTTACTGTCACATCTTCAACCTGCTGTACCCTACTGGTCACGGCATCCCAATAGAACCCCAGGTTAACTGCCTGAATAGGGCCAGTCACTAGTGAGCATCAGATTAATTTTCAAGTATTGGTTTGGTAGGGATTTTGTTTAATTGTATGGAGGATTTCATCATGAGCTGACATCAGTTAGAGAACCACTGGAAAACCAGCTGGGAGTACTGGACAGCTGTTTCGTCCTAGTTTGGGACTCTTCAGCAGTACGCGCCCACCCGAGATTCGAACCCAGGACCTTCTGGTTACAAGGCGAGCTCGTAGACCATTGAGCCACTGGGACCCGATCCAATGGTCCTTGAATTCTAACTTCTGCCAATTCACGACATAGCGCGACCATTTCGCAATGTCTTCTTAGATGAGCTACTGTCACATCTTCAACCTGCTGTACCCTACTGGTCACGGCTTCCCACTAGAACCCCAGGTTAACTGCCTGAATAGGGCCAGTCACTAGTGAGCATCAGATTAATTTTCAAGTATTGGTTTGGTAGGGATTTTGTTTAATTGTATGGAGGATTTCATCATGAGCTGACATCAGTTAGAGAACCACTGGAAAACCAGCTGGGAGTACTGGACAGCTGTTTCGTCCTAGTTTGGGACTCTTCAGCAGTACGCGCCCACCCGGGATTCGAACCCAGGACCTTCTGGTTACAAGGCGAGCTCGTAGACCATTGAGCCACTGGGACCCGATCCAATGGTCCTTGAATTCTAACTTCTGCCAATTCACGACATAGCGCGACCATTTCGCAATGTCTTCTTAGATGAGCTACTGTCACATCTTCAACCTGCTGTACCCTACTGGTCACGGCTTCCCAATAGAACCCCAGGTTAACTGCCTGAATAGGGCCAGTCACTAGTGAGCATCAGATTAATTTTCAAGTATTGGTTTGGTAGGGATTTTGTTTAATTGTATGGAGGATTTCATCATGAGCTGACATCAGTTAGAGAACCACTGGAAAACCAGCTGGGAGTACTGGACAGCTGTTTCGTCCTAATTTGGGACTCTTCAGCAGTACGCGCCCACCCGGGATTCGAACCCAGGACCTTCTGGTTACAAGGCGAGCTCGTAGACCATTGAGCCACTGGGACCCGATCCAATGGTCCTTGAATTCTAACTTCTGCCAATTCACGACATAGCGCGACCATTTCGCAATGTCTTCTTAGATGAGCTACTGTCACATCTTCAACCTGCTGTACCCTACTGGTCACGGCTTCCCACTAGAACCCCAGGTTAACTGCCTGAATAGGGCCAGTCACTAGTGAGCATCAGATTAATTTTCAAGTATTGGTTTGGTAGGGATTTTGTTTAATTGTATGGAGGATTTCATCATGAGCTGACATCAGTTAGAGAACCACTGGAAAACCAGCTGGGAGTACTGGACAGCTGTTTCGTCCTAGTTTGGGACTCTTCAGCAGTACGCGCCCACCCGGGATTCGAACCCAGGACCTTCTGGTTACAAGGCGAGCTCGTAGACCATTGAGCCACTGGGACCCGATCCAATGGTCCTTGAATTCTAACTTCTGCCAATTCACGACATAGCGCGACCATTTCGCAATGTCTTCTTAGATGAGCTACTGTCACATCTTCAACCTGCTGTACCCTACTGGTCACGGCTTCCCACTAGAACCCCAGGTTAACTGCCTGAATAGGGCCAGTCACTAGTGAGCATCAGATTAATTTTCAAGTATTGGTTTGGTAGGGATTTTGTTTAATTGTATGGAGGATTTCATCATGAGCTGACATCAGTTAGAGAACCACTGGAAAACCAGCTGGGAGTACTGGACAGCTGTTTCGTCCTAATTTGGGACTCTTCAGCAGTACGCGCCCACCCGGGATTCGAACCCAGGACCTTCTGGTTACAAGGCGAGCTCGTAGACCATTGAGCCACTGGGACCCGATCCAATGGTCCTTGAATTCTAACTTCTGCCAATTCACGACATAGCGCGACCATTTCGCAATGTCTTCTTAGATGAGCTACTGTCACATCTTAAACCTGCTGTACCCCACTGGTCAATGCATCCCAATAGAACCCCAGGTTAACTGCCTGAATAGGGCCAGTCACTAGTGAGCATCAGATTAATTTTCAAGTATTGGTTTGGTAGGGATTTTGTTTAATTGTATGGAGGATTTCATCATGAGCTGACATCAGTTAGAGAACCACTGGAAAACCAGCTGGGAGTACTGGACAGCTGTTTCGTCCTAATTTGGGACTCTTCAGCAGTACGCGCCCACCCGGGATTCGAACCCAGGACCTTCTGGTTACAAGGCGAGCTCGTAGACCATTGAGCCACTGGGACCCGATCCAATGGTCCTTGAATTCTAACTTCTGCCAATTCACGACATAGCGCGACCATTTCGCAATGTCTTCTTAGATGAGCTACTGTCACATCTTCAACCTGCTGTACCCTACTGGTCACGGCTTCCCACTAGAACCCCAGGTTAACTGCCTGAATAGGGCCAGTCACTAGTGAGCATCAGATTAATTTTCAAGTATTGGTTTGGTAGGGATTTTGTTTAATTGTATGGAGGATTTCATCATGAGCTGACATCAGTTAGAGAACCACTGGAAAACCAGCTGGGAGTACTGGACAGCTGTTTCGTCCTAGTTTGGGACTCTTCAGCAGTACGCGCCCACCCGGGATTCGAACCCAGGACCTTCTGGTTACAAGGCGAGCTCGTAGACCATTGAGCCACTGGGACCCGATCCAATGGTCCTTGAATTCTAACTTCTGCCAATTCACGACATAGCGCGACCATTTCGCAATGTCTTCTTAGATGAGCTACTGTCACATCTTCAACCTGCTGTACCCTACTGGTCACGGCTTCCCACTAGAACCCCAGGTTAACTGCCTGAATAGGGCCAGTCACTAGTGAGCATCAGATTAATTTTCAAGTATTGGTTTGGTAGGGATTTTGTTTAATTGTATGGAGGATTTCATCATGAGCTGACATCAGTTAGAGAACCACTGGAAAACCAGCTGGGAGTACTGGACAGCTGTTTCGTCCTAATTTGGGACTCTTCAGCAGTACGCGCCCACCCGGGATTCGAACCCAGGACCTTCTGGTTACAAGGCGAGCTCGTAGACCATTGAGCCACTGGGACCCGATCCAATGGTCCTTGAATTCTAACTTCTGCCAATTCACGACATAGCGCGACCATTTCGCAATGTCTTCTTAGATGAGCTACTGTCACATCTTAAACCTGCTGTACCCCACTGGTCAATGCATCCCAATAGAACCCCAGGTTAACTGCCTGAATAGGGCCAGTCACTAGTGAGCATCAGATTAATTTTCAAGTATTGGTTTGGTAGATTCCCAGCTGGTTTTCCAGTGGTTCTCTAACTGATGTCAGCTCATGATGAAATCCTCCATACAATTAAACAAAATCCCTACCAAACCAATACTTGAAAATTAATCTGATGCTCACTAGTGACTGGCCCTATTCAGGCAGTTAACCTGGGGTTCTAGTGGGAAGCCGTGACCAGTAGGGTACAGCAGGTTGAAGATGTGACAGTAGCTCATCTAAGAAGACATTGCGAAATGGTTGCGCTATGTCGTGAATTGGCAGAAGTTAGAATTCAAGGACGATTGGATAGTGTCAGTCATGAACTAACTAACCTTCTTGGTAACACTAATTAGACCATTTCCTCCACCCTTAAAGCACCAAACTTTGCTGTTATTGTATTTCTTATACTTATAATCCTGACAATTTTTGTTTTGTGTATCTTTTCTCATAAATGTGGACATAATTTCAGCTGTATTATAACTGTTAATTTTGTATTTCCCCTCACTATACTATATCAACAGAACATTAGATCCAATAGTCTACAACATTCTACAGTTTCCAGAATCGACAATACCGTTTGAAACAAACCCGCTGTAACTATTACTATTATGATATTTAGTAATCTTACTTCGTGATTCGAATATTTTTAACTTTATGTCGTGAATGCGAACACATTCCTTCGGTTAGTTTCGTTTAAATTAATAATTTTATTTATATTTCGAGTAAATCAGTTGCAATATTGTGACAAATGCTGAGAATTCCATTCTGTATTATAAGTACTGTTTTTGGAATAAAGTAGATTATTATTATTGCTACAATGTAATGCCAGTCCGTCGCAGGAGTATTTCTCCTATCTGAATAATAAAAAAATATAAAAAGTTTCAAGAGTAAACGATATTTTCAAAGTGCCATTTGTAAACCCCTCATTATTTGCTCTGAAATAATGTCGATTTCTGATGTTTCAATTATTTATCAAGTCTTGTTATTCTGAATCAGTGATTGGTGAATTACAGAGTGCCTGTGTTCTGAGAATACTACGTATTACCACTTTTGTTATTCCGATTAGTGAATCCTAAATTTTCTTACAAGTTGAGTATTAGATGAGTGCTGATTTCATTCGAACACATGAATCGCGAAAATGATACCTCGTAGGAACCCTGATGGTTGACCATGTTCACATTCTACCAAACATCCATAAAGAAACTGATGTCACCACTCCCATGTGTCTGAATTCTTCAGTTTTTAACGCTATAAAATAGTGAAATATTGAATGAAACTTGATCTAAGGATTGGTGATGAACACTGATTCAATTGTTATTTCCGTAGATGACAGTGAAAATTTATAAGTGGCAAAATAAAGGAATCTGGGTCACTCAAATGTGAATAAAATGGGGCTTAATACTAGTAGTTATACGAGTATTATAGGAAGAAATTCTCATGCTGAGATATATCCCTCTCATTCGTCACAGCTTTAATCCGAAATTCTACAGAAAAATATTGAAAATAACCCTTAACATAAAATAAAACACTTGAGAATCTGTACTGTAACAATACGAAATGAACGGAAGAATTAATAAACAATGACCTCAAGTGAATTCGTATTTATTTCGAATTTTCTACGTTTTGAAGCGGCTACTGACATTGTTATTCAGTAGTATATGTGTAGAAGTACCGGTGTTTATTCCTCCAATTTTGATATAATTTACCTTGTGGTCAGGAATCCCATTGGGCAATATTTCGTCTCGAAGTTGAATCTTCAGAAAGTCAACAGACAATGTAAACAGTTCATTTCACCCAACCTGACATTAAATGCTTTTAAAATAAATAAATGGGGTGTAGTTCTCCTTATTAAAAGTCTGGTTAGTTTGAAATAGGAAAGCGTCATCTGTATTGTAGACGAATATTTCATTCAGACTCGAAGTTCCAGTTAATGACATCAAACAAAGAAAATTTTACTATAGGAGGACTACCTAGCAGGACTTTTTCAGACCAGTATGATTCAAAGAAAAAATAAAATTAACAATACTGATGGCGGAAATAATATATAATTCAAATTTTCGGTGGTACTGCAATATAAAGAAAGAACATCACATGCCTTATGCAGGATTCTTAGTGAGGCTAAAATAAAAGTGGAACTTTATTCAAAACCTCTCTCAGAAAAATATCGTCGGCTAAACGACCCAATATATGTAATTAGAAAAGATAACACAATCTGCGATATACCACGTAATGACTGTGAGTGAGGTCAATTACTTAGGTCAAACTAGTAGATCGAGGCAAATAGATTATCAGAACATAAAATGCTGACTAAACCTAGAGTGACTGACCCTGATAAGTAAACATCCTAGAAAACTGTCATCCATTGCACTGCGTTCGTGAAATAGGCAGAAGGAGAGTGTCAGACTGTTCAAAAGTAATGTAGTTAGGTGTAGAGGGAGAAGGTAATCACTGCAACGTTTTTTCGATTCAACACCACACACATGCAATCAGAATGACGTAACGCCTGCAAAGTTGCAACAATCACCCACCTGAATACACACAAAGAGAAACACGCACGTGAAACAAATCGATATGATTATGATCAATGCGTTCTGCTCGAAGCATCATCCAGTTGTTAACACTGTATGCATGTGCGGTGTTGAATACATGCTTATCTAAGACGCATACATTTGTTGCGATGACTATCGATTTCCTAGTCTCAAGGACTCCTAATTTATAATCGGCACACTGTCTCAACGGTAGCAGATACCCACCTCAATTTTCTTACTGACAGTTAACGTTTTGTGAATCTTTGATGCTGACGTTTACATTATTCGTTTCTGAAAACAAACAGTTGAGAAAATCACTTGAAAAGTATCTTTGATTTTTGGCCTGTACATAAATACACGAAAACAACAAATAATGATCCAGCAATCACACACAGGTTGAGAACATGAACCACGATCAATTTCATATTAGAATATGAGCAACTGATCAAAGTTTGCTGACTACTGTAACATATAAGGGAGTTAGTTTACAACGTTGATTCCAGTTGGTCAATATGAAGTCATGTAAATTTAAATATATTTACCAGTTTTTATTGAGGATAAACAAATTCAACCTAGAATGTTAAATGGTTCATACCATGATTACTCCACCAGGATGTTGTAACTGACCTTGAGTACTTTTCAATTAAGTTTTCGGAATAGTGGTTCTCATAATGCGCATTATTTCAACTACTACAATTATTAACATTATTCGTATTGTTGTTAATATTATTCAAACAAAGATACGTTCATCAAAATGTTTTCGTTCGTTGATAATCTAAGCAACTAACATAATTCGAGGGCGACATTCTTACAATCGGACCTTGACGCGCTTTCCGATTAATACGTTACATTTACATAGGTACCTGAAACTCTTATTTTTGTGGAATACCTTGCCAAGAAGTTGCGAAAAACTATTGCAATTATTTGCCTTTCAAACAATGAATATTTGGATATAAAACTGTTGACAGATAATACCTATAACTGTCTATTTGCCACTCTGTGCTTGTTTAACACTAACTAATATCTATAATTGTATATATTGATGGATTTACATGTTCAAGTTGGCTCAAGTCAGTGAGTCTGTGATTTTGGTATCATTTTGTTTAACTGTACTTGACTGTGATATTATTATTGTTGTTGTCGCTTGTTACCCTTCTTGTTGTAAATTATTTTCCTGTGCTGGTGTTGTTCTCATTGATTTATTCCTTGTTTTCCTGGTTTTAAGAAGAGCAACCCACAAGGCCGCTTCTCTTTAAACTATATTTTAATGTAACAATCCCCTTCTCAGGCGTGAGGCTTGCAACCCCACCCTGTAAACAAAGTTGCTACAGAAACTTCAGCATGATGAATCTCCTTGCGCCAAAAGAAAAGTCTGTGTGGGAACATGGAATGTCCGCACCATGTACGAGATTAGCAAAGCTGCCCAGATCGCAAACGAAATGAAAAGATACAGAATTCAAGTACTAGGGATATGCGAAAGCAGTGGAACGGGAATGGACTCACCAAATTGTCAACGGGTGAGTCAGTGATCTACTCCGGTCACACAGAAGATAACCACTCGCACACCGAGGGCATGGCAACCATGATGTCACCAACAGCAACGAAGGCCCTGATGCAATTGGAGGCTATCTCACCCAGGATTATGACCACCAGATTCAACTCCCAAGGAAGGAAAGTGTCAGTTATACAATGCTATGCACCGACAAACAACGCAGACCTCGAAAAGAAAGAAGAATTCTACAGACAACTACAGGTAGCAATGGACATTACTCCAGCTGGTGGCATTAAAATACTAATAGGATACATGAACGTCAATCTAAGATCACACAACACAGGAAGGGAACTCATCATGGGTAGAGAAGCTCTCGGAGAAATGAGTGAAAATGGAGAACTCTTCGCCGACTTCTCTCCCTTCACTTAACTAGTGATTGGTGTCAGCGTTTACAAACACAAAGATATCCACAAGTCTACATGGGTGTCACCAGACGGACGAATCAAAAATCAAATCTACTTCATCTCAATTTCGAGGAAGTGTAGGCACAGCCTACTGGACACAAAAGTAAGAAGAGGAGCAGACGTTGGCTCAGACCAGTACCTCATACAAGGGACAATCCAAATCAAATTGAATGCTTTCAGAGAAACAGGTGCTGCAGATAGACCACAAGCGAAGTTCAATGCTCAAAAACTGAAGGACCAGGATGTAAAAGACAGCTTCACTGCAAGCATAAGTGAAAAAGCCGAAACACAAATCAACACTAGCGAAGAAGTCAGCGTTGAGAAGCACTGACACAACAACCTGAAAGTGGTGCTGAGTCAAACGTGCATGGAGGTTCTAGGCAGAAAGAAAATACAGGAAAAACAGTGGCTGACTACGGACACTTGGAGATTAATAGAAGAGAGAAGGATGGTGAAACAAAAGATTCTCCAGTGCACCGATGAGCAACAAAAACAGGATTTGAATGCAAGCTACAAGACACTAAACAAAAGAGTAAAGAATAGAAGCCAGAGAAGACAAAAGAAAGTATTATGAAACCATGGAAAGTGAGGCAGAACAAGCTGCAGGCAAACGACATCTCGCAGCACTCTACTAAAGAACTAGGTACCTATTGGGCAAAAGTTTGACACAAATAAGGCCAGTGAAGGGTGAAAATGGAAAATCACTCAGCAAAGAGGTGGAGCGAAGAAAACACTGGGCTAAACACTTCAAAAGACTCCTAAATCGACCACCACCTACAACGCGCCCAACAATACCAACAACGGAGACAGAGCTACCAGTGAACACCAACCCCCCGACGAAATCAGAAGTCCTGAAGGCAATCAAGATGCTAAAAGCTGGAAAAGCAGAAGGACCAGATGGAATCCCAGCAGAAGCATTGAAAACGGACCCAGAGGCAACAGCGAACTTGATGACGCCACTACTGGAGAAGGTGTGGAAAGAAGGCAAAGTACCTGAGGATTGGAAGAAAGGCTACTTATTCAAACTACCAAACAAAGGAGACCTAAGTCAATGCAAGAACTGGCGCGGAATTATGCTCCTGTCCATCCCAAGCAAAATACTAAGCCGCATCATCCTGGAGAGAATCAAACATGCCCTGGATGAAAAACTTCGACGGGAACAGGCTGGATTCAGGAGAAACAAGTCATGCATTGATCAGATCGCCACATTACGGATCATCATTGAACAAAGCCTGGAATGGCAGTCACTTCTCTTTCTCAACTTCATCGACTTTGAAAAGGCCTTCGACAGCGTCGATCGAGAGGTGATTTGGAAACTACTTCGCTACTACGGGGTGCCACCGACAATTATACATTTCATCCAACAGCTGTACGACAATGCTGCATGCCAAGTAATCCACAACGGGAAACTTACGGAATCCTTCGAAGTGAGGACAGGAGTAAGACAAGGCTGCCTACTATCGCCAATGATTTTCCTGATTGCAGTAGACTGGATATTGCGACAAACAGCGGGCAATGAGGAAACAGGTATAACATGGACTCACACAAAAAACTTGGAGGATCTGGACTTCGCCGATGATATATGTCTGAACTCCCACAAACTGGAAGATATGCAAGCGAAAAGCAACAAATTGACAGAAGAAGCATCATAGATAGAACTTTAGGTGAACATAGAGAAAACAGAGGTGATGAAGATTCCTGGGCAACTCCACCAACAGCAACAAGAACAACAGACAACAATCAGCATAAATGGAAGGAACCTGAAATAAACAACCTCTTTTGCCTACCTGGGAAGCATCGTTACAACTACAGGCGGAACTGACGAGGATATCAAAGCAAGAATCGGAAAAGCAAGACAAGCTTTCACTACTCTCAAGTCAGTGTGGAGGTCAACAGCACTCAGCATCAAAAATAAGATCCGGATTTTCAACTCCAATGTGAAGTCAGTGCTACTATATGGATCAGAGACTTGGCCAGCGCGTCATAAAGAGCATCTCAAACAAACTATAGACCTTCATTAACAGTTGTCTTCGCTCAATACTAAATAGCAGATGGACAGAAAATATCGGCAACCGAGATCTTTGGGAGCGAACTAACCAGGAACCGATTGTGAAACAAATAGGCAGGAAGAAATGGAGATGGATTGGCCATACTCTTAGGAAACCATCAAGTGACGTCACTAGACAAGCCATTGCTCGAGTGGAACCCGAAAGGGAAGCGGCGAGTTGGTCGTCAGTAAAAAGGTGACTTGGAGGAGGTCATGTGAAGAGTAGATGAAAACCTGTGGGCAGACATGGAGCCAGGTGAAGACTCTAGCAGAGAACCGAACGGATTGGGGACCCGCCGCTAAAGCCCTATATTCCTCTAGGAATTAAAGGAAATAATAATTTCTGGACATATATCCCCTACTAAATTCAAGTATTTGTATGTCTCCTCTTTGATAATTTCCAGCAATTAACAATATTCAAGAGTTTGTCTGTGGAGATTTGTCTTTTTTCAGTCTGCATCAAGGATCAAAATTGGCCAGATAACCAAGTCTGTGATCACGATTTTATAACAGTTTCATTATTTGCGTGATTATTTCCTTGGATTCCGAGTGCAGCATAGGGCTTCAACAACACATCACCACTTTCTGATATTCTCTGCTGTCCTCTTCAACTGAGTCCACGACTGCGCGTAATCCTTCATCTCCTTCTCGCACGATCTTCTCCATGTCACCCACACAATGACGACCCACTCGTCTCTTCCATTCGGGATTCCACTCGAGCGACGGCCTGTATAGTGATATCATTCGTCGGCCTCCTCAACGTACACCCCATCCATCTCCATGTTCTCCTACATAGTTGTCAAGCGATTGGCTCCTGGTTGGTTTCTTGTCTGAGTTTATTGTTGCTAATTATCTCAGAAAAGCTATTTGATATTAAATATGGCGCCAACGAAGGCAACTGTTTATAAAATTCTGTAACTAGTTGTGAATCATTTACATGACACGCTGGCCAAGTTTCTGACCCATATAGAAGAACTGAAGGACTTGACATTTGTGTTTAATGTCTGAATCTTGTTCTTTATGCTGAGTGCTGGGGTTTAAACGATACTTCCTGGATGAGGGAAGAAAGCAACATCTGTCAAAACCCTACCGTTGATGGTGATTGCTGCTGGTTGTTGTTATTGCTGTGGGTTAGTTATCTCTGTCTTCTCTATGTTCATCTCCAAGCCTGTCTTCTGTGACTGAGTCTCAAGCCAGTTTGCTGGTTTTCCCTTGCAGGTGTTCGAGTTTATGTGAAACTGGATATATATCATCCAGGCGAGAAATCCAGATCTTCTAGAGTCTCCCTATCGGTGGTCTACCGTACTCATGTCTTCTCACCCGTGGATCCTTAATTTGTCAGTTTGTGATATAACGCCAACCTCATCAATGTCTTCTGATGGTGTTTACTTCACCTTGACATGGAGGACCTCAATGGTTTCCGTGATCTCTTACTTCTGTTGGTCTGTGACGAAATTTACTTTGAAATTAATCCATATCCCTAGAGAAAAACACAAAGTGTAGAAATCCATATTCAACTGTTTCAATACTCAGTCGTTTAGCAATGACTCCATCAATAAAACAACATGATATCTTTGGATGATTCGCATTCACCTACCACACATCCTTGAAAGTAAAAATATTTTCTGGTTATATTCTAACCCTTTCGCTCAGTATTTGATCATCATCATCATCAGAATATCACCAATCACACAGTATGCTGAGTCTCTCTGATCATTAGAACTCTAAAAAATAGTGGTGATTCAGCAGTAGTTATATAGACGAACCGGATAATTTCAAGTCGGTCAATGAACACATCTAAATAGTTGCCTATCCAGAAAATAATAAACCTATAAATACTGTGATAAATAAATTCACAACTTCTTCGGCTAATTCAGTGCATTGAGTGACGTCATCACCAAATGAGTCAAAATGACCTACATTGATGAGTGAAACCAATCACTGTAGCATTACTTACCTATTCATGTGCACAATTTCATGAATAATAATGTAGTCATAACCACCAAGGTATCTTGTTCATTCAAATTACAGGTTGAACGTGTACTACTTTGTTCATTGTCAGTAGTCAACTGTAGTATCAATAAATATATCCATCGTAAGCACAGAGAGCTGACATTGGATTTCAGTTAGTCCACGTGTGATGTATTTGGTAGAATTGAATGCTGTACAACATGGCAGGGGTTGAAGAGGAATCTCTTTGTATGGATTTAACAAAAGTGACTCGTTCACATGCATTGGAATCCATCTTTTCTAGTAGCTGACGCTGCACCAAACTCGGAGAGAACCTAAATAAAGTACGAGTATGTGCACTGTTACATGACAGACAGTAGATGTATAAGGAAATAACTGTCATCAGAAAGAATTCTACTTCGATAAAATCGTCCAAATTGTAGGTATAGTGCATAGAGACCTATGTTGTCATCGTGTCTCTCAGTTATTCAATACACAATCTCTTGAGGGAGGTAGTTTTCCCGGTGTACTTTAAACAATGCCACCGAGCACAAAATATAACAGGATCCGCTTAATAATAAACAGATGAATGATGCTAAAATGAGTCCACTTATAACCATGAGAAGTACCTGTAGAAATTTTCATTTTCCATAACACCACAGTTAGCACTGGAATTTATTACTGAGAATGAACTCCTAATCAGGACAACAGCGATTCTCAGCTATACTAAGAACTGCAATAACAGTCAAGACATATGTTCACTTGCACAAACATGAAAAGAAAGTTATTGGTATCTGCCATTCACTGAAATGTATACTGTGTTCGTCACCTAAGGCAGAAACAATAAAACTAGTTGTCGAAACACAAAATGACATAAAAATACCGCTCAGCGATATAGACAGTCACACTAGTACATACAAATACCATTTTGTGATTCAATGAATGAATCAATGAATAGATGGAGGGATCATTGTATTAATTGGTGATCATACATGGAGAAGGATCCTATTTCTTTCAGCCTCCCTCTATACGTGTATGAATTCTGATTATTTCCGGTACACGATTTGTACTCGATTAATTACTACTGGAGTCTCTTTGTTCGTCGGTAATCCAACATACAAGTTGTATTTAGTGAGTGGAAGTTAATTAACTAATTCAGCTTGGCAAGCTGAGATAAAACCATTTCTCACCTATTTATGTCCACTGAAGCACATACATATCTAAATACCAGTATCAATATTACAATTATTCTCCTAAATTCCGCCGAGTGGGAGACAACTCTTGAATGAGCTTGATATGCGTCTGTGACACTGCAATGTTCAGTGTTGAAGCAGTTTCCAAATCACTTTGCCGTCGACGCTGTCCAAGGCCTTTCAAAACCAATCATGTTTTTATTTTTATGCAGCTTGCCTAAATTACTGAGCTACCTGAATCGCTTACACTAAAATGTCTTAATTCACTTAGAGGTTGTGTGTTTTCAATCGTCCAGTAATAGCATGTGAACTAGACATGGACTTATGCGCTGATAAAGATGGATTCCAGGTGAACTCTGCGCAACTCTTCAACGAAATGAAGATCTATTTCCGATTTTGCTTCGCATGTGAATCCTGTATGAAGAGAAAAGTGTTTGAGAACTAATTAAATACGCTGAAAATATTTCTCACATATTTCCTATATCGTCTGAAATGACGTTCACATTATTATCATTAGGTTCAGCTAGAAGTATTGCTGTCAATCGCTGCTCCTTTCATCATCAGTATTACCATCAACACCATGATGATGATGGTGGGGACGATGATGATAATAGTGATGGGAAGGACTTGGATTTGATTCTCAAGCCATTTCGTTTGCCGAATTCAAGTTGTTCGTGACGCAGTATTGCGTGCAGAGAATCTCATCGCTCAGATTGTTCAATCATTCCTTCGTGCATTATTTCGTCAGCTATTCACTGAGTTAGCTAGCTATCTGGTTAGTGAAATAGTTATTTCTTTTTCGAATTGATAGTTACTCGGTCGACACATCTGTCCTACTCCCCATGTCCAGTGGAGTAGTTTGAATTCACATGGATACATTCGAAACCACTTTTTAATCTGAAATTCCTAAATTCATACATTCTTCAATTGACATCGGGATAATTGACGATCTAGTTGGATAGCATTCTGCAGCTGACAATGTCATACGAACTCACGTACACATGCACTCTCACACACTGTCAAATCTCTACTGCTTCCTCTCCACATCCCTCTTTATTCATCAACGAGCGATTCAATGACTCACTGACTCAATCACTCATTCACTCTCTCTTACAAACACTTCTCATTCACGGCCTTATTTAAATCCTGTCAAATCCATCACTCATCATTCATCCGCGAAGTTGTGAGTGATGAACACACTTTCATGAAAGACTCATGTCGATGTTATGAATTAATTCATGATATAGTGCTGATTATTATTAAGTATGTAGTTGAAAAGAAAAAAAGAATGAGAATGCAAGTTTTTAGCATGGCATGATATGACAGACACATACAAACATGGCTGCCTACACATATACAAGCATAGAAACATGCATCCAAACGTGCATGCAAACTACGCAGCCACTCACAAACACACACACATACACATTATACACATGCATACACAGATACGAACTCACAGATATCTAAGAGGATAGAGTTAGTCGTATAAATATGGTATCTGCCTTCAGTGCAATGAAAGGCATTCTCGGAGATACACCATGTTGAGAAGTAGGATTTACTCCAGCAGGAGAGTTAATGATTTTCATTCACACGTATCTAAGATCAAAACAGTCAATGTCACACACACACAGATAGACAAACAGACAAACGCATCGACTAAAAACAGCCTGATAGACTGCTAGCCAGCCGGACAGCAGAAACAAACGCACAAACAAACACACAAGCACCCCCACAGTCACACTGCCCAATATTCAGTCTCCTTCCTTCACGTTAACATACACTGCAAACACGCATTGCAAGAATCATGTGCACGAACCAGTTTCAGACAGACAGCAATGCAACAAGAACAGTCGAGTGAAATTGAGACAACCACGAATCAATCTCACTTGAATCACCTCATCAACAACTACATCTCGTGACATTCGAATTTCTGTCATGTCGAACGGACCTAGCTAGCTCAGACACACATGCTGTTGTTTGTTTATCCTCTCACTTGAAATCTCCTTGAATCATCATCATCATCATCATCACCATCAGCAGCACCAGCATCAGCATCCTACTACCAACTTCTCTGACACTGTCACCATTTCGGCAGACTCAGAAGAACAACCAGCAGTATACTGTTGTGCATGGCAGAGAATTCACATCAAATAACCAATGACGCCAGTCACAATACCTATGATGACAATAGTTCTACTAAGAATAATAATAACAAAAGGATAATAGTATTCATAACAATATTGTCAATTTAATTACCAATAATTATTAGTTAGGATAATGCTTTCGATTGCAGTGTTGTAACAAGAGAAAGCAAGACACGGGAGTCAAGGTATATATTTCATCAATCAAAATGGTGTTCACCGATCTACCGCTTTTGCATTCGTTAACCAATCACTGAGCGCGTGATTTCGGTTTACATGATACGACTATAAATAAATAGAATCTTCAAATATACATAGCATTCTGTCGCAAATTCAGTAACGAACTGTGTGAAACAAAAGAGAATAACAATGCGTTGGCACACATTATATGAAATCAAATGTCATGCGAATCAGACGCGTTTACTAATTACAGTGTTTACTTAATATTAGACTTTGAATCTCGTCAATAATAAACGAAATATTTGTTGCATTCACATATAGAGTAAAATGTCATTATTGTATTAACTAACAATTACTGAAAAACACTGAATAATTTCAGAGTTCACAGTTCTAAATCGTCGAGACTGTAAGGCTAACTCAGCCTAATGAATAAGTGGAGAGTAGTGAAGTAAACAAAATAAGCCCTAACATTACAATCTGTATCGCCTGAAAATGTTTACATTATTTCACTACTTATTGTAATAAGCGTTGAACAAAGTCCATTATTCAAAAAAAAAACAATGACGATAAATCTACCTTTCATAAGTGATTTGAAAATTATTACATTTTTAAACAGTGAAAAATTAACTAAAACGATTTGTCTACTCGTATGCTTCACAGTTTAGTGTATATAAGTATTCAGTAGGAATCAACGATTGCCACAATGACAAAAAGTGTCATACTTTTATCCTGTGTTGTATATTTTTTGCTAAATTTGAAATTTTTCTAGATGATTTACCAAGCATATTTGAACCATTTCACGTTGTCTTTAGCCTGGAGATTTCTAGATTATATTTCTTTTAAAACAAAATACTCATATCCACAACTACTCTCTCCCTTTATTACTGACTATTTTAAAGTGTTCCCTTTAATATGTAATGCTTATCATGGAAGCTCATGCTAGCCACCTGTAAACGTAATCACCTATTACAGCAAATCCATTGGTGACTGATGGAAATCGTGGTTTGGGAAGAACAATAAATCCTTATTTACAATCGCCTTTATGCGTCACAAAGTTTCTGATTTGCAGTTGTCAACACTCACACATCAACTTTAATTTAAAGACAACTTCGTGACTACACTCATCAATCATTACCTGAAGGTGTTAGTCTTACATCATTTTTCATAAAAATCATCAATGCAGGTAATTATTCTCTACAATTAGCATATATTTCATTTATTTCATTTGAATAGCACCTCTGCAGCAGGTTAAAATGTGTAGTGAAGAGACGAATAAATCGTCGACATTAACTTCAAAATGCATGAAAAGGACGTAAACAACTGATCATTGAACTAGAGATAGAGAGCAAAGCAGTAACATATACTGCTTCAAAATTATCGGATGTAAACGTAACGTAAGCTTATTAGAGTCAACATAAATGAAATAAGCTAAATTTGTTTTTTATCTTGAGGCTATTCTCCCTTTACAAAGCTCTCTTCCTTCATAACAGCATAAAGGAAAAATAGTGACCATTGAGGATTTTTTTCGGTTTATCGACTAATTGTAGATATTCTGCGATACCTCTTATGATGCACATTTCATTTGATAAAAAACGTGTAAGGGCTGAACCTGCTAAATTATTGTGAATTATTTAGTAAACAGCCCACTTCATTCTTGAATTCAGTAACATAGTGTTTTTATCATATATATTTAATTGAAGTTATACTTCAATATTTTAACGAATACTGAAGTTATTCACTGTGAAACTAGGAATAATAGTGGATTTCACAGCTCGAAGAAAATGTATATCTGACTAATTATCGATAAGACGAAAATGACGATTACTCTGAAAAATGTAGTTGAAGGTATTACAGGATTTCCAAAGATTGGAGCAGAAACTGTTCAGTATGGAGTTGATTGTAAATCTAGTAGAAAATAAACGCATTGACGACTCGAAACACAGTCATCCAGTAAACGTACATTATGAAAGAAACTATCACACGAATAAAGATAATGTAACTTCATCATTTTTTGACTTTTTCAATTTTCCATTGTTTTAAGAATTAGCCACCTGGTTGATAGTAGAAAAATATTTTCAGTCGTGATTTAAATTATTAAATAAACATGCAAAAGACGACTTTATTTTACTTCTGAATATAACCAAGTTTGATTTGAACTGAAGCTTTTATTTCTAGTTAATAAAAATTTCAGCATGAATGTAAACAAAGTTTCAGACATAGTTCAGAGAATTAAGTGAATATATAATTAACATATAAGTTGAGCAATGATGTAAGTCTATTTCATAACGTCTGGTGTAAGATGATTGTTATTTTAGAGGTAAGCACTTCAGTTCTTATGAATTGTAGTTTCTATCAGTTTCTTGTCATCAATGGCTGCATTCTTCGTTTAATCTTAGGCATTCTTTTTCATGATTTCATGGTTTATGAGGTTTCATATTTTATATGTATATTGAGCAGTCATCACAACATCAGAAAATCTATTGCTTTACGCCATTTTATTCTTTTTAGGGGTTTTGTTGACACATTCCATTACTGATTGCAATTCCGAACATAGTGAATATGTGAGGACAGGCTTTTAAAAGAACTGTTATAGTGAATGAAAACTGTCAATTCACACGCTGAGGGTTGTCATGTTTCCATGTGTATACCGATACTTATTTCAGGCCAAATGTTTTGTCTCTGAGATATTTCAATCTTATTTGTTGCTTGATATCGACTCCAACTTTTGAATATTTACGATATGAAATTGTCACACAATTAACATATTCATCGATGACATCGCTCATATATGTAGGCAATGCTCATGCATTGAAGCATTCATGCTGCCAAATAAGGACATATTGGTTTTATCTAAAATCAACAGTCACCAAATGTGTAACCACTGTGGGCAACGCTTCAAAATAGCTTTCTTGATTTTGTTAAGAATCAGTTACCAATGGACACTATCAGAATTTTTACTAACATGAACTTATTATTTTTTCTCCAGGCAAACGAAAGTTTTGATGCTCAGTGGAAGGCTTATGCAGCAATCGGTTGTCTGTAAGTCTTCAATTTCCGTAATCTTCGAGAATAACACTATTAACTGTAAATGGATTAAAATACCTTCGCATCACTTCGTGATTACAACCTCAAAACTCAAATCTTGAGATGATGTTGTGCGTGGGTGGCCCAGCGGTTAAGATTGCCGTCAAACATGCACATGGTCCGAAGTAAGACCCCTGTCGACGCACACCTAATATCAGTGGTCAGCCTGTGAATTTGGGCTACCGATATCAGACGCTGAAAATTTCATACTTGTAGCAAAAATCCTCTGATTTCGTGTTTATTGGGGTCTCTTCGGATATCCTCTGACGTCTCTGCTCTACATGTAAAGACAACTGTTGAGTTCCATTGGTGCCAATTCCTGAATCGTTAATGGCTTCCTAGTGATGTTGGAATTCAATCCTTTCTGTAGTAATGATATTTCATTTTCAGAAAGTATCATGTCCGACATCCTGTGTATAGTTTTAGTATTCTTCATATCACTTGCCGAGACTTTCTTTGATTGTTTCTCTTCTTCAAGTGTCTTCATATTTGTCGTCTTTTGGTGACATTATGAAAATCTGATACTCGTTCATCAAATAATTTTCGAAAAAATTCGAATATATTAGAGTTGTAACAAGCAGGGTTAAACAGTACTCAATATTCTGATCCTCATATACCTCTTTCCACAGAGAACATAGAGTCGAGGTTACTTCTCTTAAGGAATTCGATGTGCGTAATAAACAAATCCTTAACAAATCTACGCAAAATCAGGTATACCCAGTGAATGTTTAAAAATTTTACTGATTAAAAATTAAATGAATCGAAAGTATCATACAGCACCAAACAGGAGTACTTACATGATAACATCACTATAGATAGTGAACATAGTGGCGTCCTGCTCAAAACTAGGGCTATCGAAAGTTTGCATCTTGCACAATGAATGTACTTTTCCAGATTTATCTTGCTTTATTCATTCAGTTATATCTCAAAATCTTAGTTTCAAATCCCCGGATTATTCAAAATGTTTCCTACCAGTGGAGGATCTACGGGTCTTTAATCAAATTAAGAAGATAGCATCATGGTGGGTGGAAACGAGCTTTAAAGCGTATTCAAGTGGATCAGATGAATGTTCCTGTGATTCTGAGCACAGTTTTCAAGTCATTACTGAACAAGATAGTATGCTTTATTATCTTGAGATGTTTGTTGCAATACAGGTGTAATAGCGCTTCAGGAAACTTAACTCCACGATTTATATGATGACAATTTAGTATCTCTAAATGGATTCACTATGCACTGATATGGCTGATTCAATTCAAAGTAGAAGCGAAGTGGTGGTATTGCCACTTTTATTATTCATATTGGTCTGCTGCTAACTAATTCTGCTTCAAATTTTAAAACGATTCTACTAACTGTGTAACTGTTAGATGTCTCAGTAAAACTTCAATTTTATCACGAACACTTATGTCACATCAAGTCTCCTGGCGATTCATCGGACACATTTCACCTGTGCAGAGGATTAAATATGTTTCGATAAAGAAAGGAAGACGAAATTTGCAGTATGAAATGATATCATTCTATTTCACAGGTTCTCATCAGCTGCAGACTACCTGAAATTACAATGGTTATATAAATGATAATAACATACTTTAATGTTTGAGTAGTAGTAGAGAAGAGAGAAAATTGACGCATCCGAAAAAGAATGAAAGCATTACAATTTTTAGTTTAAGATATCATCATCAATTTATACACTTTCAAAGTCGAAAAGAGGGCGGAGGGGTAAGACAGAAAACAGAAAAATTGATTAACAGAAACAGTGTTAGCTTGTAGGTTCACATAGAAACTCCAAAAACAAAGGCGGTTACAGTTTATGAGAAGTAACTTATTTCGACGTGGTAGACCAGCTGTAGATATTTTGATCTTATTCCTTATACTGCCCATGGGTTTTTAAAATACCTCAAATAGGCCTGTTCATTTTGAGATTGACTCATAAGGATATTCGAGGCTGAATGAAATCTTGAACTGCAATGTCAATGGCGGTTCCATATTTCAAATATAACGTCGAAAGAGAAAAGACTTGGTAACGGACTTTTATTAGGCATATTTCAACATGGATAGCCACAGTTCATGTCAGTCCGTTCAGCGGATATGTGGTGATGCGATGAGCAACCACTCCAAAAAACAGAAAATTAAGAATAATTACGAATGTAGTTGACGTCATTATTTTTTATGTTTGTATGTATTTCTTACATTTCATAATTTTAAAGTACATCGTATCAAGTTTTATATTTTTGAGTTAATATTTTATCTAAACGTTTTGTCTGGAAGTTTGGATCAAAGTTTCGAAGAATGAGATGAATATATATGAGCACGAGCACTTTATTCGAATATCACTAATCTGACGTTTAGTTTTAAATCATATTTTATTCACTAGTAAGTTATCCACCTTCTTTTGTTTGTCGGTATTATAATTTTGTTGTCGTTTAATGAAATTGCGAATATATTAGTGTTCAGCACACTTCCTTCACTCGGGGCTATGTGTTACTTCAACATTTCGTTACATCATTTATATATGCATATATTAAATAAACCATTTGTGCTTAAGTATGTGGAGACTCAATTTGAAAGAGGATTTTTAAATGTGAGCAAAGTCGACCTACTTTGTTCCTGCGAAGTTTGTCATTTGCGTTTTACGTTTACACATTAAAGCATCACTGAACCAATATTAAAAAGATAAGAAAATGCTGTAATTTCATGCATGAAATAGTATAAGTAGTGACAACCACACTGATGACTGAGTGAACTGTCCGAATTCGACATTGTGTCAGTGTAAATGATAAGCAGCTTCAAAACAAACCCTCACAAATATCGTTTCACCTAAAACTTATAATGAATTTCTTGTTCTTTAGGTCAGAGAAATATTTTAAGATGAAGTTGTCGCACATTGTTGCAGTCACTTGCATGTGAGTCCCACATTCTACTATATTTGAGTGATAAAAGCCATTTATGAAATTTACTTTTATATACGTCGTTGTTAACCAGTGATTACAAGCACAATGTTCAACTAGATGAAAAACAATCAGTTCGTCTGAAGCATGAGATAATGTGATGGTCAGAAATGTATTTTGTTGCATAATTAGTGCCAGGAATACTCCTTCTACGTTGGATTAATACACATGCTTATAAATAACACCACTGAAATTCACTCCCCAGTTTCATATTTGTCTTTCAGAGCAATTCTTTTCGTCATCATTTTAATACTGTGCCTCAAATACAGCAGAAACTGGAGAATTGAAAGAATATTCCTCGCAATAGTGGTAAGTTCTCCTGTATGCCAACTTATGATGATCGCTTTTCGTATACTGGCCAGCTCACTATAAAATTGAAAAATGGAATTTATTCAGACAACGAAGCATGTTGCAGGGGACCACTTTTATCCAAACTCATCCATAGTGTGTGTGTTTGGCTTGTATTAACAGAATACGAGTCTGACCATCATTAAATCTGCACTTGGAAAACATGATAGATTTCTGAATCAGTAAAGGCACTTAACTCTTGTCTAATCAAACTCAATTACTACTTGTTATTGAAAGACACGTTTTTTCTGACTACACATCACACCTGATAATGATTAGCCCCCAGTTTCGGTAGTTCACTGATAAAATGTACCAAATCGGCATACTATAAGACAGGTGTATATCTGGCCTGTAGCCACGAAGCTCCACCGAAGAAGCGACTCTCGTACGAGCCTCTGAGACAGAAGCTTTTTTGAAGTTTGATATAGTATAATTTTTTGTGCTAAATGATATTGAAGTTAGATATGGCACAACATTTATGAAGACTATTCAATTTGTTCCATTTATTTATACTTTTTTAATTTATTTTGCCAACAGCTTTTACTATGGTCGGCAGACGTCTGCTTGGTAGATTGCCAAGGCATTAGTTTAAAGTGTTCATACCTATTCATGTTCACTATTCTGGAAGATTTATTAGTGATTATTTTATTCTTCATGAGAAGAAGATTGAAAATAATTGTGGCTATCATACTGGCGGTTTTATCGATAATTTGTGCAGTTATTGCGGTAGTTTTCACGTTCATACCTTGGTATTTTGAGGTAAGTAAGATGAAATGTCAAATGATTTGTTACTCACTGACGTTTGTTGTTGAACCGCTAGAGTAATTTTACAATTTGCATATCATTTCAAATATCCGCTAGTCTCCAAATTCCCTGAAATTAACATACACACATAACAATGCATGAGGGAAGCATAACAGTGTCACACGGTAAACAGTTTCCAATCTTAGAAGGACGAATTAATTTCGTCAATGATCAGCTGTTTAAATAACCGTTTAAGTGAACGACGTTTGTTCACTGAAGGAAACTTTTGTGAATCATCAAAATCTCGTTGACTGCAAAATGATCTATTCAATGACATTTTCGAGTAATGTCAGACTTCTCCATCCAAAAGTAATTGCAAAAAAATGACCCGCATTTGTATACAACCTGGTGAAGTCAAAGATTGATAGCTGATAATTTATTTGTGATGACATTTGAGAATATGCATGTAATGGAATTATTCAGTACCTGTCCATGACAATAGAAAATCCTACTACCCACATGGTGTATAGGAAGAGAGACAGCATTTTGAAGCATCTTGTTTGAGTGATATACATTAACTTTATAGAACGCGACTGGAAGAGCAGCGATTAGTATTAGAATCAGTTTACAGCCAGTCAATCGTATTATTCTGTGAAGTAAATAGACGACACAACATTTTGTTCAGCGGTAGTAAGGTAACTTGGATTAATTTTGTCAAATCTGCACAGCATGCAGGTTATATGGTATGCATTAACTTCATTTTAAATCGTTTACTCATTGTGGCTAATATATCGTAGGAATCACACATTTGGGCATTAAATTCAACCCAGAAAATTGCGGAATATTAGATGCATAGCAACACTTCATCTCTTCACTAACTCTTATTCACTCTTATTTCTGGACATTATGCTGAATATGTCTTCAGTTGGATGGAAGAAAGCTGATTTAGGTTCTCAATACACAGTTATTCTAGTTCATATTATTTTTGCGGCTTTGCATTTTACCGCTCAATAACTCCGTGTGGACTCTTAGAATTCTTCTCCTGGGTTGCCTCGAGTGTTTACAAGATTCAATGTTTATTTTGTAGGACCTCTACAAAATGCTGGTGGGCGCCTTCCTCAACACTTCCATGTGTTTCGTAAGTTCAGATTAATTTCCTTCTCTGAACTGCTGAAAAGCTTGTCAGACTGGCAGGATTCTTACTAAATTTGAAACACATTTTATTCCGAAAAATACAAACTAAGCGAAGATATATAATCCTTTCTCAAATAGTTCCTCGTCATTGTCTCTACACCAGTGTATGTCGTTGTTCATCAAAATTATACCAAGCATGTATTTATTTTAGCCAATAAGTATGACCAGTTTTAAGTGAAGAAAGGGATGTTTTCGGAAATCGTCACAATAATTAACTAGAAGATGTTGGTAAAACGATGTCCAAATTTTGATGGAGGGGTGGAAGTAACACTGTAATCAAAGATCAGTATATTTGTAAGGTATTAACAACAAGATGCTTTTGTAATAGTGAAATTTCTAGAATGGTGATGACTAAGAAAAAGGGAATGACCATGTAGAATTACGCAGTAATAATACGATAAAAACACGTTGATTGAATTAGCTGCGATTGTAGCTGGAATAAAATAACACTGGGAGTATAGAATCGTCAGTAAAAATTTTTATATATTATGAAGTTGGCCACGGAATAGATAGAGGCACCACAAATTTCTTTTGGACGCGCAAATTTGGCTTGTTCATAAGAATTCCAATTTCATTCACTGTAAGTAGAAGTCGTACTTGTGGAGTATGTGAAAGGTTAGATAATATGGGATTGATATGATTTATAAGCTTAAAACCTCTTTCAGTGTAAACGTGATGTTCAGTATTCAGGAAGACGAACCAGCATGAGTGTAATAATTTTGATGAAGGAACTACTGATTAATGTATAGCCGATGACGAGGAAAACATGCATGTATTCACCTTACTCTTTGCTTTCCTAAATGTGCAAATGGTAATTTTCAAATTTTCACGTTTTCATACCATTTTCTTTTTCTTTTTTCAGATGTTAATGGTTGTTGCGAACCAACTCAAATCAGTTTGATATCATACGTCCACGTGACAAAGTGTATTGCTAACATATTTGCCTGATGTGTGATTTCTGTTAACTCGGGCAATATTTTTAGAATATGTAAATGAAATATTTTTCAAATGGCAGATATTCAATAAATAAAACTCTTTATGCAATGAACCTTGAACTTATATTTGCTTGGAAGAATTGATATTTTTTCAGATATAAGTTGTATCATGGCAACTGTTTTATGGATCTCCATGATTCATAAATGCCAGCTCACGTGATTTTGTATCGATGTACTGACATCAACACTTTATGTTCACTGTTGTGTTTGCTTTACTGTAAATCAGTAGATCATGATTGCATAGGATGCAATAGTTGTCAGTGCAGTTGGAACGTCTGCCATGATTGTCGTTTCGTCGGTCTTTGCATGTGAGTTATCGGGTTTATATGACACTAGACGAATATCATACGCGAATTCCAGATATTTTAGAATCACAATATCGGTTCAGAGCATTCCTTTTTTCACTCACATGACACTCCATCGTATAATCCAATCCACTACAACTAAGAATATCATCACAGGTATTAGACAGGCTTCTCTTAATTCTGTTTACACTTCCAAGACTTCCCTGAGTTCTCCATTGTTGATCATTTGAAATGTGCCAATGTCCTATAGCTGTTGAGTGACAATGATAAAGATTTTGGGCGTTCCATATGACTGAAGCGATTTTAAAATTACTTTACAATCAGCATCGCGTACCTGCAAAATAAGGTTAATAAAGTTAAGAATACTGCACTGCCTACAGGTAATGAAACCGAATCTCCATATTATTATTTACATTGTTTAGGTATATAAGAACAGAACTCATTATAAACATAGCACTGAAAATTCACCGACACCTCAGAGCTTCATGCAAATATGGACGTGTTATATTAACCCTGTATTTGTTGGCCAGATTCAGAGCAGCCTTACCGTGTTCTGAAGTGTTGAACAACCTCAGTGAGCTAAACGAGGGAATACTTAGTGCCTAAGATGATGCTGAAACTGTTTGTCACTGAGAATAAATTGCGTCCGATGAGTATTTATGAAATAAGGTGGTGAGCCAGCTTAAATAATGTTGCATCCGTAAAAGTAAAAAATAAGTTTCAAAGTGCTGATCAGTCATGAAAATGATACAGTAGGTTAATTCACGTGCACAAATCTTGTTACCATGGATGTGAATACATAACCCTAAGTGAATTGAAATTATCCACTCAAAGTGAGGGCTGTGGTAATCAACTACAAAATGGTTTAGTACGGAAGGTGGCCATAAAACTGTTCTGCTACCTGTCAGATTTGATGTTTTTTTATGTTTCTTATATCAAATGACTAAGTGACATTAATTTCATGAGAAATGTCTCCCGATTGGTTTATGCATGACGACCAGGTAGCTCAGTAATTTAGGCAAGCTGCATAAAAATAAAACCATGATTGATTTTGGAAGGCCTTGGACAGAGTTGACCGTGAAGTCATTCGGAAACTGTTTCAGCGCTGAATAGTGCAGTGTCACAAACGCATATCAAGCTCATTCAAGAGTTGTCTTCCACTCCGCGGGATCTAAGGGAATAATTGTAATATTGATGTTGGTACTTAGATATGTATGTGCTTCAGTCGACATAAATAAGTGAGAAATGGTTGAATCTTAGCATGCCTAGCTGAATTAGTTAATTAACTTCAACTCACTAAATGCAACTTGTATGTTGGATTACCGACGAACAAAGAGACTCTAGTAGTAATTAATCGTGTACAAATGGTTTACCGAAAATAATCAGAATTCATACACGTATGGAGGCTGGCAGAAATAGTATCCTTCTCCATGTATGATCACCAATCAATTCAATAATCCCTCCTTCTATTCATTGATTCATTCAATGAATCACAAAATGGTATTTGTATGTACTAGTGTGACTCTGTATATCGCTGAGTGCTATTTTTATGTCATTTTGTGTTTCGACGAATAATTTTATTGTTTTCGCCTTAGGTGACAAGCACAGTAAACATTTCAGCGAATGGCAGATACCAATAACTTTCTTTTCATGTTTGTGTAAGTGAACATATGTCTTGACTATTATTACACTTCTTAGTATAGCTTATTACAAAATGAATAGTCAAGGCTGAGATTCGCTGTTGTCTTAAATAAGAGTCCTTTCTCAATAATAAATTCCAATGCTAACTGTGGTGTAATGGAAAATGAAAATTTCTACAGGTAATTCTCATGGTTGACAGACACGATGATAACATATGTCTCTATGCACTATACTTACAATTTGGACGATTTTATCGAAGTAGAATTCTTTCTGATGACAGTTATTTCTTTATACATCTACTGTCTGTCATGTAACAGTGCACATACTCGTACTTTATTTAGGTTCTCTCCGAGTTTGGTGCAGCGTCAGCTACTAGGAAAGATGGATTCCAATGCATGTGAACGAGTCACTTTTGTTAAATCCATACAAAGAGATTCCTCTTCAACCCCTGCCATGTTGTACAGCATTCAATTCTACCAGATACATCACACGTAGACTAACTGAAATCCAATGTCAGCTCTCTCTGCTTACGATGGATATATTTATTGATACTACAGTTGACTACTGACAATGACCAAAGTAGTACACGTTTAACCTGTAATTTGAATGAACAAGATACCTTGGTGGTTATGACTACATTATTATTCATGAAATTGTGCACATGAATAGGTAAGTAATGCTACAGTGATTGGTTTCACTCATCAATTTAGGCCATTTTGACTCATTCGGTGATGACGTCACTCAATGCACTGAATTAGCCGAAGAAGTTTTGAATTTATTTATCACAGTATTTATAAGTTTATTATTTTCTGGATAGGCAACTATTTAGATGTGTTCATTGACCGACTTGAAATTATCCGGTTCGTCTATATAACTACTGCGGAATCGCCACTAATTTTTAAATTTGTAATGACCAGAGAGACTCAGCATACTGTGTTATTGGTGATATTCTGATGATGATGATGATCAAATACTGAGCGAAAGGGTTAGAATATAACCAGAAAATATTTTTACTTTCAAGGATGTGTGGTAGGTGAATGCGAATCATCCAAAGATATCATGTTGTTTTATTGATGGAGTCATTGCTAAACGACTGAGTATTGAAACAGTTGAATATGGATTTCTACACTTTGTGATTTTCTCTAGGGATATGGATTAATTTCAAAGTAAATTTCGTCACAGACCAACAGAAGTAAGAGATCACGGAAACCATTGAGGTCCTCCATGTCAAGGTGAAGTAAACACCATCAGAAGACATTGATGAGGTTGGCGTTATATCACAAACTGACAAATTAAGGATCCACGGGTGAGAAGACATGAGTACGGCAGACCACCGATAGGGAGACTCTAGAAGATCTGGATTTCTCGCCTGGATGATATATGTCCAGTTTCACGTAAACTCGAACACCTGCAAGGGAAAACCAGCAAACTGACTGGAGACTCAGTCACAGAAGACACGCTTGGAGATGAACATAGAGAAGACAGAGATAACTAACCCACAGCAACAACAACAACCAGCAGCAATCACCATCAACGGGAGGGTTTTGACAGATGTTGCTTTCTTCCCTTATCCAGGAAGTATCGTTTCAACCCCAGCACTCAGCATAAAGAACAAGATTCAGACATTAAACACAAATGTGAAGTCCGTCAGTTCTTCTATATGGGTCGAAAACTTGGCCAGCGTGTCACGTTAGTGATTCACAACAAGTTAGAGAATTTTAGAAACAGCTGCCTTCGTTGGCGCCATATTTAATATCAAATAGCTTTTCAGAGATAATTAGCAACAATAAACTCAGACAAGAAACCAACCAGGAGCCAATCGCTTGACAACTATGTAGGAGAACATGGAGATGGATGGGGTGTACGTTGAGGAGGCCGTCGAATGACATCACCATACAGGCCATCGCTCGGGTGGAATCCCAATTGGAAGAGACGAGTGGGTCGTCATTGTGTGGGTGACATGGAGAAGATCGTGCGAGAAGGAGATGAAGGATTACGCGCAGTCGTGGACTCAGCTGAAGAGGACAGCAGAGAATATCAGAAAGTGGAGATGTGTTGTTGAAGCCCTATGCTGCACTCGGAATCCAAGGAAATAATCACGCAAATAATGAAACTGTTATAAAATCGTGATCACAGACTTGGTTATCTGGCCAATATTGATCCTTGATGCAGACTGAAAAAAGACAAATCTCCACAGACAAACTCTTGAATATTGTTAATTGCTGGAAGTTATCAAAGAGGAGACATACAAACACTTGAATTTAGTAGGGGATAAATGTCCAGAAATTATTATTTCCTTTAATTCCTAGAGGAACAAGGCTAGCGGTCCATCCGTTCGGTTCTCTGCTAGAGTCTTCACCTGGCTCCAAGTCTGCCCACACGTTTTCATCTCCTCTTCACATGACCTCCTCCAAGTCACCCTTGACTGACGACCAACTCGCCGCTTCCCTTTCGGGTTCCACTCGAGCATGGCTTGTCTAGTGATGTCACTTGATGGTTTCCTCAGAGTATGGCCAATCCATCTCCATTTCTTCCTGCCTATTTGTTTCACAATCGGTTCCTGGTTGGTTCGCTCCCAGAGATCTCGGTTGCCGATCTTTTCTGTCCATCTGATATTTAGTATTGAGCGAAGACAACTGTTAATGAAGGTCTGTAGTTTGTTTGAGATGCTCTTTATGACGCGCTGGCCAAGTCTCTGATCCGTATAGTAGCACTGACTTCACATTGGAGTTGAAAATCCGGATCTTATTTTTGATGCTGAGTGCTGTTGACCTCCACACAGACTTGAGAGTAGTGAAAGCTTGTCTTGCTTTTCCGATTCTTGCTTTGATATCCTCGTCAGTTCCGCCTGTAGTTGAAACGATGCTTCCCAGGTAGGTAAAAGAGGTTGTTTCTTTCAGGTTCCTTCCATTTATGCTGATTGTTGTCTGTTGTTGTTGTTGCTGTTGGTGGAGTTGCCCAGGAATCTTCATCACCTCTGTTTTCTCTATGTTCACCTGAAGTTCTATCTATGATGCTTCTTCTGTCAACTTGTTGCTTTTCGCTTGCATATCTTCCAGTTTGTGGGAGTTCAGACATATATCATCGGCGAAGTCCAGATCCTCCAAGTTTTTTTGTGTGAGTCCATTTTATGCCTGTTTCCTCATTGCCCGCTGTTTGTCGCATTATCCAGTCTACTGCAATCAGGAAAATCATTGGCGATAGTAGGCAGCCTTGTCTTACTCCTGTCCTCACTTCGAAGGATTCCGTAAGTTTCCCGTTGTGGATTACTTGGCATGCAGCATTGTCGTACAGCTGTTGGATGAGATGTATAATTGTCGGTGGCACCCCATGTAGTAGCGAAGTAGTTTCCAAATCACCTCTCGATCGACGCTGTCGAAGGCCTTTTCAAAGTCGATGAAGTTGAGATAGAGAGGTGACTGCCATTCCAAGCTTTGTTCAATGATGATCCGTAATGTGGCGATCTGATCAATGCATGACTTGTTTCTCCTGAATCCAGCCTGTTCCCGTCGAAGTTTTTCATCCAGAGCATGTTTGATTCTCTCCAGGATGATGCGGCTTAGTATTTTGCTTGGGATGGACAGGAGCATAATTCCGCGCCAGTTCTTGCATTGACTTAAGTCTCCTTTCTTTGGTAGTTTGAATAAGTATCCTTTCTTCCAATCCTCAGGTACTTTGCCTTCTTTCCACACCTTCTCCAGTAGTGGCGTCATCAAGTCCGCTGTTGTCTCTGGGTCCGTTTTCAATGCTTCTGCTGGGATTCCATCTGGTCCTGCTGCTTTTCCAGCTTTTAGCATCTTGATTGCCTTCAGGACTTCTGATTTCGTCGGGGGGTTGGTGTTCACTGGTAGCTCTGTCTCCGTTGTTGGTATTGTTGGGCGCGTTGTAGGTGGTGGTCGATTTAGGAGTCTTTTGAAGTGTTTAGCCCAGTGTTTTCTTTGCTCCACCTCTTTGCTGAGTGATTTTCCATTTTCATCCTTCACTGGCCTTATTTGTGTCAAACTTTTGCCCAATAGGTACCTAGTTCTTTAGTAGAGTGTTGCGAGATCTCGTTTGCCTGCAGCTTGTTCTGCCTCACTTTCCATGGTTTCATAATACTTTCTTTTGTCTTCTCTGGCTTCTATTCTTTACTCTTTTGTTTAGTGTCTTGTAGCTTGCATTCAAATCCTGTTTTTGTTGCTCATCGGTGCACTGGAGAATCTTTTGTTTCACCATCCTTCTCTCTTCTATGAATCTCCAAGTGTTCGTAGTCAGCCACTGTTTGTCCTGTATCTTCTTTCTGCCTAGAACCTCCATGCAGGTTTGACTCAGCACCACTTTCAGGTTGTTGTGTCAGTGCTTCTCAACGCTGACTTCTTCGCTAGTGTTGATTTGTGTTTCGGCTTTTTCACTTATGCTTGCAGTGAAGCTGTCTTTTATATCCTGGTCCTTCAGTTTTTGAGTATTGAACTTGGCTTGTGGTCTATCTGCAGCTCCTGTTTCTCTGAAAGCTTTCAATTTGATTTGGATTGTCCCTTGTACGAGGTACTGGTCTGAGCCAACGTCTGCTCCTCTTCTTACTTTTGTGTCCAGTAGGCTGTGCCTACACTTCCTCGAAATTGAGATGAAGTAGATTTGATTTTTGATTCGTCCGTCTGGTGACACCCATGTAGACTTGTGGATATCTTTGTGTTTGTAAACGCTGACACCAATCACTAGTTAATTGAAGGGAGAGAAGTCGGCGAAGAGTTCTCCATTTTCACTCATTTCTCCGAGAGCTTCTCTACCCATGATGAGTTCCCTTCCTGTGTTGTGTGATCCCAGTTTGACGTTCATGTCTCCTATTAGTATTTTAATGTCACCAGCTGGAGTATTGTCCATTGTTACCTGTAGTTGTCTGTAGAATTCTTCTTTCTTTTCGAGGTCTGCGTTGTTTGTCGGTGCATAGCATTGTATAACTGACACTTTCCTTCCTTTGGAGTTGAATCTGGTGGTCATAATCCTGGGTGAGATAGCCTCCAATTGCATCAGGGCCTTCGTTGCTGTTGGTGACATCATGGTAGCCATGCCCTCGGTGTGCGAGTGGTTATCTTCTGTGTGACCGGAGTAGATCACTGACTCACCCGTTGACAATTTGGTGAGTCCATTCCCGTTCCATCTGCTTTCACATATCCCTAGTACTTGAATTCTGTATCTTTTCATTTCGTTTGCGATCTGGGCAGCTTTGCTAATCTCGTACATGGTGCGGACATTCCATGTTCCCACACAGACTTTTCTTTTGGCGCAAGGAGATTCATCATGCTGAAGTTTCTGTAGCAACTTTGTTTACAGGGTGGGGTTGCAAGCCTCACGCCTGAGAAGGGGATTGTTACATTAAAATATAGTTTAAAGAGAAGCGGCCTTGTGGGTTGCTCTTCTTAAAACCAGGAAAACAAGGAATAAAACAATCAGAACAACACCAGCACAGGAAAATAATTTACAACAAGAAGGGTAACAAGCGACAACAACAATAATAATATCACAGTCAAGTACAGTTAAACAAAATGATACCAAAATCACAGACTCACTGACTTGAGCCAACTTGAACATGTAAATCCATCAATATATACAATTATAGATATTAGTTAGTGTTAAACAAGCACAGAGTGGCAAATAGACAGTTATAGGTATTATCTGTCAACAGTTTTATATCCAAATATTCAGTGTTTGAAAGGCAAATAATTGCAATAGTTTTTCGCAACTTCTTGGCAAGGTATTCCACAAAAATAAGAGTTTCAGGTACCTATGTAAATGTAACGTATTAATCGGAAAGCGCGTCAAGGTCCGATTGTAAGAATGTCGCCCTCGAATTGTGACAGTTGGTTAGATTATTAACGAACAAAAACATTTTGATGAACGTATCTTTGTTTGAATAATATTAACAACAATACGAATAATGTTAATAATTGTAGTAGTTGAAATAATGCGCATTATGAGAACCACTATTCCGAAAACTTAATTGAAAAGTACTCAAGGTCAGTTACAACATCCTGGTGGAGTAATCATGGTATGAACCATTTAACATTCTAGGTTGAATTTGTTTATCCTCAATAAAAACTGGTAAATATATTTAAATTTACATGACTTCATATTGACCAACTGGAATCAACGTTGTAAACTAACTCCCTTATATGTTACAGTAGTCAGCAAACTTTGATCAGTTGCTCATATTCTAATATGAAATTGATCGTGGTTCATGTTCTCAACCTATGTGTGATTGCTGGATCATTATTTGTTGTTTTCGTGTATTTATGTACAGGCCAAAAATCAAAGATACTTTTCAAGTGATTTTCTCAACTGTTTGTTTTCAGAAACGAATAATGTAAACGTCAGCATCAAAGATTCACAAAACGTTAACTGTTAGTAAGAAAATTGAGGTGGATATCTGCTACCGTTGAGACAGTGTGCCGATTATAAATTAGGAGTCCTTGAGACTAGGAAATCGATAGTCATCGCAACAAATGTATGCGTCTTAGATAAGCATGTATTCAACACCGCACATGCATACAGTGTTAACAACTGGATGATGCTTCGAGCAGAACGCATTGATCATAATCATATCGATTTGTTTCACGTGCGTGTTTCTCTTTGTGTGTGTTCAGGTGGGTGATTGTTGCAACTTTGCAGGCGTTACGTCATTCTGATTGCATGTGTGTGATGTTGAATCGAAAAAAAGTTGCAGTGATTACCTTCTGCCTATTTCACGAACGCAGTGCAATGGATGACAGTTTTCTAGGATGTTTACTTATCAGGGTCAGTCACTCTAGGTTTAGTCAGCATTTTATGTTCTGATAATCTATTTGCCTCGATCTACTAGTTTGACCTAAGTAATTGACCTCACTCACAGTCATTACGTGGTATATCGCAGATTGTGTTATCTTTTCTAATTACATATATTGGGTCGTTTAGCCGACGATATATTTCTGAGAGAGTTTTTGAATAAAGTTCCACTTTTATTTTAGCCTCACTAAGAATCCTACATAAGGCATGTGATGTTCTTTCTTTATATTGCAGTACCACCGAAAATTTGAATTATATATTATTTCCGCCATCAGTATTGTTAATTTTATTTTTTCTTTGAATCATACTGGTCTGAAAAAGTCCTGCTAGGTAGTCCTCCTATAGTAAAATTTTCTTTGTTTGATGTCATTAACTGAAACTTCGAGTCTGAATGAAATATTCGTCTACAATACCGATGACGCTTTCCTATTTCAAATTAACCAGACTTTTAATAAGGAGAACTACATTCCATTTATTTATTTTAAAAGCATTTAATGTCAGGTTGGGTGAAATGAACTGTTTACATTGTCTGTTGACTTTCTGAAGATTCAACTTCGAGACGAAATATTGCCCAATGGGATTCCTGACCACAAGGTAAATTATATCAAAATTGGAGGAATAAACACCGGTACTTCTACACATATACTACTGAATAACAATGTCAGTAGCCGCTTCAAAACGTAGAAAATTCGAAATAAATACGAATTCACTTGAGGTCATTGTTTATTAATTCTTCCGTTCATTTCGTATTGTTACAGTACAGATTCTCAAGTGTTTTATTTTATGTTAAGGGTTATTTTCAATATTTTTCTGTAGAATTTCGGATTAAAGCTGTGACGAATGAGAGGGATATATCTCAGCATGAGAATTTCTTCCTATAATACTCGTATAACTACTAGTATTAAGCCCCATTTTATTCACATTTGAGTGACCCAGATTCCTTTATTTTGCCACTTATAAATTTTCACTGTCATCTACGGAAATAACAATTGAATCAGTGTTCATCACCAATCCTTAGATCAAGTTTCATTCAATATTTCACTATTTTATAGCGTTAAAAACTGAAGAATTCAGACACATGGGAGTGGTGACATCAGTTTCTTTATGGATGTTTGGTAGAATGTGAACATGGTCAACCATCAGGGTTCCTACGAGGTATCATTTTCGCGATTCATGTGTTCGAATGAAATCAGCACTCATCTAATACTCAACTTGTAAGAAAATTTAGGATTCACTAATCGGAATAACAAAAGTGGTAATACGTAGTATTCTCAGAACACAGGCACTCTGTAATTCACCAATCACTGATTCAGAATAACAAGACTTGATAAATAATTGAAACATCAGAAATCGACATTATTTCAGAGCAAATAATGAGGGGTTTACAAATGGCACTTTGAAAATATCGTTTACTCTTGAAACTTTTTATATTTTTTTATTATTCAGATAGGAGAAATACTCCTGCGAGGGACTGGCATTACATTGTAGCAATAATAATAATCTACTTTATTCCAAAAACAGTACTTATAATACAGAATGGAATTCTCAGTATTTGTCACAATATTGCAACTGATTTACTCGAAATATAAATAAAATTATTAATTTAAACGAAACTAACCGAAGGAATGTGTTCGCATTCACGACATAAAGTTAAAAATATTCGAATCACGAAGTAAGATTACTAAATATCATAATAGTAATAGTTACAGCGGGTTTGTTTCAAACGGTATTGTCGATTCTGGAAACTGTAGAATGTTGTAGATTATTGGATCTAATGTTCTGTTGATATAGTATAGTGAGGGGAAATACAAAATTAACAGTTATAACACAGCTTAAATTTTGTCCACACTTAGGAGAAGAAATAAACAAAACGAAAAATTGACAGGATTATAAATATAAGAAAAACAATAACAGTAAAGTTTGATGCTTTTAGGGTGGAGGAAATGGTCTATTTAGTGGTGCCAAGAAGGTTAGTTAGTTCATGCCTAACAATATTTTCATCACATAAAGTACGTGCTAAATATGGTATAGTGGAATTTTTATACTTAGACGTACGTGCATAAATTCTTCTGAAAAGACTTCTTGTTTTACCTTTGGAGACACTAGGTTGGAGCTGCGGGTAGAGTGGGTGCTCAGAGTCTGACAAAATTACTTTAGCGAATTTGTTGCATGACATCAAGTGCCTATAGCCCAATGGGATACCACTCGTCCTACTGACAGTCTTTAGATTTCTACGAAGTATGACATGGTCTTTTTTAAGCAATCCAGGAAAGAATAAGGGTGAACAGTAAAGAAGAATAGGTAAAATACACGAGTTGATAAACTGTAGGAGGAGTCGTTGAGTTATGCCTGAGTGCTTTAACTTCTTACTATAAAAAGTCAGACGAAATATTCTTTTAGAAATCCTAAGACATGAGAGGACCAGGATAGGTCAGAAGAGAGAATTAATCCAAGATACTTAACTTCAGACTTGGTTTCTATATCAGTATCATCAATTTTGCAAGGGTCATAGGAACCAACGGCTTCATTTAACTTTCGTTTACATCGAAAACTGAAATTAACAGTCTGACATTTGGAAGGATTAAGTTTAAGGCCGTTAGACGAAATATATTCAAACACATCATTTTCATTCAAAACTACCAAAGGTATTACACCCTGAGACCCATGAATTCTTCACAGACGTTTTTTATGGACTAATCCTCACACATCACTTAGGATGAATAAACATTTGAAAAAACCACCAATCTCTCCAGTACTTTTATCCACTCAATCGACATTTCAAGAAAGACACATTCTTCTTAAGAACTTCTGATACTCAAATAAAAGTGGAAGATCTACTTCAAAAAGATTAATTTATTTTAAAAATTTGAAATAAGAATGGTCGTACATTCAACAGTTAACATGCGTAGTGGGGTTTATACATTTGGCAAACACATACATCACAGTCGAAATTGCCTGACTCAGTGCGATAAAGCCATTTGATATCCAGCTTTACTTGGATAAGCTGACAAAGACAAGCGCCGCCTAAAATAAATAGTCACAAACAGGACAACATGAATGACTCGATTTTTATTGACTTTTATGTAGGGTTTCAACTTCGTGAATGAACACCGATTCATGAATGAATCAAACGGACAGTAAATTGTGTCTGAAATGTCATTCACACATTTATTCATTTGTGTGGAGCATGAAGCTTTGTCAATACAAACTTTGCTTTAACAAATTGTTTACAATTCGAAATATTGCTGCATCTGGCATTTACCACTGATCAATTTCAGTTGACATTTTCACAAATTCAAAACATAACGGTGAACTTACTAAAATTACAGAAGTATTCCAGAGGCCACCAGCCAATGCCAACCAAAGAGGCTGAAATATATTGAGATAAAATGCAGTTAAAATTTCGATCACGGGTTCTAACAGAATAAGTGCATGATTCAGATTATAGTAGTTGGATTAAAAGGCCGAATGAAATGAAACTACAAAAGCTTTTAATTAAACGCACAGGTGTTTGTAACACTTGGATCATGGAAATGCTTCTTTTCATATAAATTTCAGCTTCACATCTTCTACAGTCAGGTAATAGAATGTTTTCACATCATTAATGAGTCACACACAAAATAACTGTGATACTGTTTCACAGACAAGTGAATGTACTGTGATTGTCGAATCACTGGACAAATACTCTTATTCGCTTCCTTCTCGCGTGTTGACGTAAACATGTTCAATCCTAAATATACAGAGATTAGCACATAACTGGAATTTAATGTGTGAAGTAAAAACACTTAAATGAATCGGGAAATTACGCGGATAAATTTCAAAATGCTGCATTTTATTTGATATTCACATTCACTCACCTCATCCCGTTTTAGAAAATAGATAATTATAACAGCTATAAAACAAGCCAATGATATTGACAACATTGTGAACTCTACTACTCGTATCAATCTTTTAGTTAAGAAGGAGAAGATAATTGTTAATAAGTCTTCCAGAATGATGAAGCCAATTAAAATATAACATGGGTATTTGAAATTATCACAACACAGCAAAATAATATCCAGTGACCATAGAAGAATCTGTTAAGAAAATAAAGTGAATGTGTTCAGTGGATCAATAGAAAATACTAAATTTGTGCGTAGAGTTGTGACGTGATTCGAATGTCTTGTGAGATAACATCAAAGCTTGATTCACAGACGTAAAAATACATAGTTGTTTTACATGTGACAAGTTGGGCAATAGATAGAATGATCTCCATTCAGGTTTCGTGCCTTCATCAGCCAGTCTAATGTGATACACCACTAATTAGCTTGGTCTCAAATGCGCGACATAGCCATCCTCGGTTTGGATCCCTTCCATCCGGCTAGGAGGCAATACTGGTTGATCTGATTGCTATACAACTACTCACCTTCATAGCAATAAGCGGATAAGATATTGTGATCTGAGCAATTTCAGTTTCCAAAGGAAAGTGTGGTGAAATTTCACCTGCTCGTTTTACGTGAGTTCCAAATAGTCAAATAGTTTGAGAATTGTGATTTCGATTTATTCCACAACTACTGGCACGAAAGGACTTGTGCATCCTCAGAGTTCCATAGCTACTTGCAGAGTGGATTTACAATGTGTCTTGTTCTGGATCTAGCTTTCATTACGAAAACGAGATTTATGTCGTCTCGTAAAACCACTTACCATTGGAATCATAATATTGCATCCTCTTGTGTTTATCAATTTTCAGTTCAGTGTGATCACACCGACAAAGGTAGCATCCATCGGTCTATTCTTAGATGGTCAGAACAACTGGCATCACCTTACTCAAATTATTCAAAGTCATATGTCGCTAGGCTCATCACACAGACAGGTCGTTAAGTCAGTTTCAATAGTGCTTTCAGATGCAGAATATAAAACAGGTTATACTTTATACACTGATTCGCTGAAGCGCTAGACATATGAAGGCCTCAATCTGGTTTATGCTTTCGAAGATGACGCATTAATTGGACTCTATCCTGGTAATCCATTTTGATAAATTATGTTAATTCTGCTCAAGAATATTTTCACCACTTAACTAAAATCTTGACTCCAACCATTCATGAGACCTATAGTTATTCACAATTGATCCTACATATTCTGTCAGCTTTTGTGATCAGAATGTTCAAAATACACTGCATTATGTCTTCCTATTGTTTTGTAGAAATCAGTTCATCTACTTCCAGGTGAATGGCACAACAAAAACAGGAAATGATAATGGGTAAATGAAGTCAACTCATAATTGTGATGCTCATGATTACTTACTACTATTCCAGTCAGGATCATTGCAACCAATGGATTAGTTCTGAATCTGAAGAACGACAATACAGTCAGTGGCACAATCAGAGCTCTGAAGCGCAATTAGAAAAAAGCCTCAGTGAATATTCAGAAACGAAACCGAGGTATATGTATGTGGACATATTGGATACTGTAGGAGTATGTGTCTCCATATCATATTTTGTCATCACAAAGTGAAAGAGCCTTAATTATGTTATCAACTGAAGGCATTTACCAATAGAAATTGCTGCTCATATAACAATACCTTCACACCCTTTAGTGAAGTATACAACAACTTTTAGTGAGGTAAATCATTTCCTATCCAATTTATATACTTCGTGTCTCTAGATACCCAATGAGAAGCCAACGCATACGAGTAAGAGTGTCTTAACGTGATGTTTATGCTCGAATTAGCGACACTGATGATATATTGTCTTTGTTCTGAGTAAAACCAGTTCCTAGATGATAATTCACTCAATATCAATGTGAACAATATTTACCGACCAATAAAGAAGAAGTCATACACCGCTGAGCTCAGACAACAAATCCCTGAAATGATCAATATTAATACAAGTGTTTAGACAGGTATGAAATCTGCTGAGGCAAACAGCCATTATGAAGGTCATCATAATTAGCAGACGTCGTTCATGTGAATTTTCGAAATATTCATCTGACCTCAATTTGAAGTTGAATATGCAGTCTAAATTGACTTTGATGTGTTGGCGATAAAATAACCAAACGTGAAGAGTTGAACCACAGAAAAAACATCCGAGCAAGCAATAATGCTTTGAGGTAATTTTTGTCAGGTAACCAGTCGTAGCATATCCGTAGGCCCAATGCAATGTAAAAGTATGTGAATCTTAACGACCTGCGCACATCCTACAAAAATGGACGAATATGTAATTAGAAAATTATCTGAATTCAGGTTTATCATTTGAGTCAGTAGTTGGCTTGATTCCATGACTCCATTTTCCCCTGACTGACTACTGGGATGATTTCTGGGATTATAATCATCAGTTGACATAAGCATATTGAAAAGGATTTGCTTCTTATACTGTTTATCTGAAAGACTGCGAAAAGCAAGACTTACAAGCTACTGATTGCTGTATAAAAGCGCCAATCTAAATAAACCATTTCGCCCACCTAAAAAATAAAATAACCATCAGTTGTAAATCACACTCCTGACACCAGTCAGAGATCGCCTATGCCAACATATTTACGAAAGGTGTTATGAAATGCTGTTCAACATGGTAATAAACTTGAGATGCTTCACACTGAGATTATTTATTGACTTTTTAGGTTCATCTTGTCACCACCAACGTTTGATGCCGAAGGTTTGTTTATGGATGTAAGTAACGCGTAGGTAATTTTGACTTCCTATGGAACACCGACATGCATCCATATTAAACAAGAAATAATAATATGCATATACATTTTAAATTCAATAATTCTGGACTGGAATAACTATCGGTGTATACACAGGAACATATCAACTTCTAGTATAAATCAAACATTTCAATATGTCAAAATCAGCCGTCTCCTTCCTCAATAAACGCTTCTCACGAATCCTACCTGTTCAGGATTTGCATTAGTGATGGACGAAAAGGGACTTTTGAAATGTGAACAATACAAGTTGTGTTAGACGGTGTGAAATCTTTTTAACTTCGAGGAAATGTTCACCTGTGTTCCTGTTTATCTTACGATAATTTAATAAATAGTAATCCAGTAAAATAAACATTTTTCGTTTTACAAAGCGACCACTGTTCAGGACTGGCATAGACTAATACACGTCACAAGCAATCGAATCAAATGAAGCCACTGAGATTCTGAATAATCACAAGAAAAGTATACCAATGACAATTCATGATGAGTGAACTACTTACCTGAGAAAAGTTAACCACCCAACATTAGACGTTATGAAGCTCACTTAGAGAAACGAACAATGAATGCCCGAATATATCCATTTCATTCTCTAAACTTTGACTCTCAGTATTTTTCAATATCCATGGTAAGTTGTTTTGTAATTCGTACCAAAGGCCACAATTCCCATCAAGGTTTTGTTTTTTACTTATGAGCACAACCAAGTCGTTACATGCCTATTCAGGCAATACTTCTAATCAGGACTGAAAACGTGTTACTTTGAACCATTTGATAAAAGAGGGCGGAGTTTACTGAACGGAATATGTAAATAAACAAAAATATTAGTGATATTACGGTTCATTTAACTATATTGATGTGAATGTGTGTTTTATAGTAGTGGATGTTTATGAGACAGTTGTGTTCAAAATTTTGAATGCATCGAAAACTACCAAGAAATCAATTCGATCTCCATCATGTGGAGATCCTGTGATGAAGCGAGATCTGACGTGGAGTGTTGTTAGTTGTAAGGAATGTCTCAAAGAGATTAAATGAAATCCGAGAAGAATTCAGTCTTCTTAATTCTCCTTGGTGATTTGATTGAAAGGGCATCTTGGAAATATGAAACCCTTCTAACGAATAAGAGGAGTGAATTATGCAATGTCACATCTGTGGAGATATATTATGTTTCCCGTTCTGTGTCATCAAACACTTTAGTAACAATAGTGATGAATTTACGGAAACACAGTTGTTACTATAATTCGTCCTACAGTACACCTATTTAATTCCTTGTATGCATTGATCAATATTAACAACTATGTTTTTGACAACTCCTCACTATTTTTACTACACTTTTTCATGTAAAATTGTGTACAAATGATATTGGATAGCTAAATAAAGTGAATTTACCGAAAACAGTCAATTCACGGAACCATGTCGTGTTTTTCATGCAACATGATTATGTAAATACGTGTAATTTCCAGTGATATCTCCTTTTGCTTGCAGAAGTAAAGCAACCTCTTCCTAAGCTGTCTATCCTGTCCATCTCAGTGTTAGAATAGTTTTCAATTCACAAACCCTACATTGTTGCACTGTTGAAGAGACAGTAGAACAAAACACACATCTCAATACCGTTATACCAGTCCACTTAAGAGGTAATACTTTTGAGACTAAACAGAAGCCTGCACTACTAATCGCCGACAGGTGAATTTTATATATTGCATATTTTTCAGACCTCAATACTTTGATTCGATCATGTGTCAATAACTTCACGTGAAAGTACTGTGCATGCACTCGAGCACGCAACCTACAGACGAAATCAGTTGATCCGTTATTTCACACTCCAGACCTATCACAACATCCAGGTCAGTATGAGTTTGGACTAAATGTGAGATTTTTTCTCGACGTAGCATAACTCATTCTTAGTTCACTTCACATGAGATGCATGCAGGTATTCTTCCATGGCTATATCACTTAATTTCACTCATTTTTCATAATGATTATCATCATCTGTGATGAGCCCTGAGTCATATATCATTAAACTATGACATCTTAAGTAAAAGGTCGACTCTTTTTTCAAGGCCTAGGCTATATTAAATGTTACGTGTGACTGAAAAAGTGGTTTGCGTTTTACGTTAAAATTGGTGAATTCCATCTTTTTGCCATATTCAATTCATTGAATTGAGTCTAACATCTGTGTATCTATCATTCGTAAAGAAGAGTGTTCATCAACTTGTTCCATGATATATTTATTAAGCTTGAGTTCATCCTTTCGCATTACTGAAGATCTGTAGGTGGTTAAATGATACACCAGATGAAATAGTAATTAAAACATTAAATCAAATATTCTGAAATGTACAATTTACAATTGTGAAACATCATGCAGTTCTTCTCATTAGTAAACTTGATCAAGGCAAGAAATAAAAATGTAACAGCATCACATGAGCTCAGTCTCCATTGTTTCACCATCTGTTTTGAAATGTCATCGTTGCTTGAGTTGGACGTCAGATTTTACTGCAAATTGCTGTTTTTCTGTTGTGTTTGGGTCATTTTGTGACTGTGCGTAAGTCAATGATGGTTCATTCAGGTAAGCAGTGGGAGACAGACATCGATTTCCTGCGTTTAGACCGCAACACTTCAGATTACTGAACTCACAGGACAGCTGATTTATCTTGATCACTGTTACATGTGGTATAGTCGAATGTGTTTTAAAAAATATCTCTGATCATTTGCAAAATACATGGAAGCATTAAGAAATAATCAGCGCCATCAACCATCCATCAAAATCACTATGATCACAAGACAATGGTTTGTCTGGCAGCAGTCAGTAATATAGTTTTGTTATGTGCAGACTAATTTCTGCTTAAGTTGCTTTGTCACCAACCAATTTATTCTGAGCAACAACAGAATGATGGTGTCATAGATATTTCAACTAGACCTGTATTCAGATAATTCGAAACATTGTATCGAATACGAAACAGAGGTCACTGATTACTGAATATCTGAGACAATATGTTTACCATGTCATCAAAATATTACTGACAAGGATTTTCCAGTGAAATGAAATAAAGAAAATTTGAAAGTCAAACCATAACGAAATAATTAAATAACTTTGTCCTCACCCTCAAACATTGAGCATTTAATGCACAATTTTTCATACAGTTGACGCTACAAACCGAATTGGACACAAGACACAGAATCATACATTTGTCCACTAATATCTACTTTTATCATATGTAAAAGTCGCTTGGAATGGTAACGCGTGTGTGAGAGCTTGAGTTACCTTAAGCCGGTTTCTCTAATTCTGAGCTTCCTGAAGCTGTAAAACAATTTTGAGTTCATCTGAGGAAATATGCAGTGCAAATAGGAAGAATTTGGCGTCAAAGAAATGAGACATAAGATCTGATACATATATGAGGTTCAATCTGATCAAGATTAAACCCGATTGTTGAATTTTCAGTTCTTGTGTAGTTCGGCTTACTGCGAGTCATGCTTTCGAAAGCTATAGGCTGTTATAGCCATTATCGTACGCCCATCATCAAGATGTCTCTATCCGATTGGCTGAAGTTCAAAACCCCCCTCCGTTTCCTCCTATTATAGGTATTATTTTTGGCTTTCCTCCCAGGTTTCCTTCACCAGATCTCCTTAACTCGATGTTAGTCACCACCAGAGATCAATTCATCAAGGATCTACACGGAATGGAAAATACCCACATTTCATTAATTTTCCTCTAAATGGTGACCAATGAGCACTGAACAAAACTCTTTGTACTAGAGACAGGGATATAAGCTCTACAAAAATTAGAGGAAGAAATTCCTGTTATCGAATGGATGTTGAAACACACTGGTTACCCTTTAGAAATGCATTAACAAGTGCGGAAGTCTTCAAGTTTCAAATGTCAAACGAATTATAGTGGTAAAGGAAGCATATATCTCTTCAACTCGACTTTAAAGGTGACGTTACTACAGTAACACTCCACAGAAGATTGAATATCCCACTAACCAGATCTTATACTGAAACTGAGTTGGTTAGAATTTATTGGAATTCATCTTGTTTGGTGCATTCAGAAGTCGATAGACACCGTTCTCATTTTATATCTAGCTGAGAATACAAATTTACAAATACCTGCAGTAGCAGTCACATTGAGAGAACACAACGTACTGTACGTCTTTGATTCTCTGAATATGTACCAAAACGCCTTTATCTCAATGATGACGTTAACAGGCGTCGCCCTGATACGGTTCATGAGATGAACATCATGAGATTGTCCAAAAGTATCGATCGACAAAATAGTTTGGTTCCCTTCAAGTTAACAGAAGTAATCTCCATCAAACGCATGAATCCCTACTCCTGTGTTAAGGAAGAAACAGTTATCAGTCTTTTCTTTCCATGACGACTGGTTATCTTTACTCTCTCCTTCATATTACTACGTAATCTTAGAGTTTACGCTGTCCTCACTTTGATATGTGTGTAAAACTTGGACACTGTGGTAGCAAGCAGTTGCAACATACTAATATGGAATGTCCTCACTTGTTTCTATGATTTGAGTTGAATTCACCACATTGATACTCTGTTTATTAGTTACTCAATATCTTATTCTCTTCTTATCTTTATAACTTAACCTTTTTGCATCTGGACTTACATTTTTGGTTAAACTGCTATTCTCCAGGTATAGAATATATAAGAGTAAATTCTGTCCACTCTTTACCAAGATTGGAATCCCTTGTCAACTGAAATTATGCAACATTTAAAATATGTTAGTACTGTTCTGCAAATAAACATTCTATATTATTTGAGACTGTACTCGACTGATGAGAATCTGACGAAATAAATCATAGTGAAATCTTGTTCTAAATAAACCATTGTTCTTGCTTCATTAAATTCTATGAACGGGAAATAAGTGCATGAAGTTCATCCCGAGTCGCTGTCTTCGTCAACTCCTCTGCATAGCTAATTAAAAGAGTAGTAATTATGTTTGCTTTGTTATTAATAGACAACAACGTTTGACCTATACTGTCAATATACAATGCGTGTATATAAACACCCTGCATAACTACACCGATCTGAAGTGAAGCTACGAGAGGAGATCTTTTTGCTGATGTATGTGTCAACATTCTTCAAGTGTCGGTATCCATGGATTTAACTGTTTTCAAGTTGCATCACGAAGTGAATTATTATAAAAACCAGGGAACAATTCTGGAAAGCCACCGATTATTCGCACTCATCACTTGGATGGAGTCTGACCTCATTGCTTTCGATTTATGTGGCCGATATTTTCACTGATCAGACAACGTATAGGTTGGAAATCAAAAACCGGTGATCACCAAATGCTTTCAGTTCATGACACAGCGCTACTATCAATCAGTGAAATAGATGACCAATCGTTTCACTCTGGCGTGATAGGCTCAAATGCCAAAGACATTTCAGTCGGAATTCACCAGAACCATTGTCTGGTCGAGTTATTATCAAGTTTTCATTTGATTTCAATTCTTTGAGTTGCTTTCGATGTTCTTTTGAAAGCATATTGCGAAGTCTAGGTTTTTTGTTGATGTAGTCGAGGCAGCAATTCAAAACAGTTGATTTGAAGTGTTCTGCACTTTCATATGAAATTGGGACTAGATCATTCGTCTGACTAATCAAATTCTCGAATTGTACTTTGGTGTTCAATTCATTTACTTTTGATGATGCATCACAAAATTTTGGTCCGAGCGTGATCAGCGTGATCAACTGACAGAGCGGAGAAGCGACATGACTTCAGATGGTGTGTAGAACTAATCGTTGAGATCAGTGAAAAATGGATCTGGATGGATTGGGTCACTTTCCTTCACTATCACACAGTTCCGCATTACTTCTTACACATGAGACAACTGAATTCAATCTAAATTGAAGCGCCTTGTACACCCTCCACATGTATTATGCACAAACACATTTCAACATTCATCTTGAAGTAAATATCTTCAATGTGAACACCATTCAATTGAAACTGTTCACGAGAAGGAAGATGAGGCTAGTTTATATGAAGTTATATGATGAGTGTTAATAGTGTGAAAGTGAAGCCAACCTGACATGAAACAGAAACCAGGATACTTCATAAATCGGAAGGCGTTTGTCAGATATCAGTACGTAAGTAACGCCTGAACGACATGATCCTATGTATGTTCGCAGTGTCTGTGTATACGCTAGAGATGTGTAGTTTGTCAACATTGATTTTTGAGTTTGAAGTCACTACACATACTCGAAAAGAATTTTCGTTCACTGTAAAACAGAGCACTTCTCAGTAGAAATAATCAAAAATAGTGTAGCCTTTCGGAGGCAGCTTCAAACAAGACATCACAGCGTCACACGATGCAGCTGAAATACTCTGAAACTTCAGTATTATGTGTTAAGATGGTGTCAAGAATAAAGCCGTCATTATAAATATGATTATCATTATTATTATTTCTTTTCAATGACTTCATTTTCAAGCTGTACAGTCGTATTTATATTATAGAAAAGGTCATTTAGTCGCACTAAATAATTGCCCAGTCAATATACACATATAGGACCTCTCTTAGCGGACGTCTTCATGGCTAGCTTAAAGAATGGCCCACTAAAGGAAACCATCGGTAGTTTGTTTATGTATAAAAGATATATAGATGACACTTTCATTGTATGTGACGAAGACTCTTCAACTGCCAAACTTCTTGGAATATTTAATGGTTCTCACCCATCTTTGCTTTTCACGGTCGAAGAAGAGTCGAATTCCTCATTGCACTCCCTTGATGTTAAGCTAGATAGAAGAGAGAATGGCACGCTGTTAAGGTCGATTTACTGAAAGCCAACATTCACTGGGCAGTACACTAACTTCAACACTTGGGTACCCTTAGGGAGAAAGAGAAATCTTATTCATTCCTTATGCTCTAGAATTCGCAAAATCTGCTCTGCAGAGACAATCGATAGTGAACTAGATAAGCTTCGATCAAATCTCCTTAACAATTGTTATCCTACAAGGTTTATCGAACGTAAAATCAAGAAAGAATCCGTCCCTAGACAAATTGCAGCGCCAAAGAAGAAACTGTTTATGCGTCTGGCATTCAAAGGTGACTCCATTTCGGAATTGATTAAAATTCGTTTATCTAAATGTATTAAACGTACTTTTCCTGCAGCTGACTTGCAACTAGCTTTTACCAGCCGTAATATGATTAGACAATGCGTCAAGGATAGATCACCGCTTTTGTCCACATCCATGTGTATTTACTCTTTTATCTGCTCTTGTGCGGCTGTTTATATTGGACGTTGTAAGCGTAATCTCCGGAAACGTGTAGCTGAACACTATCCAGTCTGGTTAACGAAGGGCGAACGTAGAACTGCGAAGTCGTCTATCTGTGATCACCTGTTAGAGTCAGGTCATTTAGCCCCACGTGATTCATCTTTCAAAGTTATCTAAATGGCAAAATCGAATCAATCCAAAAGTTAACGTTTTCTTCACTTATGCATAGCCGAAGCTGCCGGCGCACACCCGATATTTATGGTCGGCCTGTAAATTTGGGCTACCGATATCCATGCTGAAAATTCCATACCTGTACTGAAAATACGGTGTGGAATCAAGCTGTAAATCAAAATAAAAATAAAATAAAAATATACATGAACAGAAACCTAAATTATGTGTTCAAAGACTTTTCTGTCAAACCTTTTTCTTTACCTTGGTAATAGTAATGTTCTTTCTAGTTTTTACTTTATTATATTTTACCACTTGAATTCTTTCCACTTCACTTCACATCTTCATTCTTATCATAGTCGTACTCCTAATTTTTTAAAATTTTCAGACAACACTTGACATTTTTAAAACATTTTTGATTTCAATTCACTTATAAAACAATCTTTAATAATTTTGTAATTTTATCCACTTCAACTCTACCCCTTATAACATTTTAATTATCGTTATTCTTATCACATATATTTATATATATATATATGTAATGACTGAGAAATTATTTAGTTGCACTTAATAACATTTTCTGTAATATAAATACGACTGTACAGATTGAAAATGAAGTCGTTCAAAAGAAATTTCCTTTTGTGATTATTATTACTGATAAAAGATATTATGATAGATAGACTTGACTAGTCTTCCAATAAACTGGTAACTGCAATTATTTTGTTCATGCGGTTTTGTGTTTCGTCCTGCCGCGTGACACTGATTTTGATTCTCACTCACTAAGCTGAACTCACTATTAAGTTTCCAGATCTACTGAATTGTTTCATCTATGTTATAACTCTATTTTACCATTCACTCTCAATCTCCTCAACTTCCCATCATAATATGTATAAATTCACTCTGTTATTCCATCCTGTATTTTACTACAATCCATCTTTGTTTCCAAGCGAAATGTGAAATATGCCTGCCTCTTGTTTAATTATGATATAAATAGAAAGCTCAACTTTTAACATTCAAAAGCCCGTCTACTTACATCCTTATTGGAATTAAGTTGGCTTTACTTTCCTTCTATAACCCAAAGTCACAGTGGAGAAAGGCGTGTTTTGACAGGATTCTGTAGCTTATAATTCGATCTTGTTTATGATGTCGGTAGTTGAAAGGAGAATCCACTGAATAAAACGATCTGCTATTATCCTGCATATATGTTCGCTCTTCCTTTGCTCAAATGAAAAGGAAAGTACGGTGAATCAGAAGGATTATGGAATCACACAATGGACATCTTCAAATGACAAGATCAGCTGCTCTCAATAGATCTAAAACACTTAAATTCAAAAGTTCAACAAATTATTGTAGGAGAAATAAGCTGTCAAGATAAGTGAAGGTGCAAAGTGAAACAGCATCAACCATTGACATAACAATAATGAAGGTGTGGAACGTGGTGACAATTTGGGAGAAGGGGATTCCGAATTAGATACGTGCATCGCAAATATGACACAGTGATGAAGCAGTATTCATAACTGGATGACGAGGTTTCGAGCTCAAATTATTGCCACTTGTAATCGTATCAATTTCGACTGATAGCACATTGGACACGCACACTCCTCTGCAATAAAATTCCCACTGTCACGTTACTCTCAACGAATATGAATGGCGACGTAACAGTGGCAGTCCTACAGTCGAATCATAAATCCCTTCACGGAGAAACGCCAAATATAATGATAAATATCCCCGTTATTGTTATTATTCCAATGAGTGCTGAGTGGAATGCACGGCATAAGCAACACAACCTCATTAGTGATCATAATCAATGATCATCAGTCCACAGATAAAAGAAACGCACCACAGTTGCCTCATATATACCGCACCACTGGTATGGTGGAATGGATGTCTGGATTACCAATCCACGTCGTCTCACACGATCTGATATTTTGCAGCATCTTCATCGAAATATTCTCCAGATTCGTTTTTGTGGAGAACGCTTTTCACTCCGTCTGCATCTAACTATTTCTAGTTTAGAAGTAATTTTGCACAATGAGAGTTCTTCAGCCAGGATATTGTGTTGAGTGTTGAGGAGCAGTGAAATTGGTGGTTGAACCAGTCGGATTCATTTCCTGCACCGTGCTACTGATTTCGTACACGCATTACATATGAGACACTGCCTTCATTCAATCATTCGCTTCTGGCTGCACTTCCTTGTCTTGTTGTATATGCCTATCTTGGTCCTCATCATTCGCCATGTTTGTGTTTGAATGAATTCGCGAATGAATACCTTTGAAGGGACAGTCGACGATGGTTTGTGTTCATCGACTCTGTCAAAATTCCTCTTGACTCCTATGGGTATGTGGATGCAGTGCTAACTGATTTGTACTGAGAGAAAGACAGATTTCAACAAAACAGATTTTCAAATAACACTTCTCTGATCACATCTAAGGCATGACAAATTAGCTTTCGTGAATTTTTCGTATCATGTTGTTTGAGGATAAAATGGTTTACAATCGCCTGTAGTTCTATGTATGAAAGTCGTGTGGAGAATTGCTTATGAAGAGAGTGTTCTCATTCTGACACGACTGTATTCTCCAATTCTTCTTATGAGTTCAGGTGTCTGTTTACTATGATATTAGTGAGTTGACTTTGCGAAAACTCACATGTCCTACCAACAGATCTCAATGCTGACCACCACCAAGAAGAGCCTTTCGTTGCCACACCAGTGATGTTTAAGTGGGTTTTAGAAGGACTGAGAAGAATTGACGAACTGTGAAATGAGATTGTCTTGCCGTGATTGCACGTGACCATTTATTCAAAAGATGGTATATTTGTGGTTTATTTCCGTACGACATGTTTGCCTTATTCTCTAGCACTGTTGAATATTTCGCCAGTTACTCTCCTGAGACTTTCTATCTAGTTGAGCTTTCACTCCGGGATGGTCAATTATGCGTATGCTTTCAGATCAAATTCACCTTGCTTGACAGGTGATGACAATCAGTGTACTCATGAAGTCGTCTTTCATCTTGATTCTGCTTCAGAAATTGTGTATATTAGTAGTTGCACAGTGACATGTTCTCTCATTTGGATAATGTGTCAGTCTGAAATTTCCTCAGATATCAATAGCTTCAATATTCATTTTGAGATGATGTGTTTCTGCACTGCAGTGACATACATAAAGTGCTCAACAGGAGTTTGATGCATTTCAAGTAGAGAAACTGTTCGAATAATTGTCAGTATTCTGAAACTTCTGCGCAGTATAATGACTGTTGTTTACATTTCTTCTGTTGAATTCAAGGTTATCCGTGGAGTAAAAAGGGCATCATAGATATGTTTGTCGAAAGCGATAGTAAGTACGTTTAGAATTCATATAGTTTGAATTTATCAATTGACATGAGAATTTATGATGACAATAGTGTAAAAATAACGAATTTCTTACATTGCTCGCTGCAGTTATGAAATTCCACGATGACTGATGGACAGCTGTTGGCATGACTGCGGTAATCTTTGTTTTTCTTCTCACCAAATTAGGTAGAGAGAGCATTATATTCAATATTTTTCTAACCATGCTAGGATTTCTATACCGCATCGAACAATAACTGTGTGAAACAAGCCAACGGCAATTTTCACTTGCATTATTATTATTATTATAATTACCTGAGCTGTTATCATTATTATGATTATTTCCATTTTATATGCTGCATGTTTTTGAAATTACCTCGGATGTAAATGTGGAAAATCGTCTGTGCGATTAATTTTATTTATAATTTGAGAAAATTAGATGAAAGATATTGTGATGAATGCTGAAAATTCCATTCTGTATCACAAGAACTGTTTTTGGAATAAAGTATATCATTATTATTATTATTATAATTTTGGAGAAACATACTCAATTCGACCCGAGTCAGTGAGCCTATAATTTTGATATCATGTTTGTTAACTGTTTTGACAGTGATACTACTGCAACAGTTTATTTTGCTGTTATTTTCTTGCCATCCTTTCTGTTGTAAATATAGATATACTTGTGCTGGTGTTGTCCTGATTGCTTTATTCCACGTTTTCATGATTTCAAGAGGAGCAGCACAGAAATTCGATCCTATGTAAACTATATATGAATGTACCAACCCCCTTCTTAGGCGTGAGGCTGGTAACCCCACCCTGTAAACGAAGCTTCTTCAAAATCTTCATCACGATTTGTCTCCTCGCGGCAAAAGAAAATGTCTTTGTGAAGAGATGAGACGTCCGTACGATGTCCGTGACTTGTAGTAATGACCAAATTGAAAACGAGATGAAAGCATACTGCAAATATGCGAAAGCAGATGGAATGAGAGTGGGTTCACACATTTGTCAACGGGAGTGTCTACGATGTACTCCGGTCACCCAGAACACAGCCACATGCACACTGAGGCAGTGAGTGTCTATCATGTTGTCGGCAACGACAACGAAGCCACTGATGCAATCGGAGGTGGTCTCCTCCAGGATAAAGACAGTTAGACTCAATCCAAAAGCAAAGAAAGTGCCAGTTATACAATGCTATGCATCCACAAACAACGCGGACGCCGAAAATGAAGAACTCTCATTGTGCAGAATCACTTCGAAACTAGAAATAGTTAGTAACACTGACAAATTCTCATCAAACAAACAACGCATGAACTTCACCTGAAATCACACAAATAATTCCGTCCTGTGTAAATTCTTTCATCGTACGACATGAAGCAACTGTCGTGCGTTACTTTTATGTGTGGGCTGATGATCATTGATTATGATCACTATTGAGGGATATGGCTACTTTCTAAAAATATCTACAATTCTACTGTTCATATTGTCACTTTAAGAATATCAACGACATGACGCTTATTATGATAACTCAGTGCTGATTTTTTGAGTAATTTTAATCGATTGGTTGATGTCAACATGAAAAGCTGATTGACGACAGCACCTAACTTCGAATACTTGGAATCAAAAGTCAGTTATGCAGGATGAGGATATTTCAGGCCGACAACAAGCACGGCAGCGCAAAATAAGTTAACCGAAATCCATGCATAGAGAGAACGTAGGAATCAAGTGAAGTATTCACAACAAGGTGCCATCACCACTATGTTCACAAGAATGAAACACCAACAATTTCAGAAGACAGTCGAAGATGAGAATCCCTCTGATTAACTAAAAATAACACATTATCAATGTGTTTTACAACCACAAATGGAAGCAGTCAGATTAGAGATCTTACAGGGAGAGAGACAAATAATCAGTATGAAGTGAACAAATTACATGCGAATGTTACAACAATGATAAATCATCCAAACGTCGAGTGACGCGTAATATCCAAAAACGCAGGATTTGTGAAGAATACGGCTGTATGTTAAACACGAAATAATGAAGTGTAATATAAAAACTTCAATTTGTCTGGCATCTGTCAATGAATGCCATCCAAAACAAAATGACTTAATCCTGATTTCGCTGTGTTCACACCACAACGATTTCACTTTGCTCGTTAATGGAAGTGCATTCAGCAAACATTTCAGCATATCTACATAAAATTGTATGCGTGTTCTTATTCATTTGTATCAAACAGGTGTCAGCGACGAAGAGGATAACTGTTATATCTCAGTTATTTTTCTGAATTATTGGCAGTCATCTGGTCACCTTTTGGATTGCAAATGTTGTCGAAACGTGTTTGACGTGTTTTTCGTCCATTTGATCGGTGGTCATCTCCTCAGAAGATATTGAATCGATAGCATTCCAATTGAAGTCCTTGACACGTAAATTTCTGAATCTTTATCTCTGCCAACAAAACAACAGATCTGATTGCATCTTCCACAGGATTCATGTGTATGAAAAACAGAAGAGACAATTTGTGCCATGAAAGCTCTCTCTCCTCTCAAAAGTATCTCAAGCACACTCTATCTACTACAGAGACACAGTCTGACAACAGCCACCTGATGACCAATCTCACATTATCACAAACGCAACGACGACAGCTCACTGCGAAATCCTCCACCACGAATTAAAATATTAACCACACTCGAGCACAACGAGCAGTTAAATGAAGTTTGAATTCATGAAGAGGAAGCGGTGTAGCACATTTGTAATTTATTTAATTTCATTCAAAATGAAATATTTACGAAAGCTTCTACAGTCTACATGTATTCAGTGTTACGCTGACGCTGACACGCATCCTGGTACTTGTCTTCAATTTTCTGTATGAGAATGAATTCAATCAGCAATGTTATTGGATGAAATATTTCTGGTGAAACAGTCAAGAAGGACGTATACTGGAGAGGAGGATGATTGTTGGCGAACCGTGTGCTTATTCATACAATCCGAGAATTCGGAATATTTTAAGTGAGTGATGATTTCCACATCCATCACTGGTCCGTGTACATGAGTTTCTACATTTCAATAATTCAATATGAGCCATGTGATTTTACCACCTTGCTTGCATAGCCTCAGTGTGACATTTTTGAAAAGTGTTTCTGTATCCTCACACACAACTACGATACCAAATATTTAGGACTGCCACGATATTATTCATTAGGGGTTAGGACGCGCTAACCCACAACGCTGCTCATGATGCTATCACCATTCAATTGAAGGATATCATCAAGATGATCAGATGAACTTCACTCGTGATACTTTGATGGTGGAATGAGCGTGGTGTATGCTATTGAATAGACATTGAACGTGGCGTATTGTGCTTCGTGACTTCCGAAAGAGTGTTGAATAGCGTCGCGAAATGAAGGGTTTCAGTAAGGGAATCTAAGAAGAATGTAAAAGGGACCAAAAGAAACAGAAACTGAAAGACATATTCAATGACGATTTCAGCACAATTATAGCAGAGTATAATTTTGCTTTTATACATCAGGGTAAACTTTCCTTGTGAATATCTTGATGACCGAGCTTCTGAATACTTCTCGGCTGTGGTGTAGGTAGTCAACCAGTTGATTCGTTGAACAGGCGATTTCCTCATTTTGTGTGGAATGAGATTTCTAAATGTAGCTATAACATCATAAAATCCGTTACATGGATTGTTAATTCGCCTTCACCATGAATAGCCAGTAACACTGATGAAAACTGGAATGTCATTTGGCGACGAATAATACCAATTTCGAAGCATTCTCAATAGACAGTTACTGTTTATTGCAATGTGTCCAATTACATAAACTCCAGCTTCCACTTGTATTCATTGTGAGTAAGTGGTTGTGGTGTACAAAACCACTTGGGAATTACAACAAATAAGTACGGAATTTGAATCATCATGTTGACGGCGTGAATTCTTGTGATAACGAAAAGGACGACTTTCATGAGTTAGTCTGTCCTTAGGATTTGATTTGTTTCAAGTTTGGTCACAGATTGATATCTGTTGGATGCAGCTGTCCTCCAGTGATTTGCCTCCCCTCTCATTGTGAAGAAATGAGTGCTTGTACTGCAACTGTCACTGAACTTAATAGGACTGAATGACAACGGAGAGACAGAGAGAGGGAAATTGGCGTGTGTTGCTTACGCCGTGCATTCCATTCAACACTCATAGGAGTAATAATAACCATAATTTTCATAACGGTGATATTTATCATTATATTTGGCGTTTCTCCGTGAAGGGATTTATGATTCGACTGTAGGACTGCCACTGTTACGTCGCCATTCATATTCGTTGAGAGTAACGTGACAGTGGGAATTTTATTGCAGAGGAGTGTGCGTGTCCAATGTGCTATCAGTCGAAATTGATACGATTACAAGTGGCAATAATTTGAGCTCGAAACCTCGTCATCCAGTTATGAATACTGCTTCATCACTGTGTCATATTTGCGATGCACGTATCTAATTCGGAATCCCCTTCTCCCAAATTGTCACCACGTTCCACACCTTCATTATTGTTATGTCAATGGTTGATGCTGTTTCACTTTGCACCTTCACTTATCTTGACAGCTTATTTCTCCTACAATAATTTGTTGAACTTTTGAATTTAAGTGTTTTAGATCTATTGAGAGCAGCTGATCTTGTCATTTGAAGATGTCCATTGTGTGATTCCATAATCCTTCTGATTCACCGTACTTTCCTTTTCATTTGAGCAAAGGAAGAGCGAACATATATGCAGGATAATAGCAGATCGTTTTATTCAGTGGATTCTCCTTTCAACTACCGACATCATAAACAAGATCGAATTATAAGCTACAGAATCCTGTCAAAACACGCCTTTCTCCACTGTGACTTTGGGTTATAGAAGGAAAGTAAAGCCAACTTAATTCCAATAAGGATGTAAGTAGACGGGCTTTTGAATGTTAAAAGTTGAGCTTTCTATTTATATCATAATTAAACAAGAGGCAGGCATATTTCACATTTCGCTTGGAAACAAAGATGGATTGTAGTAAAATACAGGATGGAATAACAGAGTGAATTTATACATATTATGATGGGAAGTTGAGGAGATTGAGAGTGAATGGTAAAATAGAGTTATAACATAGATGAAACAATTCAGTAGATCTGGAAACTTAATAGTGAGTTCAGCTTAGTGAGTGAGAATCAAAATCAGTGTCACGCGGCAGGACGAAACACAAAACCGTATGAACAAAATAATTGCAGTTACCAGTTTATTGGAAGACTAGTCAAGTCTATTTATCATAATAACTTTTATCAGTAATAATAATCATAATAATAACAATAATAATGACGGCTTTACTCTCGACACTATCTTAACACATAATACAGAAGTTTTAGAGTATTTGAGCTGCAAACGGTCTACTCTTCGTAGCGGATCTTCAAGGGAAATCATATTCGACAGAGCATCGTTTGACGCTGTGATGTTCTGTCTGAGGCCTTGTCCGAATGGCTACGCTGTTTTTGCTCATTTCTACTGAGAAGTGCTCTGTTTTACGCCGAACGAAAATTCTTTTCGAGTTCCAACTCAAAAATGAATGTTGACAAACTACACATCTCTAGCGTATACACAGATGGTTCGAGTCCAAACAAATTCTACCTCAATTTCGTCGACAGCGTTTACAGTGAAGTAAATTGGAAGTTATTTCAACTCTTCGCGGTGTAGTCAACCTAATCAATATCAAGCTGATTCAACAGCTATATGACACTGACACGTGTCATGTGGCGGTCCACAGCGAAAATCTCAATGTTGCGGTTCAAGTGATTACAGGAGTAGGACAATGCTGTCTGCCTATAATCACTGGTGATATTCGTGATTGTGGTGGACTGGATTATTCGCCAGACTGTGTGTAGGGAGCGAGAAGACAGAGATATTCTTCACCGATGGAAGACTCCAGGAGATTTGTGTTTTGTGTCACACTCTGACTCAAAGACCTACAGGCGGAATCCAGTGAGCCTGCTGAAGAGGCAAGCAGTGAAATCGAAACTCCAGGTGGACAAAGAGGAAATAAAAGTGGTGAAGATCAACAGTCAGTAACAACAGCGATATCAACAACAACCAACACCAGTGACTATCAACAGGATAGATTTGACAGAGGTTATTTCTTTGTCTTGTCTAGAAATCATCTTCTTAACTACAGGCGATTGGCATGAAGGACGACGTCAAAACAGCAGTGTGAAAGTCAAGACCGACATTCATCACTCTGAAATCTTTGTAGAATTTTCGTTAACTACGCTGCGAAAACAACAAGACTCGGACTTTCAGCACGAGTGTTAAGTCAGTCAGCCACTTCTTCTGTGTGGGTCGGAAACACGGCCGGTGTGTCACAAAAAGCATTTCAAACAGGCTACTGTGGCAAACATTTATTAGGAGCTGCCCATTCCCTGGCGACAAATAAGATTTGTATGATCTCAGCAGGAGATGGAGAATTCTTCAAATTATGCCACTGTTCTTCAGATGAGAATTTAATGGCTTAACAAATCGCAGTGAGCCATTCATTCACTCTGTGTCATGTGTACTCATATCTCCTGTGATTTGACGAAGTGTGATGCTTCCTATCCATCTCGCAGCGGCTCGTCATTAGAAAAGTGTTAGTGAGGTCTGGATTGTTTACCGCACGCCAAATCACAAGATTCCGTTGATTGTGTTGTAGACTGAGGATTTATTTCTGCCTGTCTTACATCTGCGTCATTGCGTCGCCTGAGAACAATTGAATGAGAAAAGATACTGGCGATAGTGAGAAACATTTCCAATCCAATACGTTAAGTTCAAATGCCTCAATACTAGTGCATGTTCACAATCAGTCAGCCTCTACCTTGAGAAACTGTCACTCTTGTGTACTCACTTCCTCCTCTTCCGTATCTCTCTCATTTAATTAATCCGGGACAGCTTGACAATGACTTTGTGTCATAGTGAAGCACATTGAAAGCTGTCATCAGAGTGTGTGACCCTCCAGTACCTGAACGCGCTATAATTTGTTACGAGCAGGCACCCGAATTCATGTGAGAAACTGGTGAATATCCTCTTGTCAGAATCAGAGCTCCCTCCTCATTCACAACTCGCTCATCATATCTCATCAGGTGGGACTGCAACCAACCAACTGCAATAGACTCTATCATCAGACGACATAATGTAATAGCTCGACGAAGATTAAGGTGACTGGCATTTCATGTGAGAGAAGAGAGACGTGTTAGGCATGAAGATGTGGATTTTCTGCGAATACTTAAAACAAATGAGCGTCACCTTATGTGCTTTCTATCGAAAATGTATTCTCGTTAATATGTGGGTAAATTTTTGATATTTCTTTACACACAGATGGCTATGATTACTTCCATATCGTGCTCATCTCTTAATTCAATAATAATAATAATCACAAAAATAGTTTGTTTTATTCCCAAACAGTGCTAACGATACAGTATACAATTCTAAGCATTTGGAACAATCTTGCATCTGATTTTATCGAATAACAAAATAATAATGATAATATTGGTAGCTGAGATTGTCAGTTAATTGAGACATTCTCACCTTCGGTTACAAATAGAAGATAGTGAGTGAACGAGCCGATTATTTTACTAACAACGAAGTAATTCATCGGTTTCGCAGTTAACATTCTCTCTATCGCATAGAACGCTGGTTGGCCAAAGATGTCATTTTTGAACTCGTAGACAGCGTAGTACGAGCATATGATCCTCAGTACTGATTTCTGGTTCTCTCAGATGAGATGGCAGTGGAGAGTTGAGAATAGAGGAGGTGTTGAGTGTGAAAACACGCGTTCCGATATCTATTAACCAATGCAGTAATAAGCTGACTAAGATGTACACCACTGGCTCTGGTGAAAACCGCCGATATCCTTTGCAATATGTCGAAGTCTTTCGAGAGTATGTAGTCGATGAGAGACTAAGGAGTAGGAGGAGTAAATCACTATGGGTAAGTAACAAGATTTGAAAAACTGTAAAAGTAGAGGCGGAGTGATTCCAGATTGTCTAAGCTTCTTAATGTAGCAGCTTCGACGAAACATTTGCTTGAAGATCGATAACATATGGAATGACAATTAAGGTCAGTAGATAGAACGATAGCCGAGCCCTTTCCTGTTCGACTCAGTTTCTCTCACAGTCGCGTCTACGCAACGAGTATCATGTGCACTAAGCAGTCGTTGTAGACTCCGTTTATGTGTAAAGGAGAAGTCACTAGTTTATCTCTGCCAGTCTTACTCCCGCGTCGCTGTGATAAATGGTAACAAGTTGAGCAGAATACAGACAGGCAATATTGAGAAACATTTCTAATTTAATACGTCAGCTTCCAATCCACGAAGAATATCGCATGTTCAAAATCCATCAGCCTCACTCTTATATACTTACTTCTCATTCCTCTACATGGCTTCCCACTCCTCGTTCACAATTCTCCGAACACATCTCATCAGGTAGGAATGCAACCATTTGTAATAGACTCTATCTTCAGACGACATAATAACAAAAACTTGACGAAGGCATATTTGACTGGCGTTTCATATCTCAGACGAAAGACGTGTTGGACATGAAGCTGGTGATTTTCTACTAATAATTTCAACAAATAAACGCCACCTCATATCATTTCTTTATCATGAATATACATTGTTGGCAATCGGAACGTCGTAGGAATTACACTAACCTTTAATAAGTAATGTAACGAGTAAATGGGATGGAACATTCTAGAACATGCTGTCAACTACATACTGTTTGGAATAAATCGGTTATTATTATTATCAATAATATCAGTTGAAACAAAATGTAGAGATAAATATGAAACGGAGATGTGCTCTTGAATCTCGATGTTCCACCTGAAACAAATTTGAATATTATAAAAGGGGATTTATATTCGTATTTTTGAAATTACTTTTACTAATGATAATAATACTGGGGTTTCCAGGACGCTTGTGGATGACACCACGCAACCGTTGTGTTATTCGATATGAGATTAGTTTGAAAAGTGTTCTCCGCGCAACTTGGCGTCTACCAGCGAAACACTACACCCATGGTTTATGTCATTTATTCTACGTACTAGATATCGGAGTTCTCGTCCAACTAATCACAATAAATCATTTGTAAAAGTGCTCTAATGAATGATACACGTGAGTTTCATCAGGAACCAGTAAGTTAGGGGAATATTGATTGTAGAAGCTTGTGCAGAAGCATAATGATTTACAGAATGAAGAGATATTTGTGTTATTCAGGGTCAACATCATACGTTGTATATTTCCTGTATAATTATTATTATTTCTAATTATTTTGATTTAGAAATGATATAATGATGACAATGGTGAAAATAACAGCTCTTTTCCAAACAGTAATTTTAATAAATGCTTAGTAAAAGTGTGTTAGTTGAATAGTTCTTAGTAAATATTATGAATAACCTTCAAATGAGGTGATTTTAGTAACGCGTAATTAATTACAGTAGGAAGAAATATTTGCGTTATTCAGCATCAACATCACACGTTGTGTTTCTTATGAGTCTGTACGTGTATTTCTGAGTATTTCACTTCAGAAATAATTTAATTATAGTAATGATGAAAACGAAAGCTCTATTGGAACCTGCAATTTGGCCAACAAATATCCAATTTCAGCATGATCACCTCGGGGAGTCAAGAGAAGCGATAGTAATTTATCTATAGTGTATAGGTTGTAACGGTGAGATCAATGTAAATTGTAGTTTAATTCATTGAATCAGTTTTTCTGCTCCCTCTCTCATGCTAATCCACATCACTTGTTTCATCTGAGCCAACTAACCTCAATCACTGTACAGCACTGTGTGATTTATCAAAATGGAATCTTATCTATAATAAAGTATTGTCCATTGTTGGCAGTGGTTTTCTGCAGAACTCTTCTTCATTTTTGAGTTCTGCGTTTTTCGTGGGTGCAAAGTATTACATAACTGATACTTTCCTTGCTTTTGGATTGAATCTGGCTGTCATTTTCCTGTGGGAGATTGCTTCTTGTTGCATCAGGGCCTTCATTACTGTTAGTGACATCATGGTAGCCACTCACTGCCTCAGTGTGCTCACGGTTGTCTTGTGGGTGTGCGGAGTGGACAAACGACTCTCCCGTTGACAATTTGGTGAGGCCACTCCCGTTCCATCTGCTTCCTCATATCCCCAGTAATTGAATTCCATATCTTTTCATCTCGTTTGAAATCTGGGCAGCTTTGCCAGTCTCGTACATGGTGCGGACCTTCAATGTTCCCATAGAGTTTCTTTTGTTTTCTGGCGATGAAACTCATCGCACTGAAGTTTCTGTAGGAACTTTGTTTACAGACTGGGTTTGCTAGCCTCACGCCTGAGAAGTGTGTTGTTACATGAATACATAGTTTGCAGAGGAGCGACGTTTTATGTTTCTCCCCTTCGAATCAGGAAAACAAGGACTAAAGCAATCAGAACAACACCAGTTACAAGAAAAGAAAATATTCTCAACAGGAAGGTCAGCGACGACAACAACAACAGAAGAACCCATAGTTGCAGCATCACTGTCAAATACAGTTGACAAAAATGATATGGAAACCACAGAGTCACTGACTTGGGTCAACTTGAGCATGTAAATCAGACAATATATATATATATATATATAATTAAAGATATTAGTTAGTGTTAAGCAGTCACAATATGCCGAACAGTTAGTCTTCGGTATTATCAATCAGCCAGATTATATCCACAGATTCAGTGTTCAAAGGTGAACTAAGTACAATGAATCCCACAACTTCCTGGTGAGAAAGCACCAGAGAAATGATAGTTTTATGAAACTAAGCAAACGTAGCGCACTAATCGAAAAGCGCTTCAAGGGTTATTTTTCTCAGTTGCAGATTAGTAAGGCTAACTCAAATCTTCGTGAAGTCGGATGACTTCTCAACTGTGATCTTCCCCGGTGTATTGCGAGTTTCCTTTCTTCATGTGGACACCATCACATGAATTCTGCTTACTATTTGGATTGAGGTGATTCTGCAGATCGATAGATTTCAATACACCTATCAGATTGCTCCGATCAATTATATGACTCACCCGATATCATGAGACGTTGTTTCACACACCAATCACAACACTCACAGTCATCCACAAATGAACGATGAAATCGTGATTATTGTAATCAACCAATTACAACAATAATTGTGACTGCTTCCTGTGGTATAAATAAGGGAACGGAAAGTCAGTTTTCATAAGAAGATGGTCCACTTCGCATACAGCCACATAGCCTTCTTCACCCTGTTGGCACTTACAGCCATAAATTCAGGTAAGCACTTTCTTCAAAAGATGGTACATTTGTTCCTTAATCCTTACGAAAGGTTCGCCTTATTCACTAGAACTGCTAAATATTTCGCCGGCTACTCTCACGGGCTATTCTCACAAGTTAAGCTTTGGCTGAGGAATGGTCGCTGTCGCGTACGCTTTCATATCAAATTCATCTTGCCTGATACATGGTAAAGAGCAGTGTAATAGCGAAGGCGTCTGTTCTCCTGACTCTGATTCAGAAACTGTGTATATCAACAGTTGCACAGTGACATGTTCTCTCATTTGGATAATGTGTCAGTCTAGAATTTCCTAAGATTTAAACAGCTTGAATACACATTTTGAGATGATGTGTTTCTGCCCTGCAATGACATACATAAGGCGGTCGACAGCAGTTTGATGTATTTTAAGTAGACAAATTGTTCTGATAATTTTCAGTATTCTGAAACTCCTCCTATCTATTATAATTGACGGTTGCATTTCTTCATTTCGTTTCAAGGCGAGTCGACGAGTAAAGATGCAATTTCAGCGAGACTTGCTAAAATCAAGGGTAAGTACGTTTCAAATAAATATCACTTGAGTTTGTCAATCGACTTGATATAAGAATACAACTTCTGCACTGTGGTAGAGTATAGTTTCATTATGGGTGAAACTTATTTTGACATAGTCTCACAGTGTTATACGGTAATATTCACTGATGAGGTTTTGTGCACAATTTACTACTCGTCATATCCATATCAAGGTATTCACTTAACTTTCTATCTTCGTTTACACAATTCCATTATTTTTCATCGCTTGACTTGATGGGTAGTAGTATTTTCCATATTCCGGTTTGAGTGATGCGTCATTTTGTATTGCACTGTTGAGTGCAGATTCTATGAGCAAGGATTCAGTAACCAACCTCTCTTCACCTACCTACATAACTTTTTAGAATTTTAACTCACTCCCACCCTACTGTGTGGTCGTGCGTTGTTAATGCATGCAGTGCAATTGCTGAACTGTTTTCTAAGCTACTTATCTTCGTGGATTGGTTCAACCATTCTAACGTTAACTAAATTCTTATGTTCCGCCAAACTGACTACTCCCGATCCACTAGTTTGACCCATGTAGTTGATCTCACAGTGATTGCAAGGTATTTCGTAAATATGTTATTCTGTCTAATTGGGTCAACCAACAGTGTCCTTCAACCTACATAACTTGTCCTACCTGAGTGAAGTTGAAGGTTTGAATGCCACCACCCTAATTCCAGCTTTTTTAAAAATCCTCTCAGACTTGACTGCCTCAACTGTCATTACTTCAGACTTCTTCAATGAAACGATTTCCAGTGTGCCTTATTCACTTGCATGCAATGTTCTTACTTAACATATGACAATTCATTCAAAATATTCTCGTTTCCCTACAGGAGAAATACCCGGAATCATTACGGCTATAAAAAATTCAGAAGTGAAAGTGAAAAATGCTACAGGTATTTAAAACTTAAAGATTTATTGTTGATAATATTTTTACGCTGACGAAACCTACTTCGAATTATTCTTTCGAAATTATCACCAATGATGACATCAAAATGTCAACCATTCTATCTAGTGTGTAACAGATAATTATGACATTTTAATACATGTCTCCAGAAGCTGTAACCACTAGACCCTTTTCACTTTTCTGTTTTCCTAGACATCATTCTCAAAAAAAAACCACACTTACAAGGAGACATGAAAAAGTGTAAGCAAGTCAAATTTATTGAAATGATGGACTACCTATTTTAGTTACGGACTGCCTGGAATATGCATACAAGTACTATTGGGGATTCAAGGCATTTAATAGTACGTTGTGGCAATTTTTCAATTAAAATATCATTTTATTTACGCAATGTGTTCACTAAATTGAGTTTTCATCTGATAAATGAGAAGTTAGTTTCGTGATTCAATCACAGTTGTTGATGTGCTCTCTCACCGATCATTTCAATACTGAACGTCTATTCGACAGTGGTGTGATGAACGTTAGCAAGTTTTCTAACTAAAAATTGATCAGATCTGCCGAATATGCTTACTTCTGTCTATCTCTCTCAGATACGCTTAACTTTTTTCCCGAAGGTAAGCTAAATATTTTGAATCATTTCTGTACTTACTTACCGTCATAATTATTTCTTGTCAATATTCTGACTAACAATCTTCATCTGGCCTATATTCGTACTTCACCATCTCAACTATTGTTATTTTAGTCCTGACTTTTATTTACTGACTTGAAACAAAGATGAATAATTTCCTCATGCACCGATGAAGATGACGAAGTGGTTGACGATTCATCAGAATTTCGGTTGTGTTTGCGTTTAACATGCATAAATTTGTATGAGCACTATACTGAGAAAACAATAGACATGGATTGATACGTGTGAAACTAATTTACTTACAGACCCTCATAAGAAATTAGTCGATGCGAAAAACTGTATCCAACAAGAAACCTTGGAATATAAAAGTAAGTAGGATTTTATTACGCTAACCAGTCTGAATTGTTTCGTCTGTGTGGAGTAACGATTTTTGAAATGCAAGTCTCCACGCATCTTTTGTAACTTTGAGTGAATAATCAAACTGTGTTTTACTCCCACCCACCCATGAACAGAGATTAAAGAGGCGTTCCACCCAAAGAAATGTTACGGGTATTCATTTGCAACGACCTACGGAGGTATTCATTTGTTCCTTTTTTACATTCTTGATGAACAACATTTTCGCATACACCCACGATGGGGGTGCATTTTCACATGTCACAATACCTTCGTCATCATGATTTGAATTCATGAACATCCATCGCTTATTATGCGCTAGTCAATGATGAGGATTTTCCAAGAGTCAGAAAATAATGTGTGAAGTAGAATGAACAAGTTTAGTGTTCTGGATGGTAGTCAGTCGTTTAAAAACGGCAGTTGTGATTTTGAGTAGAAACACACACACTGGAAGACAATTTGTTGAACGTGAAACACTGAATGAGTACCACAAAAGTGATATTATGACTGCAGTTTGGACATGTTTTATTCTTAACTTCATGCAAGTGGATGAGTTTGTGAAGTAGTCAATTGCTTGTGTCTGTGTGCAAAACAGAACATTCAGCGTTATTTCATGACATGTATGATCCTGTGAAGTGTGTTCTCATAGGTATTCATTCCCCCCCTTGATTTATTTATCAGATATAACACGATTCATGTCAGCAGAATTTCAATTATACAATCACAAGCACATGCTTACTATTAAAATTTGTGAGTTCATTTTCTCTGTATGATTAAACTCCACAATCAACAATTTCTATGCAAAAACAATATAAAGGCAGTGCTGTGATTGTGAGAATAGTCAATCCCTGTCCTATATTAGTTAGTTATCAGAAGAACTCAGTAATAGACCACAATCCCTTTCGCTGGTCAATTCAAATACTTCACAATCTGTTTTATCATTACTAGATGGGAAAATTCTGAACGAAAACCTATTGAAGGGGTTGTGAGGTGAGATTTATTTTTGCATTATATTTCCACATTTTATCATACGAAGGTTTGTTAATGCGGTTTTGACTCAAATTTGAAGCGAACGAAGTGTGATAGTGTAGGATGATGAGTGAGGAGAGCACAACACTGGATTCGGATATTCACTGCAACATTCAGATAATATTTTTCACCATAGACCATCATTTCGCTGTCCAGCTCAAATATTGATTCATGAATGTGTGGTTCAAATTACACTGCATAATACTCGTGTTTAATCGATTGATGAAAGCATCATGAGTGGTGTTGTAAGTAACCGTGTGCACATTTCAAAAATGTCACTGAGGCTATGCAATCAAGCTGGTGAAATTCACACGACCCATAGTGAATTATTGAATTTAACAACTCAAATACACCGACAAATGATAGAAATGGAAATCATCACTCACTTAAAATATCTTGAATTCTCGGATTCTATGAATAAGCACACAGTTCACCAACATTCATCCTCCTTTTCACGATTATTCTTTCTTCATTATTTTAACCACTAGTATTTCTCTCAATAATATTGCTAACTGGTTTTATTCTCACACAGGAAATTGAGGAGAAGTTCCACGATGAATTTCAAATGTTGGCGTAACACTGAATACATGTAGACTGTAGTAGCTTTCGTAAATATTTCATTTTTAATTTAAATTAAATAAATCACTTTTCTGCTACACCGCTTTCTCTTCATGAATTCAAACTCCATTCATGTTAGGCACTAATTCCAATACCTAGCATAGTCATAACAGTTATCCGCCTGATCACTGATATCACTTAGATACCACTGAATGAGGACACTCTGGGTGATACCTAAATATGGTGAAATGTCTGCAGAATGCACTTCCATAAACCAGTGTGTAAAGAGCAAAGCTGACTCGTTGTGGTGTGAACACAGGGAAGCATGAACATTATAGGTTACACAGGGACAATGACAAGTAAAAAGGATGCAGTGAGCACACACCACATATAAACGATTGTACACCTTGATAATAGATTCGTTGAAAGAGTCTCTTCACTGAATCAATGGAACCATGTATAAATTTGTGATTGTACAGCTGTGAAAATGAATTCACCGGAAATAAACTCTTCGCTGAACTACTGGTCTTCTCTCTATAAATGAAGAACACATCGTGATAAAATTGTTTCTCGGTTACCATCCTGGTCGAGAGAGAAGTATCTGGCTACGTACACTACGTGATTCCGAAATCCTGAAAGAAATCGCCTACACACTGCGTCAATTGAGTTACGCGTGACTACTGAAAGGAACATTTCTCCATACGGATTGAAAATAGAAGGTGGCGAATGCATTCGTAATTCAGAAATAGAATAAAAGTCTCAATGTGTAGTAACTTAAATGAAACCATCAACGGGGATACTACGGGTGTCAACTCTAAGATTTTATGAAGGCGTATTGTCAGCCTTATCTGGGTAGTTCAATCAGATGTGTGTCATATTGGTGCTGCCAGTTGAGCTTGTTGGTCGCCCCCAATCATTCTGAGATTTCACAAAACACTGGTATAGTGGAATGGATATCTAGAATTTTCTTCAAAATATTCCGCAGATTCGTCATTGTGGAGGACGCTTTTCACTCGGACTACATCTTCAAAGAGAGCAAAGACATTAGCGCAACCAAGTAGCAACAAAAAACGTCTGTGGTAATCGTCATAAGGATGAGTGGAATTAGTTCATTTGAGATGGAAATGACTTTTCACTAAAATCACAATGATCGTCGTCATCGGTGTACAGAACTCAAAATCGATTCGCTTAAGCAACTGAATTTCGTCTTCATTCAATCATGTCGTTGATATTCTTAAGTGTGAGTATGAACAGTGGAAGTGTAGATAATTTCAGATAGAAGCCATCTCCCTCAATAGTGATCATAATCAATGATCATCAGCCCACACATAAAAGTAACGCACGACAGTTGCTTCATATCGTACGATGAAAGAATTTACACAGGACGGAATTATTTGTGTGATTTCAGGTGAAGTTCATGCGTTGTTTGTTTGATGAGAATTTGTCAGTGTTAATAATTATTTCTATTTAAATCTCATTCTGCACAATGAGAGTTCTTAAGTCAGGATATTGTGTAGAGTGTTGAGGAGCAGTGAAATTGGTGGTTGAACCAGTCGGGTTAATTTCCTGCACCGTGCTACTGATTTCGTACACGCATTACATATGAGACACTGCCTTCATTCAATCATTCGCTTCTGGCTGCACGTCCTTGTCTTGTTGTCTATGCCTACCTTCGTCCTCATAATTCGCCATTTTTCTGTTTGAATGAATTCGCGAATGAATAGCTTTGAAGAGACGGTCAAGACAGTCATCTTATTACGCAAATGTATAAAAATAACAATAATTTACTTTATTCCAAAAACAGTACTTGTGATACAGAATGGAATTTTCAGCATTCATCACAATATCTTGCATCTAATTTCCTCAAAATATAAATAAATTGAATCACACAGAAAATTTTCCACATTTACAATCGAGGTAATTTCAAAAACATGCAGCATATAAAATGCAGATAATATTAATGATAACAGCTAAGGTAATAATAATAATACAAGTGAAAATTGCTGTTGGATTGTTTCACACAGTATTGTTCGATGCGGTATAGAAATCCTAGCATGGTTAGAATACTATTGAATATAATGTTCTCTCTACGTGATATGGTGAGGGGAAAAACAACGATTACATCAGTCATAGAGATAAGTTGATGTTTGCAATTATGAGAGTAAATCAAAGAAGCAACAGGATCATAAATAATATAATAAAATAATAAAAGTAAAACTTGAAGGTATATAAGGATGGATAGATGTTTATTTAACAGATGAAAAAAGGTTAGTTAATTCTTGCCTGACATTATATTCATCATATGAAACACGTGCCAAGTATGGTATCATAGATTATTTATACTCAGACGTGCGAGCATACAGCTTTCTGAAGTTACTTCTTGTTCTACCTGAGGAGATGCAAGCTGAAAGCTGAGGGTGAAGTGGATGCTCCGATTCAGACAAAATCTCTTTAGCAAATTCATTGAACGAAGTCAAGTGCCTATCGACAACGACGTTAACTATGTGGTCCACTGGGACACCACTCACCCTACTGACTGACAGTCTTCAGCATTCTACGAATTGTGACATAGTCCTTTTTAAGCAAACCAGGAAAGAACAAGCAGGGTGAACAATGAAGACGAATAGGTAGGATACAAGATATCAGTTAGTGTTAAACTGTCACAAAATGCCAAACAGTTTTCAAAAATCAAATAAATAAACAATTAATTGCTAAAAGCTTTTGGGAAGTAACGAGAGCGAAATCAGAGTTTTCTGTAAGTGAGTAAATGTAGCGTGCTAATCGTAAAGCGCTTCGAGGTTCAGTCATTCAACAGCTGGTTGTATGATAATGCCAAGTGTCAAGTGATCCACGATGGAAAACTCAGTGAGGCGTTCGATGTGAACACATTAGTGAGACAAGGCTGGCTGCATATCATCACCGATGATACTCTTAATTCTGGTGGACTGGATTCTGCGTCTGACTATGCACAGAGAGCGAGGAGACAGGAGTACGCTGGACCACTGATGAGAAGATTCTAGAAGATGTGGAGTTGGTGTTTAGATGATCTTTATTTGACGGCACACAAACTCGGAGACTTGCAGGCGAAAATCGACAAACTAGATAAAGAGGTGGACATCGAAGTCAGGACATAGAGAAGACAGAGTTGATGAGTATATCAACGATCTGCGACAAGATTATTGATACAAGTATAAATCTTGAGCACTGTGGTAGAGTATAATTCCATCATGGATGAGATTTTATTTCGATTATTCACACAGTGTTATACAGTAAGATTAACAACAACCAGCACCAAACACCATCAGCGGGAAGACGAAATAGAGGTTAATTCCTTCACTTATCCGGCTAGGAATTATCGTTTCTACTACAGATCGAAAGGATGAACATGTCAAAGCTGGCCAATACTGGATAGTCGAGATATGTCATCATCAACGTGGAAGTTTTCTGCATTCAGCATGAGGAACAATATTCGCGATTTGAACACAAATGTGAAATCGGTCCTTCCATATGCGTCAAAAAATTCAACAGTGTTTCAGGAAGTGGATTTTTAACAGATTGCAGACTTTCATATACAAGTGCTTTCACTTGATCCAAAATGCACATCAACTGGCCAGCGAAATAATATAAGAAACTCTGTCGCGGAAGAAGACAACGAAGAGCCGATAGCTCAACAAATATGTAGTGGAAAGTGGAGATGGATGGATGGGCATACATTGAGGAGGACGCAATATAACTTCCCATGCCAGGCTCAAATTCAAACGAGAAGCGTCAAGCAGGTCCTCGATGAGATTGTACTATGGAGGAATTCGTGCGAGGAAGAAATGAAAGAGTTTAGTGAATCACGGAACAAGTTGAAGAGGAAAATAGAAAACAGAAGGAAGTGGAGACATGTTGTTGAACCCCCATGTTCCACTCCTAAAGCAAGAGAATAATAATGAGAAAAAACATGATAACGAAAACCACAAAATGCAATTCAAACACTCACTGCGTGATTTCGGTGTTGAATAAGAAACAGAATTCGGTAAATGAAAATCACTTCTCACCAGCCATGTTAATTGTAACAGAGTCCCACCTCAATACTCAATATTAGACTGCCTAACATTTAAGTGAATTGAAATCACTTGTATGGTGTTTCAACATGAATTCGACAGTAATGAAGTAGGACTTCAAGAACGACGTGAAGTTGAATATGCAATACTCCGACTGATCACCACCTGCAATTCATTAGTAAAGGTGGGTTTTGATGAGGACCGAAGCACATGTAGAGTGAGACAGTCTAAGAGGAACCGAATATCAAGAAGTTAATGTGAACTGTGAACTCTGCGTAATAAGTGAAACGGCAAGACCATGGGGAAGTGAACCATTGTGATATCAGATATATCAAGGAAAGCCTGAATTTCCGGAGAGGTACAGAAACACTCTGGTTGTGAAATGCAGTTCTTCGATGACCATCACTGAACATCATATCTGCATGGATTCCAAAGTCTATGGCCTAATTGTCAAGTTGAATTGACACTGCAAACATACATAGGATCATGTCGTTCAGGTGTTACTTACGTACTGATATCTGACAAACGCCTTCCGATTTATGAAGTATCCTGGTTTCTGTTTCATGTCAGGTTGGCTTCACTTTCACACTATTAACACGCACCATATGACTTCATATAAACTAGCCTCATCTTCCTTCTCGTGAACAGTTTCAATTGAATGGTGTTCACATTGAAGATATTTACTTCAAGATAAATGTTGAAATGTGTTTGTGCAAAACACATGTGGAGGGTGTACAAGGCGCTTCAATTTAGATTGAATTAAGTTGTCTCATGTGTAACAAGTAATGCGGAACAGTATGATAGTGCAGGAAAGTGACCCAATCCATCCAGATCCATTTTTCACTGATCTCAACGATTAGTTCTACACACCATCTGAAGTCATGTCGCTTCTCCGCTCTGTTAGCTGATCACGCTGCAAAATTGGATATTTTTACTAAAATTGCTGCTTCGAACAGAGCCGTTAATTCTAATCATTGTTATAATTGTATCATTTATAAATTTAAATAATTAGAAATAATAATAATTATACAGGAAACATACAACGCATGATGTTGACCCTGAATAACACAAATATTTCTTCATTCTGTAGTTAATTACGCGTTAGCAAAATCATCTCATTTGAAGGTTGTTCATAATATTTACTCATAACTATTCAACTAGCAACAGTGCTTAGTAAATATTATGAACAACCTACAAATGAGGTGACTTTGGTAACGCATGATTGTTTACAGAATGATGAAATATTTGTGTTATTCAGGGTCAACATCATGCGTTGTATGTCTCCTGTATAATTATTATTATTTTTTCTAATTATTTCAATTTAAAAATGATATAATTATAACAATGATGAGAATTAACGGCTCTGTTCAAAGCATTCTATATCATTAGTTGGTCTACGTGAAAAACACAAATATTTCTTCATTCTGTAAACAATCATGCGTCTGTACACTATTCTTTAATCAATATTCAGATACTTCATTGGTTCCTGATGAAGCACACGTGTCTCATTCATTGTATCACTTTCAGAAATGAACTGATGTGATCAGTTGAACGGGAATTCTAGGTTCCACCTACTAGCATGTGCATTAAATCACACACACACACAGGTGTTTTGTTTCGGTGGTAGACGTCAAGTTGAGTATTGTGATTACTCCTTTGCTTTCCGAGTGGAAGGTAGGGATTCAATGGCACATCTCCACTTTGTTCTGTTTTCTGCCGTCCTCTTCAGCTTGATGCACGATTGACTAAACTCTCTCATCTCTTCCTCACACGATCTCTTCCGCCTAACCCTCGTTTCGCTGACCCACCTATCACTTCCCATTGGGATTCCACTTGAGCAATGACCTGCAATGCGCGCGATGTTATTCGTTGGCCTCTTCAATCTATGCCCGATCCATCTCCACTTTCTCGTAATTATTTTCTGAGCGATTGGCTCTCGCCTGTTGGCTAGTTCCCGTAGATTCTTGGTGCTTATTTTTCCTGGCTCGCCATTTGATCTTCAGTGTGGAGCTAGCGAAGGTGTGCAACTGTTGATGAAGGTCTGCAACAGGCTGTTGGAAATGCTTTTCGTCACATGCTGGTCAAGTTTTGACCCATATAAAACCGAATGGACATTGGTGTTGGTAACGCGAATCACGTTCCTAATGCTTAGGTGGAGTGCAGAAGATTCCACAACTTGTTACAGATTGATGAAGGCATATCTTGCCTTTCCGATTCTGGCCGGCTTTGACATCTTCATTCGTTCTGCGTTCAGTTGAAACGATACTTTCCAGATAAGTGCAGGAGGCAACATCTGTTAAATCTCTCCGAACGCCTCGGTGAGCTATCCGTTGCGAATCACTACCTAACCCATGGCACTGCCATATAGCCACCTGTTGTATGAAGTTGATAAAGACTTGTGCACTGCAAGTGATAGTGTTGAAGCAGTTTCCAAATTACGCTGTCGAAGGTCCTTTTGAAGTCAATAAAGCTGAGGTAGATGTTTGAGTGCCATTCTCTTCTATGCTTTGTTCTCTGATGATGATGATGATGTGTAGAGTTGCAATTTGATTAGCACATGATTCACCTTTCGTGAATCCAGCTTGTTCCGGGCAGGCAGAGGTCTGCATTCAGCGCATCTTTTATTCCCTCCAGGATGACAAGACTCAGTATTTTACTACGCATGGAGAAGAGCATTATTTCACACCAGTTCTTGCAGAGTGAGGCCTAAGTCGCCCTTCTTCGGCAGTTTGACGAGGTGGTCCTTCTTCTTTCAATCAGTAGGCACCTTTCTTTCTTTCCAAATGTTTTGCATTAATTGAGTGAGAGCACCTGCTGGAGTTTCTGGGGCCGTCTTCAATGCTTCGAGAGGAATTCCGTTTGGTCCTGCTGACTTCCCGGCTGGAAATCAGAAGCTTGATCGTAATCAGGATTTCTGATTTCATTCGAGGATTGGTGTCCACTGGCAGGAAGTTGTGTGCTTACTGTTGTTGGTGGTTGTATTTCCGGTTGATTTGCAAGTTTCTTTTGACTAAATGATCAGGAAAGTTTCATCCTTGTTTGATCTCTTCTTTCAATTTCCCTTCTAATTTTCGTGCTATACATTTCATCGATTTTGTTTTATTCTCTGTTGGTATTTGGATAAATTAGTGGGATTCTGATCTTGGACTCTTTTCGGGAACTGTTAGAGTGTTCTTCTTTATCCGCTGTTCATTCCTACAGGTGAACTATATCTTACAAAGACTTCCTTGAATCACTTGTTTTGTGGCCAACGCTGCTGTTGAGGTTATCTTGCGATTATGATACTTTTATTGTTGTCGAACAAAACCACATATATTTTACGACGGATCAAGCTGTTTTAGCTGTCTTTGAAGCGTTTCGTAGCTGTGCGTCTCTCGAGGAGGTTTCGACGACCCAGACAAAATGATGCAATCAACGGTTCCTCGTGTTCACATCAAACCGATTCCACTTTGCTCGAAAACATGCGGGTTAGTGGAAGTGCATTCCGCAGACATTTCAGCATATCTACATAAAATTGTGTGCGTGTGTTTATTCAGTTGTATCTAGTTGATGTCAGTGATGAGGAGGATAACCGTTATAACTATTTCATCATTTTTCTGAATCACTGACTGACACCTGGTCACTTATTGGATTTCAAATAGTGTCGAAACGTGTTTGACGTGTTTTTCGTTCATTTGATCGGTGGTAGCCGTGGCCACCTCTTCCAGAGACATTGAATCAATTGCATTCGAATTGCATTTGAATTCCAATATTGACCACACCTGATCACACCTAACAGTTGACTGAAGTTTGAATTCATGAAGAGAAAGTAGTGTAGCAGAAAAGTTATTCAATTAATTTTTAATTCGCGAAAAATACCCATTAAGACATTGAAATACGAACAAATTAGTTCAGTGAAGAGTCTCTTTTCGGCGAATTCATTCACTTAGCTGTACAGTCGCAAATATATACAATTTATTTTGTGTGTGTGTGTGTACAATAGTTTTGTCAAAATCAAAATCAAAATAACAGTTAGTGTGGGTTGTCGATTACATCATCAAAATAATTAAGAAATTAAAATGTGTGAGTAATAATCAAAGTTGTAACTAAGTGGGGTGAAGATTGGTAAGATGTGAGTAGGGTTACGTAATATAGACATGTTTAGAAAGATTAGACGTTAGTGAAGGAGTATGGAGAGAATTATGAAAATAAACTAGATAATAGGTGAAAAGATTGAATGGGTTGGTTACAAAAAATTACTATACGAAAATTGCAAAAAACATTTGATAACAAATTGTTAAAGACAGATAAACTTGAAATTAAACCTACGGTAGTAAGAGGCAGAACAAAGAATTGCTTATCACACGCCCTGACAAAGGTACAGGCATAGTCTTAATGGATAGAAAAGATTATATTAATAAAATGGTGGCGATTCTCTCAGAAAACAACAAGTTCTCAGTATTCAAAAAAGAGAAAGACAAAACCGAGGCAACGGAAAAACAGCTAACTGAGATCTTGAGAAAGCGAAAAACTGATCAAGTTATCTCTGAAAATATCTTCGAGAGCATTCGACCTACAGGTTCAATAATATTCCGACTATACGGATTGCCAAAAACTCATAAACAGGGTCTTCCACTGCGCCCTATTTTGGACATGTCGGGATCTCCGTATCATCCAATAGCGAAATGGCTAGCAGAACTCCTACAACCTGTTAGAGAACGAATTTCAAAATATTCTCTTCGAGATACTTTTGAATTCATCGATTGTATCAAAGATGTTAAAGTGGGAGACAAACATATGATTTCACTCGACGTCGAGTCTCTCTTTACAAACGTCCCTATCACTGAGACGATTGTTCTATGTAATTACTTGGAAGAAAACAACCTGAATATTGGAATACCTACCACCAAGCTAAAAGAACTCCTACTCAGATGCACCCTAAATGTCCAGTTCACATTCAGTGGGAACTTCTATAGTTAACAAGTTGGCGTGGCGATGGGATCACCTTTGGGTCCGGTACTGGTTGACATTTCCATGGCAAGTTTGGAAAACGGTCCGCTGAAAGCAACCATCGACAAATTCTTCTTATACAGAAGGTATGTTGATGATACTTTCGTCGTCCGCGATAACAAATGTGATCAAAATATTGTTCTTGAAGTTTTCTATAGTTGCCACCCCGCCATCAAATTTACAATCGAAGTAGAAACCAATGAGACAATCTCCTTCCTGGACGTTCGTTTAAGCAAGAAGACCGATGGTACCTAGAACAGATCAGTACACACGTGTAACAGTCAGTTGACAAACTTCTACAGTTAAGTACCAATTAGTCGCAAGCGAAACTTGATAATATCTCTGGCGACTAGAATCCGAAAAATCTGCAGTCCTGAATCAATAGAGGAAGAAATCGCCCTCTTAAGGAAGACACTGCTCGAGAATGGCTACACACCTCGTTTTATAGACAAACATATTAAGCCCAAGACTTACAAAGAACAACCCATTACAAAGCAGAAGAAGATGGTTTGCATGAATGTACCCTTCAAAGGTGACCTTCCGGTTGACACCTTGAAGAAGAACACTATCCCGCCTGGCTACGGAAAGGTAACAACGGAGCAATAAGGAGCGCCATTATTGAGCATATACTCAACACTGGTCATTCGATTTGCAAGGAGAAGTCGTTCAAAGTCATCTATAAAGTCAAAAGAAGCCTTCCAAAATCGACAAGCTTCCGTGTACTTTGTATTGCCGAAGCCTTAGCGATTTCGATAGAAAAGCCTGATTTATGCACACAGAAGAAACTTCTCCACCCCCTCCTACTACCGTCGGTTTAATTTCAAGTTTATCTGTCATCAACATTTTATCAAATTTTTTTTGCAATTTTCGTATAGTAATTTTTTGTAACCAACCCATTCAATCTTTTCACCTATTATCTAGTTTATTTTCATAATTCTCTCCATACTCCTTCACTAACGTCTAATCTTTCTAAACATGTCTATATTACGTAACCCTACTCACATCTTACCAATCTTCACCCCACTTAGTTACAACTTTGATTATTACTCACACATTTTAATTTCTTAATTATTTTGATGATGTAGTCAACAACCCACACTAACTGTTATTTTGATTTTGATTACAAACCTATTGTACACACACACAAAATAAATTGTATATATTTGCGACTGTACAGCTAAGTGAATGAATTCGCCGAAAAGAGACTCTTCGCTGAACTAATTTGTTCTTATTTGAAAGATTATTGTTCATAGAAGATAAGGAAATTAGAGTGATACTACATACTACCGACTGACTGACATGAGTGGTCATAAACCACCCATATCAAATGAGTACTTGGTAGGCATATTGATTCGCTCGTTTGGAACCGAGCTTATCAACAGAAATCTAAAAGACGACAAGGAATAAATATGGTCATACTCAGGTGTTACAACACATTAGCGCGTTTCGAAGTACTCATCGTTTTAAAGTATTATTATGTCTCTCGGTTAGATGCTTGCAGCGAGTCGGCAGAAAGTCCTGGAACTAGGTTCAGTGTCATCGTAACCGACATAAGTGCCAATCCGTTCGAGCCACAACTGACCTCTTGTTATGGTGGTAATGATAGATCACTGGGAAGTAGCCAGTACCATCACTCTAGCCCTTAGTGGTGTTGACTGAATTCTGTCAGTTAGCCAGAACAGCTCTGACTGACTAGTCATTCGAATTGAATCATTGATATAAGGATAAAACTTGTGCACTGTGGTAGAGTGTAATTCCATTATGGGTAAATTTTGTTTTGATAAAGTCTCACAGTGTTTGTTGTACAGTAATGTTTACTGATGACCAAGTTTCGAGCACAATTTATTGCTCAGAATCATATCAAGGTAATCACACGACTTCCTAAATTCATTTATATAGTTCCGTTGTTTTTCACTTGATTTGATTGGTAGTAGTATCTTCCATATTTCGGGAATGAGTGACGAATCATTCCTATTGCATGTGTTGGGTGTAGATTCTATGAGCAAGGATTCAGTAATCAATCTCTCTCTCCACCTACCTAGATTACTTTTTAGAATTTTAACCCTCTCCCACCCTATTGTGTGGTTGTGTGTTAATGCATGCATTGCAATTGCTGAGCTTTTTTCTAAATTACTTATCTTCGCTGGGTCAACCATTCTTACCTTAGCTAAATTCTTATGTTCTGACAATCTGACTACCCCTGACCTACTAGTTTGACCTATGTAGTTGACCTTACTCACAGTCATTGCAGGGTATTTTGTAAATTATATTATTTTGTCTAATTGGGTCAACTGGGTCCTTTAACCTACAGAGCTTGTCCCTGATTGAGTGAGTTTGTAGGTTTAAATGCCACCCTAATTCCTACTTTATTTAGAATCCTACGTAGGGTTTCAGATGTCCCTTCTTTATATGGTATAACTGTAGATGACTTATATTCTCTCTTATTTATGTTATCATTACTAGTTTCACAATTATTTTTATTTTGGGCTTTTTCAATCTTCCTAATGAATTTTAAAGGATGGTCGATGAAAGCTTCTTAAATTAACTAGCCAGCTCAGAGAACACAACCACATCACAGTTCAATACCACTGGAAAGAACTAGCATTTTTTCTTTTTTTTTCTTTCTGTCACAATGCATGACTGATGATTTCTCTGTGTGTCGAGGTATATTTTCTGTGCAGTGATGATTTCTGCTCATACGTTTAAAAACAATAACAGTATAATTCAATGTCTTTGGAATTATTGCATAAACCGACATTATTGGTGATATACAATCTGTGAAAAGGAATCAATTGTTCGCGCTTGGACTCAGAATTCATTCTTTATTCGTTTTGAACAAAGTAGGGTGTTTCGTTATTAGTTGCAATAAAGCTTTTGTACTACCATTCAGTAACCTGGATTATCTTTTATATTACTGAGAAATTTTAAGTATGCTAGTTATATATATTTATATATCCATGCTTTTGATCACTTCAGAAAAGTTACACGATTTCATCGTGAGTTGTCATTGGTTAGAGAACCATTGGAAAACCTGGTTGTACTCGACAGCTGTTTCGTCCTAGTTTGGGACTTTTCACTAGTATGCACCTACCATAGTTTGAACCCTGGACCTTTTAATTACAAGGCGAGCTCGTATATCATTTAGCCACTGGGACCGGATCCAATAGCCCATGAATTCTAACTTCTGTCAATTGTTAACCAGTACTCCCAGGTTTTTCAACTGTTCTCTAACCAATGTCAGTTCATGATGAAATCCTGCAACCAATCAATCAAATCTGTAAAAACCAATTCTTTGGTTTCAGAAAAGTGCTTGTAACACAATTCCATGTTTTAAGTCTCACCATTTTAGAAAGGAATAAATACTTGTTAGCAAAATCAAATTCCTATTCATGACTCAATTAATTCAGACTTACGACAGTTCCAGAAGATTATCACAGGAAAATGCAAAGGTTTTTCGTATTTTTCATTATTCCCTGGGTTTCTGAGCAGATAGTAAGGTTTCGGCTTCTCTGAATTCTTTTTTCACCAACTCCACGATTGCATTTAAGCTTTCTTTTTGTTCTTTCTCACAAAAATGCCCACCATTTTACCGATGGACTCATGCCTAACTCATGTCCAATTTAGGTTCCAGTCGAGGACATGGCAGGTAATGACCATTACAAGTCTCTTCAATATGTGTGCATGCTTTGTTTTTATTACAGTGACATCCTTAGAGATATTCCTGTAGATAAACAGCTATCTTAGTGGTTTAAATATAAGGTAAAGCTGAGAAGATGCATGACTGCTTCAATGGAACTAGAAGACGAGCGTTTGAGAGATGGATGAAGAGCATTTCAACTTTACTTCCTACCTAAGAGACACATGAAACTAACGAGAGCTTTCTTTTTGCGTTCTGATTTCAGTACTGTAATGAATTGATCCTGTGAGTGACATTATTTTCTAAATTGAGAAACAGTGAATAACACTCATTCATCTGAATCAAACATACCAGGCATTTGGGAGTGTGAAGTGTATTTTTCTGAATACTTTGGCTTACTCATGGCATAGTGAGCATTTAACACGCTCTTTGAGAATGGACTGAAACGTTTTGTGCTGTTGAAAAAGTTCTATCTCTGTTGTGTTCATCGCATAGAATCATCTACGTAATTATTTAGCCTGCTAATAACCAAATGAAGTTATCATTTTGTCTTGGACGTTAACATATATGGAAGCTTAATTTGCTCCCATGTCGTAAACATCATAAGAAGGAATTGTCACCCAATATTGGTAAGTTGACGAAGGGTAAATCATGAAAGAAAACGCAAAACTTTTTACTATTGCTGATTTTGATGGACACATGAACTGACTTGTGCTGAGAAAATTCTCCGCTATCTTCCATCGATTTAATTATTTGAAACGCGTATAAGTTAAACAAGACGACACTGGAAGATATTCCAAAAACAGAGATCATCATGGCTACAAGATTGTTTCAATTCTCACAAGTGTCATTCATCTAATTATGGATGAAGCGTGCCATGAACCAGGTTTCGTTCATAAATTTGTATGACAACTTTCTCATATTTTGTCTAGGTAAGAAAATCTGACTACAACAACTGGATTTGGCGTTCAACAGATTGTAGCTGCACAGGTGTACGATGAACATTCATTCACGTTAAATAGGTACAGTGTCTACTCACCACCATGAGTTTACATTACATTACTTTACACAGTGGTTGCCAAGGAACTTAGCCCTAAGTTCCTATTGTAATGAAGACGTAGTCGATTGAACTGATAAATACTATGTATGTCCTTCAACTTTAAATCCAAAACACCAGTATTCCCTGAACGAAATTATATTGTTTGGCAACTAAAGTGAAGAAAACTACAAAGTCTACAAACAAATGTTAAGTACAAATGAAGTTATAAAATACTTTTATTCGTATTTAACTCCAGTCTTCATTCAACTTGCAAGCGATCGACCATTCGCGCCTTCGAATCGCCCACCAATGGTTGCCAGTTTCAATAAACAAACGTTCAATGTTCACGTCCATTGACAGTGGTCCTTGTCAAATGGTCTTAAACTCATTCCTGACAAATGTCAGGTGGTTAATTTCACCTTCAGACATAACGGCGACCTACGTGAACTGGTTGATTCACACGGTTCCACTATCATAGATGGCACAGAAGTTGAGCGTGAATCGGAAGTACATTGGACTGTGTGTCTTCCCATATGATTTCGTTTCCAGAAAGATATTTCGTTTGACGTTCTGCGTAAGGAAGTTAAGACGATATGGTATAATTCCATCTCTACTGTTATCGTTTGTTAATGTTTGTATTCTGCCTATACTTCTTTACTGCTTCCTCTTACTGAAGAAGAACTTCGTAATGTTGCGAAGGGCACGAAAGACCGCCAGTGAGGCGAGTGGGGTATTGCTAAACAAACTCGTTAGAACCACTGTAGCTAAACATATGAAGACATATATTGTAGATACATATATGGATGCACATATGAATCCAATATGATCTAAGGATAAAATAACTTCCACAGCAATGCATGTTATTCTTACCCAAACGTGAAAACGGAAGGAGGTTTTCAAACATATCCGATTCATATACGTTAAATTCTCATCAAAATGTTTCATTCTGTTTCCAACTCAACCTATTAATGACCACATACTTATCAATTAAGATGCTAGTCTTTCTACAGATCAATTGGTACAGATTATTATTATTATTCACTTGGGTTCCGAGAACAGCATAAGGCTTCTCCAATGTGTTCTATTATCTGTTATCTTCTTCAGCTGGGCCAACGACTGCCCATGACCTCTTACCTCTTTTTCGCGTGATCTCAGTATCACCTTAGGACGACCCACTCGTTTCTTTTCACTGAGGTTTCACTCGCGATGTCATTTGACGGCTGGTGTGAAGTGGGAAGAAACACATATCTTTCCTTGAGAATGCATCATCATAGAAGGAAGAAGCAAGGTAGTGGCAGGGGGCTCTTAAAAAGGAAACATCAATTTTGCAGGGTGGACTAATGCATCCAGTGAGGCAAGGCAGGTTAACTCATTTAACCTAACCTAATCTAACTGTTATTTTTGTTTGACTGCAACTTGCTGATACAGTCAAGTTATTTTCTGTTTTTTCCTCAACAGCAAACAGCTTTATCTGATGAAAATTTAATTTAGTCCGTTTGACACCCGATGTCTGCACTTAATAATTACGTATTTCTAGGGAAGCTGACTTGTGCTAAACCTGATGTCACTTTTGATATGTGGATGGGATAGCCGTAGTAATGTAGAGTAAAGACACATTTAAGGGTGTGTAGTATTGTTTCAACTATATCATATTTTTTACCTTTCATCGTAACAGTGGTCTTTTACAATCTATTTCACGCCACGTTTAGTTGTTAGAAGTGGATTTCTTTATCTGGACGTTAAACGCAGCAGTTGTTGTAGGTGTGCACCTACACCGTGGAGTAATAGGTTTATGCTGTATTCTGATAACGACATGGTATATACAGGAATTCCAGCATTCCTACTCCCACGACTCTCACCGATTTCGGTATGTCCCCCAGTAGCTTCGTGATTTCATTTCGTGCTCTGCGTATTTCAGTGTTTTCGAAAAAATAATCGCGATAGGTCTCATTGCGTTTAATTCATCATAAACAGTGAAAGTTTTTTGGTCATTTCAAAGAATGATGCAATACAGTACCAGTAGCTGTTGGCAGACGAACAGTCCTTCAACGTACCTTATGAATTGTGAGTTGTCATGGTGCAATTTGACGGGTAAACAATCTCAGGGGCAAGATATATGGTCAGAGATATCTGTAGCTCGTAACAGAGCTTTCGAGGCCACCGATTGTTCTGAGGCTGACATTTGATGCGTAACCATTAGGTTCCGAGTATATACTAACGATTTCTAGAAACTTTGAAAAGAATAGAGTCACTTTCTTAACCGGCTGTCATACTGAATAGCAGTACTTTATTCTCCCATCTATTTTGAGATAGTAGTCTCTTAGCAGTGCAGTTAATCTATTAGTAACACTCACGTCATTAGTGACTAACACTTTACTGGTATTCCTAAAGTTAGTGTTTGCTAGTACCAGCTTCAACGGTAACTCCCATACGCTTTTACTTCTGATTAGAAGGTGAATCAAACCACTCTGCTACTTAGGTATAGTCTTAGAAGAGAAATATATTTATTATTAGAGAGTTTGGTGCAATTAAATGAAAATATTGATTGGATATCTTACTAAATTCACTGTACTTACACAATCTGAGAGCTCATTTATTCATCGACTTCGCCAATATATAAAACGTCAAATATTTTAACATAAAACGCCAGTTCTGCAGGTCACTAAGCAATGTTTGTTCTTCTGACATGAATTTTTACATAACCGCTAAGACACACATCATTAGATGGCTTTTAATGCGTTTCACTACAAAATTATACCTGTTGCGAGAAATGTGATGGCTTATCTTAGAAGTCCCCTTTACAATTCGTCACATAGTCATAATCTGCTTTACGAGATGACATATACACTTTATTCTACTTTTAAACTCAGCCAGAGTACAAATTGAGCTCTAAAATCAAACTGCATTGAAATTTCCAGCATTTCTCATCTCTATCTTTAACTTAGTGAGGGGTTTGAAGTAATACAGGTGTTCAATAAAACCGAATTTATTCCTTATTCTGGTGGACTGGGATTATGCGTCAATTTTTAGCGAGCAAACAGACAGAAATGTACTGGACTGATAAGACAACTTTAGAAGATCTGCGTATGATTTATGATTTATATCTAATGTCACATAAATTCGAAGACTTACAGGCGAAAACCAACTTTTTGACTGGAGAAAGAGGCAGCGAAGGCAGGACTTCAGTTGAACACAGAGAAGATGGAGGCGATGAAGATACCAGCGCACCAGAACACCCACAAGCATCAACCATCAGCACTAATCATCATAAACAGGAGAGGTTTTACAGAGACTACTGTGTTCACTGATTTAGGAAGTATCGTTTCAACCAAAGGCAGTAGAAAGTATAAAGATGTCAAATCCAGTGAGGTTCGGAAAGGCATAATACGACTTCAGGACAACTTGTCTTGCAGCAAACAAGAAGGAGCTGAAGGACCAACCAAAAACAAACACCGATCACGGGCAACGGAATAAATCAGAATGAGGTCATTTCGTGCAATTATCTAGGCACCAGGGTATCCAGAAACGAGACACAGCGTAACACAAGATACAGATAGATTTTTCGAACACATTAACTCTAAGGTTGAAGCAATTCAATTCACTTCTGAATTGAAAAATCAGGAGAGGGAGCTCCCAATCTTAGATTGCAGCTTAAAAAGGAAGAAATTGGAAAGTTAAACACCAGTGTTTACAGGAAACCCAAACATTCAAACAGATATTTGGACTTCCGTTCATCTCATCCGATATCAGTAAAAATAGGATTGGTGAAATTTTTTAAATGACAGAGCATAAAAACTAAGTAGTACCAAGGAAAATCTAAAACATGAACTGAGACACAAAAAAGAAGCCTTGAAACTTAATAATTACCCGGATAAATTAGTCAGGAAATATGTAAGGAAATGTAAAAATAAAATAAATAATGATAGTAGCGATAGTTATAATAACAATTATAATGATAACGATAATAATGATAATAATAATAGTGATATTAATAATAATTTTATTGATGATACCAACAATAAGGAATCTAAATCATCAGTAGTAATTCCATAGAAGGAAAAACCTAGGAAGCGTTAGGCAGAATTCCTAACAAAGCAGGAATAAAAATGGCATTCAAACCCACAAACTCAATTAGAAACAAGCTTTGTCGGTTAGAGGATCCTTTAAAACAAAACAATTTAGCTAATGTAATACCCTGCAATGATTGTCAGGTGAATTACGTAAGTTAAACTAGTACAACAGGGGCAGTCAGACTAGCCGAACATAAAAATGTAGCAAAATCTAGATTGGTTGATACAAATAAGATAAGAAATCTAGAAAAGAGTTCAGCTATTGCACTTCATGCATTAACACACAACCATACAATAGGATGGGATAGGATGACAGTTTTAAAATATAATGTGTCAGGGTGAACAGAAGCAGAGATTGATAACAGAAGCTTTCTTTATCGAATCAAATGCAAATATATGTAATAGGAATGATTCATCACCTGTCCTAGATATCTGGAAAATTCTACTACCCCTACGACAAATAGGAGAAAACAAAGAAAACTATAAAACTCAAGTCTCAAAGACGTGTGATTACAATTGATTTGATTATGAACAGTAAATTTCGTTCGAAACGTCATCCAGTAAATGATGACATTGTTTCACTGTGTGATACATCTAATAAACAAACTGAAATGAATTACTCACTACCACAGTGCTCAAGTTGTACACATACATATTAAGCAGCGTATCAATTACTGGCGGCAGGGATTGGGTGTCAGAACTAAAATCTGCAACTCAAGACAGAAATTTATCACAGTGAAATCAATATGAAAACTTTCTGAACTCATCATCAAAAAAAATCGACTCATAGGCCGACATTCTTACTCGTATGGAAGACGTAACTGACTGGTTTGTTTCACTGATATTTGTGTTAAAAAATATGAATATTGTTGTTTATGCTGAGGAGAAGTGCACGCGATTTCCGAACTGATTTCTGGTTGATGAAGGTGTATCTTCTCTTTCAGGATTCTGGCTGGCTGTCTTTCACATCTTCATCCATTCCGATTGCTAGTGGTGTAAAGCGTGCTGGCTGCCTAGATAAGTGAATGCAGGAAGTTCTTTCAGCCTCTTTCTTCCGTTGATGGTGATTTGTGCTGACTATTCTTGTTGTCATTGCTGTTGTTGGCGGTCAGTTTGTTTGTTATCTTCATCACCTCCGTCTATAGCTTCTATGTGTTCACCTGGATGGAATCGGTCCTGTCTTCGCTACCAGCCAGCCGGCCTTTTCAGCCACTTTATTGCCAGTTTACTCTTCCCTACTTGCATGCAAGTCTTCAAGCTTGTGTTTGCGTGACATTCAATGGCATAAATCATTCACACGCAAAATCCACATCTCATAGAGTGTTCTCATCAGTCAATGCAGCGTATTCTTGTCTTCTGACTCACTCACTCCCCCTAAAAGCACAATCTAACTCGTAATTTATTCCACCACAATACTTTGTGTGAGCATGCATATAATTTTTGTTAAAAATGAATTCCATTCCTCCTACCTGATAGGATTCCAGCGAGCATTAGTGGGAGATTTTTGAGTTGTGAATAAAGACGGTATTAAAAGTGAGACAGTATGGTTTTGGTCGATTTCTCGCATGAGTAGTTAAGATGTCTGTCGACTACATTGATAATACGCTGACTTATTGGCGGTACACCAAGCTTACTCTACTAATATCCATGTGCCAGTTTATTCATTGTCACTTAAAAATAAAAGCGCTAACTGCTTAGGACTAAATTCCAGACATGGAGCATTTCGCATGAAGCAAATACATAGGTCGTACGGAAAGGAGATTGTCTACTCGCCTGATGGGGCATTTGCCAAAATGGTTGAAAACAGCTGAGTTCAAAGTGCCAAAATCCTCAATAACAAAGCATCTTGTGGATTACGGGCACGATATCGACGCAGTCAAGTCATTCACCATTGTCTCCATTGTCTCTCTCTCTCCTTATCTAATTGCACATGATCTGGAAAAACATTCGCACCTGTCTTTCTGCATGACTAATTCAACGTAGTTTATTTACTTATCAGTCCTATATCTCCCAATGTAATTTCAAAACTATATATATCCGTGTATGTAAAGTATTCAGTCCTATATCTCCCAATGTAACTTCAAAAGTATATATCCGTGTATGTAGAGTATTCAGCTGACGAGTTCTACCGAAATTTGATGAATTCATTAAATCCTGCTTTATTAACCTTTATTGCTTGTTGTGAAGTTGTTCTCATATTATAAATACTTTTTCATTTCTGAAATTTTTGGGATGATTTCAATATTGTCAAAATCAATTTTGTGACCTGATTCCATAGCGTATCGTGTAGATGACACACGGCTTTTTCAAGCTTTTCTAGTTCAACCGGATTTTTCGGTGGTCAAACAGATGCTCTACGGTGTTCATTTGTTCTGATTACCTTGATTTCTCTCTAGCGAAGTTTTTCCGATGTACATTATCCTATCAAATTCCAAGCATTTTAATTTGTAGACACAATTAGATAGAGAATCCTTAAGTATTCGGTCTTTTACATTCAAAAGGTTGCTTTATAGTGTGCGTGCTTGATCTTTTAAAGAAGACTCTAATATTAAGCTTAATGAGTACTCTTCTGATATCTATCTTTTGACGTTTCTGAACTATATGGAATGACAACTGTTGAGACCCATCCATGTTTTCGGAATACGTTTTCCACCATATTTCATGCTGTCAGTGTTGATTTTGTTGATGGAGTTCCAGGGTTAGTAATTTTACTTGAGCATCTCATTAATGTTTTATTTTTCACCTTCTTCTCTTTCCTTCTCATTCATTAACATTTAAGAATGTGCTTGTCTAAGAAGATTTCAGACAACTGACACCTTCGTACTGGTGGGATGGATGTAGTGGTCCGGAATGTCTAGATACTTGTTGGAGTGTTCCATTTTCTTCCTGAATATTCATTAATTTTAAACAGTCATTTTGCTTCCTCTTAACTAAAAGAGGTAGTCAAAGCACATCCGTTTGAATCAGCTTCCAAAGTAAACTGAATCCCCGCTAACTATGCTTACTTTGATTAGGCTATTGGCAGTAGCATTAATTAGCGAAATGTCAGTAATACGACAAACCAACATCGTTTTGCTTTTCATTCATTGCGAAATACATAAACGTTTAAAAATATGATTCTATAGCTCATTCATTATCATTTACGTGAGTGCAACAAGGTTAACAAATAATCCTTTCCTTGTGAGCATTATCCACTATCCTATCGATGTATGCATTCAACTAAAGAAGGTATTATAGTCAATCTAGCTATCCATTCCCCTGCCACCCCACAGTAAATGTAACGAAGAACAACCGTGATGAGATTAGCGGAATTTATTTTAGAAAGTTGACTTCTTCATCTTAACATGATTACTAACTGAGCATCCAGAGAAATTCTACTTCACACAGGTAGGTGGTCACTGAATGTCGTCAACATGCAGGAGTTCATTTTCGTATAGTTGATGACCTAAAGGTATCATAATGTTGTCGTTTTCAGTATCAAATTTTGGCGAGACCTCTACTGAACAAATTTGCTGTGGGCAATAGAAAATATGAGAGAGAAATTTATTCAGACTTGGTTTCTAATTATGCAGAGCTTGTGTATCATTGAGTAAATTCTCCGAAAAAAAACTGATCAGAGGAATTCACAATAGAAATACTATATTAATTTGTTAATAAGATATCACACAAAAACAGTCAGTGAAACAGTTTTATTCAACACTGGATGGAGACGCCTTTTAAACACAATTTATCTATTTTTCATTATCATTTCATCAATTACAGTCACACAAACTTCTTAAATCTCCTTTCACAGTTATCTTTATCGACAAATAAAGACTCAATCAGTTAGCAGTCCTGCTACCTGCACCCTGTTATTTTAGATTTTAAAACCCTCATCTTATTCTATCATCATTAGGTATTTTTTTATTCCTTTACATTCTCAGTGGAACATAGGGCTTCAAGCTAGAAGATATTTCAGTATCAGGGGCGTTTATTTCATTGGGTGAGGTTGCTAGCCTCATGCCCAACCTTCCGTCTTTACCAGTCTCATTACTGACTTAGCGAAGTAAAGGAGTGCGTCAGTGGCCCAACAGGGACAGATTCCCGGACAATCTGCGTGGTGTGCGAGCATTCTACTGCTGTGCTACCAGAGCACATCCAAAAGTGTGTTCGTTTGTAATCTCATTTCGGATCTAGAATGACAAGTCAAACAAGCAGAAACAATTCATTGTGCGAATAGTAATCAGAATAATATTAGCAATTGTAGTAATCAGGGAAAGGTACATAGGATAACGTAATAAACAAAATAAATCATTGTCTTCCCTTCTAAGAAATGGGCAGAAGTAGGGATTGTGTATACTTCCTTATACACAAGGTTCTAGCTGGCTTTAATTCATGAATGAATAGCCAGGGCCTCCACTGTATTAGGGAGTATATAACGCAGGAAATGCGGTCAGTAAGTTAGCATGGATTTGGTAGATGATCCTAAAATCATGGTGAGGTTTGCTAGAGTGACACAGAAGTCAATCAAATATTCTAGAATAGAGCTTTGCGCACAATGTCTACAGCTTCGTAATAAATTCCTTGTCGAAAAGTGTCTCTTTTCCTAAATATATTGTGTGTTGTAAATGCTACAAAGTTAATTATTAAGCTTACTTTTACTAAATGTTGAATATTATCGACAGACAGTACCGAATGAAGTAACTGCATAATCGTTAATATGATTCATTCTAGTGATCACATCCAATTTTTTCACACACACATATGATATATACTTGTGTATGTCTGCTTGTGTATTTCTGATCTGAACGGAAGTTGATCAGTCAATACAGTGGTTGTTTGAGGATAATTTACTGACAGTTATTTGTATTTTGTCAATAAGAGATTGCATGTGCATTGTACTAATAAGGCATCCTGTACTTCAATGTTGCTTCATTATGAATTAAAAGATTCGCTTCTTCCTTTCTGTATACGATGAATCCATGTGACTCTAATCTGGCGCTCTAAGCAGATTCATGTACTTGAATCTATGAAATCGATTCAAAGCAAATCTTGACTTTTTCTCCACATTGTATTGTGAAACTACACTCCTATGTCTGATTGCAGGATTCATCATGACCTGACGTTGGTTAGAGAACCACTGGAAAACCTCGGAGTACTGGACAGCTGTTTCGTCCTAGTTTAGGACGATACAAACAATAACCTTATTTTTCGCAGGAATTGAGTAAGTGAAACGACGCAGGCTGGTGAAAGCCTTCGGGAAGCCAGTCAGCCGATGTGCCTTCTTTCGATGAAAGCAAAAATAAGGATGGGGACGTGGAAAATTAGTACAATGTACGAAACTGGAAAGGCTGCTCAGGTAGCCGCAGAAATGAGGAGATATAAAATAGAAGTGTTGTGAATCTGCGAGAGCAGATGGTTTATGTTTGATGTCACAAAAAATCGAAGACTTACAAGCGAAAACCGACAAACTGATCGAAGAAGCAGCAAAGATAGGACTTAAGGTGAACAAAGACAAGACGGAGGTTATGAAAATAACCAACCACAACCAACACCAACAACAACAGCAGCAACATTCAACGCCAATCACCATCAACGGGAGGGATTTGAAAGAGGTAACTTTTTTCACTTATCTAGGTAGCATTGTCTAAACCACAGGAGGAACGGACGAGGATGGCAAATCGAGAGTCGGGAGGGCGAAAAACACAATCATCAGCCTGAAACCAATCTGGAATTCTTCGTCACTCAGCATCAACAACGAAATTCGGATTTTCAATACAAATGTCAACTCAGTTCTTCTATACGGATCAGAAACTTGGCGGGTCACAAAGAATATTTCCAACAGCCTGTTGCACACCTTTATCAACAGCTGTCTTTGCTCTATAATGAAGATCAAATGGCCGAAATGAATCACCAACAAGAAACTATGGGAACAAACAAAACAAGAACCAATCGCTCAACAAATATGCAGGAGGGAGTGGAGATGGATTGGACAATCGCTGAGGAGGCCACTGGGTGACATCGCGCGTCAGGCCCTCGAGTGGAACCTGAAAGGGAAGCAGTGAGTGGGACGTCGCAGGGTGACATGGAGGAGATCGTGTGAAGAGGAGTTGAAACAGTATGGAATAACATGGATGCAAGTGAAAAGGACAGTAGAAGACAGAAGCAAGTGGAGACGTACAGCTGAAGCTCTATGCTCCACTAGGAACCCAAGGGAACAATAATAATAATCAGTACGCGCCAATCGATGTTCGAATCCAGAACCCTCTAATTATAAGGCTACCGACATCGTAGACCATTAGGCCACTGACAGTCGATTTTGGTCTGTGAATTCTAATATCTGCCAATTGAAAACATAATGAGACAGCTAGCCAATGTATTTTGCGACTAATTTGACTCACAGCCGAGCTGCCGCCCCCTACTGGTCACGACTTCTCACTAGAACCCCAGGTACACTCTTAAGTGCACATCTACACCTACGTACACCTGCACCCATCACTAAAGAAATCGTCGTTTCATTCATATGATTCAATTGGAATGAAGGAGGCACCTTGATACACCTCCTTGATAGGAAACAAGCCCTCAATCCCACCGCACCCATCAAATCAAACAGAATCATACAAAATGGATGGACAATTCCCTCTTTACACTCTATCATATAACATAACATTGAAAAAACGAACATTTACTTACTCGAATAGCGGCGTCGATCTGCTTGCACACGCCATCCTTGTAATATACCTGATGACTGAGAAGAAGACATTCATCATATAATTCATCAAACGTGTCCAGAAAAATCATTTCAAAATAGAATGATTACTGGACAGAGAATATTCACATTTTCGATCACCTGCTTTTCATCATCATCGTCAGTTTTCTACAGTTACATCCATCCATCCATCCATAGTAGTGAATAAATGAATGGGTGTTATTGTCAAGTTGAATTTTGTTGTTTAAATAACATCGAATCAATGAGAGTAATAATAATAGTATCATTTGATTAGAGTACGATAGCATCAACATGAGACTACAAACTGAGTGAATGTCAGACAAATTAGGAACATTAATAATAATGATAGTAATACAAATTCATGAATTTATAGGCTGCAGAGAGACAACGCCGGCCAGGGTCCTAGCAGTAGTATTAGAAGTGGCTGGCTGGTTGGACCTGTTTCGTCTGCACTTATATACAGACAGCCTTTTCTTTTAGGCAAATTGTTCAGCGTATACGGTTCCTGAAGGCTTTTGGCGATTTATTTAGTAGCTGATAGGTGATGATGGAGAAGGATTCTTCAATATTAGCTGTGTGGCCATTCGGTTTGGACCAGGTGGTGGAATATCGAGCTATACAATGTTACTATAACTCTATTTAGCCACACCACACTGGTACGTTTACCCGAGCGAGCGCAAAAATCAAGTTCTAAGAACATCGGCCAATATAACTCTCCGCCACATACGCAGTTGAATTGGTCGATAAGGTTGGTGGTGAACAGCTACTCCAAGTACTTCATCTTTCAATTTAGGAATCCCCACCGATCATGTCAACAATAAAACTTGTAGTTTGCAGGCGTTAATATTACTCTGATTAGGTTTTCTTAACTTCTTCGTAATTATTTCGCTAGGTATATCGTCCTTGAACTGCAGTTGTATATGTATAAATGCTTCTTGTTCACGGATAGTGAATATTCCTATTCTACTGTCTTGGTCATGTGTTTCCTGATGAACTTTTCTGGACAGCCATTTTCATTTAGGGTGTCGCATGCAGTCTTAATTTCATCTTCAATTGCATTTTTTGAACATATAACACTAAACCTTTAGCTGAGTGAGGGTCCTTACTAAGTTTCTTTTGTTCTGGAGATGAAGGAACCAGTGAAAATGTGTATATTGTCCTGTTCACGTACCTTCCCTGTATGCAAATTTCTCTTTATGCAACTATCTGGTTTTCTTGGAAGGTGGGCATCTTGGAAGGCAATTCATCCTATTTTAGGATTCCTCTTTACACGTGAAAGTGTTAGCAGCAGAGTACACTTCATTGAACTGAGTTTTCATTGTGTTTCTCTCCGAATCATTATCACTGAAACGACCGGTACTCTGTGTTTGTGTGTGTGCAGAAGAAACAAGTCCATCCAATCAGCCAGTCACCCATACTTCTACTACACTGCTCAGCCTTTCTCTTTCTCCAGCCTATAAATTCATGAATTTGTATTATTATTATTATTAATGTTCCTTAGTTTATCTGATATTCATTCAGTGTGTGGTGTCATGTTGATACATGTGATCACAAATACAGATGCTTTTCATTTGTAATCTATTCATACTACCACTACTGCTAACGATTGATTGGATGTTATTCTGAAACGACATTAATATTGTTCATAACACCAATTCCTTTATTGGCTATTATGGATGGATGGATACAAAACTGTGTAGAATCAGATGATGATGATGATGACGAGTAGGTTGTGGAAAATGTGAATATTCTTCGTCCGATAATTTTATTACTATCATTATCATTATGATCATGATTATTGGAAAAGTAGTTTATGGGTGAGTGTTTAAATGCCTAATTAGAGGAGTCACATAAAGCTAATGCGAAACAACGCGATGAGAATTAACACGAAGCTCTTACTATGTGTGATGACTGGGACTACAACCTAGTAGAGCATTAGTGAATGCTAACGAAATGACCTGGGTTATCTGTCATGATCGCACGTCAATAATAACACCGCTGGGCTGCTGTGACAGAAGAGAAGACTGAACGTTGATAAGAGAGCTTTCACTGCCTAAAAACAACAGTTTAACAAAAGGTTGACAGTGCATGCATATGTATATATAAATGTTTAAAATGACCTGGAGAAGCACCAATGTCGTTCATGAATTAGGATATCGAACAACTAATAGAATTTCAAAGGTTATATGCAGTGTGAGGGGAAAATTAAGTCATAAACCAATAGAGTCTCTTTTCGTTGAGGGTTGTATGGAAATACAAACAGACATGTAAGACAGACATGTAGGAAATTATATCTATATATCATTATGTTCCTGTTACGAGCTAAGATCACCTAGAGAATCACTGGAAAACCAGAGAGTACCTGACAGCTGGCTGGTGATCACACCATTACCTGGTGTGCCAGTGAGTGAATGGTCAAGAAGCTTCACGTGTGACATTTACATTCTGCGTTAAAACCCTTGTAGATGAGTACTGTCGAAGAGTGCCAAACGTAGAAGAAAGAGTTGTCCAGTACGAAAAACACCAGTACTACCCACCTACGCGTCGTTTTCAGTGGTCCTATAAGTTACATTTGTAAGAGGAATTTCAAGAAATAACGCAGAAGTGAAATCGAGGAAGAAATCTCTTTCATCCAACCAGGGATAATTATTGTACAGAGGCTCTTTACAAAAATCAACAGAAAGCATACATGATCGATTGAAGGTACAATTATCATAACTGATATGAATCAGTGACGACTTAAAAATTATTTTACTTGAACTGGAGGTATTGAGGATCCATTTTTGATTATGAAAAATGAGGATGAAGCAAAGAACATTCACTGACAAATTTAACCATGTTCATCATGCAAAAAATATTAGTATCAAGAAAACAAAAGTCTCTAGCAATTCACTCCGTAGACGTCCTTATGACTATAAAAGAGGACGGTACAATCAGAGGAAGGTGAAGTGTTATTAGAAAACTTACATCAACTGACTGTCAGTATACTCATTATTTCAGCTTCCTACCTTTGAAGTTCAAACGCAGTCTGATAAAGTACTTGTTTCGCCACAGAGCAAGAGTAATCTACTCTGATGAATGTCTCAATGAGGAGCCTAATATTATTAAATGTTTGCTGATTGAGAACGGTTATACAGAAAAATTCATCGATAAGAATATGAATCAAAAGTCAAGGCAGGCCAAAGCAACAACCAACTGTTCCGAAATAGACCTTTTTCATACAACTTCAGTTCCTCGGTGATGGTAACATCAGTGTGATATTAACACAACGCCTGAGTAATACGGTGGTACAGAAAGCATTCAGTGGTGCTGAATTATGCTGTGTCATGAAAACCACCCATCCGTATTTTGCGTTCGGGAGTTAAAGACACACTGCCTTATTTCGCCTCTTCTATGTGTATCTATTAATTTGATTGCTCTCGCTGTGGAGTGAGCCAGTTAGTTGCAAAGGCCGTACAATTAGGTGTGTTTATCGTTGGAGTTTCTAACATCATACTGCACAGTAGTTAAGTAAGGGACAAACAAAATCCATTCATAGCCATATACTATCTCACTCATCTTGTGGATACAGAACACAAGAGGGATGTTAACGAGGAGGCCTTCAAAGTGATCTACCGTATCTCAAGAGTTCATCTTCTCCATATTGAGATATACATTAGGAATTCTAACTTATGTATCCAAAAGTAGTCAATTCAGACAGTCTCCTTACTTTGACCACCAGGCAATGTTGTAATGATCCCTAATTTGTTGTTATAGAGATTTCCTTCATTTTATTTCATATTCTATTCACCATTACAGTTTTGTGCTCATTATCATAACTTATGCATCTTCCTCAAACTGTCTGTAATTCCATTGTTATCTTAACAAATCGATAGTATTTAAAAGGCACTAATATTGTTAACGACGATTATTCTAGAATAATAGTCTCTATATATAAAGATGCATACATAAAATTGTACAGCCAGAGGAGGAGGAAATTATCGTAAAGGATATTCTGCCCTGCTCAAGTTTTCTTTCATATTGATTAACGATGAAAATTTATGCTTCAATATTTTTTGTATTCCTGATATATTGTTCTTTCAACAAGAAGTTCACTTCTACTACCAGTCAGCCTTATTCTTTCCTCAAAGTGGCCTCTTGTTTAGCAATGAAATCACTAATTATACCTATGATAGTGCTGAAGAAAATTATGCGATATCTCAACCTACTGACTAATGATAAGTAGTGTAAGACGCCAGATACAAAATACAATCCCAATTATCAGTTATTTAGAAAATAATTGAACGAACTCGGAAAGCAAAATTATTACAGAACGGATTACGATAAGTAACTTAGAATAACACATAGTATTTAAGCATAAATGGACAATTGAGTTCACTTTGAAATCCACCTTCACGCAAACTGAAAACCTGATACCTTCATCGATTGAGCCAGTGAAAGACTTAAGTCAACTGCTGTCGATTCAAATATATACTCATATTTATGAATAGGAGACAGAAATCAAATATTATAATGGCCACAAAATATATGAAAGCCTTCGACTAACTGCTACAGTACTGAGAATTCAATAATCACTCAACCGGACAAATGTCACTAGGCGGAACATGTAGGAGTGATAGTGTTATGCATCGTGCTTACAAATCACAAGCATAGAAAGCCAGTTGTTAATAGGAAAATGAGCGTAGCAAACGATGGGAAAGCGTATCAGGCTGCGCTGCTTTCCGTTAGAGGCTAGGCATACTTTTTAACAGTGCGAGAAACTTTCACAATTCTCTCTCCCTGTCACTCACAAACGCGCACGCACTATCTCTATCTGACTGTATGTCTGTCTATCTATCTCAATGTATCTCTCTCCTTGTAACGAAAACACGACACGCACACATGTGAATTACACATACAATGATGAACATGCGCTGTTCCTCTCGTGATAATCTCTTTATAAGCTCTTGGGTTAATTCTGTCCTCAGCAGTCTCTCTTTGATGAGAAAACGTTCACTGCATTATCGTTTAAAGCTCACGAGGTTTAAAGGGGAAAACAGATTGAATCACACACCCTCAACATATTTATACCTATCAATGCTTCACTCTCACACTCCAATAAAAACTCTCTCTTTATCTTTTCCCCCTCTTCCTCTCACACACACTATCTCTTTCTCTATCTATCGCACAATTTCTCTATGCTTCACATCGTATTATGATGCGTATACGCGCTTTATAGCCTTTGGCAAATATCTACGCTTCGCCGAACTTACATTTCCTCTCGGCTAAACAATACACTTCGTCAGTCGTACTAATAATACTAGAGTCATGCACAGTCAGTGAGCCTATTTGTTTCAATTAGCTACCTCATTTGCATGTAACCCACTGTACTATAAAGACAGAAAACGCCAATTGAAACAAAATCTTACCAAGAAAAATGTTATATTTAATTAAACAAAAAGAATTATTTAAAAGACTGTTGCAGAGAAGAAAATTTCCTTCTTGACGAAGTCATCAAAAAACAAAAAGAGATAAGTAAACAATATATTCCCTTCACCAATATTGCTTGAATTCCCTTGGAATCGAATTCACTTTCCTGCAGCTGAAACAGAATGAAACCAGAAATAGAGCAACAGTGAGTTGAAACTAGACACGTATCTTGTATAGCAGAAAGTATTTTATCCTATTTTCATCTAACAAACAATGACACTAGTCATAAAGCATTAGTTCCAGTGTATATTGAAACACATATTCAGTGTGTACATTATCTGGTTGATTCCAAGTTACAATTCCCCTCACAGGAAATCAGCTATGCGAAGCACCAGTTCTCAAAAGTTGTTACAACCCTGATATTGGGTGCAGCCACCTACTGTGATCATGTGGCCGGTCGCCCAGTAGCTCGGCCATCATGTGCCTGTTCACTGATAAGTAATCAAGAAATGCGAGTGAAGAGAAGTTCATTGTTACTTGTTGCTCAAAAATTCATCTAGCTGATTTCAGCTAACCTCGAAATCCATCTTCAAGTTCATATTCAGTTATGCACTTAGTTAGTAATTTAAAAAACACTGAGGATCTAAGTAAAAACTTACTTCAATAATACTGCTTGGCATCTTCCTTCATTTCATCCAGGAGCCAGTTTATTCTGTATTCTGGGGTTTGAACTAGTCAGTTGTAAATCATTTCAATATTTCAACTTACACATTAAAAATTCAATCCGGCTCATTTCTAATTGTTTTATTTTGTTCCGTAGTATCCCTAAAACAGTGAATAGTTTTTCAATAATGCATTAGTACCTTTTTCAATGTTACATTACACCGTTGGATTATTATGAAATAAAGCCAATTATGCACGATCATGCCATGTAGTCTCCATGTAACTGTTATTAATTATTATTTTTATTGTTCCATTGGGTTCCTAGTGGAACATAGCGCTTAAACTGCACGTCTCCACTTGCTTCTGTCTTCTGCTGTACTTTTCACCTGCATCCATGTTAATCCATATTGTTTTAGCTCCTCTCCACACGATCTCCTCCATGTCACTCTTGAACGTCCACTCGCCGGTTATCTTTCGAGTTACACTCGAGGGCCTGACGCGCGATGTCACCCAGCAGCCTCCTCAGCGAGGGTGAAGTTGCTAGCAACACGCCTCAACCCTCATTCATTATCTGGGCTTGGGACCGGCTAGAAAACTAGCTAGCTAGTAATCTAGACGAGGTTGACTGTTATTTTGAACTTCACATAATATGTGATAAACATTTCTGGCTTTATTCTATGATTCATTGATGAAGTCATTGAAGCTTTATCGGAATAGTTTTGCGTGTTTCAATAATGTGAAAATAACACCATATGAGCAGTAGACTCGACGCTTTTGTGCATAGATATTTCAGCCGTGATTCTGACTAACTGTTCAACAATTTGCAGATTCCAATATAAGTGTGACAAGTAATGTTGCTAATTTTTTCAATGATATAGCCGTATGTGGAATTAGGGATTAAAAAAACTTGATAATATACACGTCATCAGCCACACAGACTACTTCTGTCTCTTGAAGTACATCCATAAATATAACTATTAAATATGAAATGCGGTCAAATCAAATAACTATGTAAAATTACTTGTGCCGTTGTCAAAATCATAACGAGCCTTCCAATACGCCTGCGTAACTTCAGCATCATTCGATGTTTCTGAAAGGAATAATGACTCGTCATCAAATTCATAGTCGCATACATACTTGACAATATTGAAAGGAATTATTTCATGGAAATACATTCATTGTAGGGTGAGATATGTGTCAGTAATTTGCGCACTATGAATTTCCAATTAGTGAGTATATTCCTACTTTAACTTATCGTCTGGTTGGTCTCTTGTCTTTACCTTCACATGATCTTCAAACTTGAGATCTTCAAAAATGAGTCGCTGCCAATTCAAAATACCATGTCATATTTTCTTGATATTTATTCATAATTAATTTGATGTTTACTTGTTGACACTGAGATTTTTCATCATTTGTAGCACCAAGATAGTCACCATAATCAAAATATGATGAATTCATTGTCTGCTGAACGTGAAGTTCTGAAATTCTTTGATGTAGAACTGTGATTAATTTCAATCAAAGAGGAATCGCATGGAGTTTAGTGATGAACACCTTTTTCACTTCAAAATATTTTAAGCACGTCAAAACTGTCACTCACCATTTTTGTAATTTCCTTTCCTTATACTCTGCAAATATGCTTAGAAATAATAATACAATAATATGATTTGATTATGAGAGATAAATAGTCCTAGAAACGTCATCCAGTTATGAATACTGAGACAATATGTGTTATTTTCACTGGACTAATTTACTATTGAATTATATTCTGCCACAGTGCAAACGATACCACTTCTGCAGTCAGTGTCGTCCTTTTTTAATTAATACACCAATATTTTGAGAAGACGGACGCTTGATCTACTCTTCTCTCTGCTTTCCATTGTAAAGAAAGGTTGAAGTCGATCTTGGCTTCACGTCATTTGTACAGCTGAGTCACCACCCTGTTCATCAAATGGTGAATCGTACAGTCGTGTCCACAGCTCCATTGTGTTTTAAAGTTCACTAATCAAATTGATGAATATATTTACTCACTTGAAGTCTTTCTGTATGCATTAGATGCGATGACCGCTGCCTTTTGCAGCTTTTGAAGGTCAGCTAAGAAAACAAGAGAAAAAACAACTTTGACACGCTTTTCGATTAGTGCACCATATTCGCTCAGATACATAAAAGTTTAATTTCTCTGGCGTTTCTGGCCAAGAAGTTGTGGAATTTATTTAATTATTTGACTTTCGAACATTGAATCTGTGGATTGGATGTTGTTGACTGATAAAACCTATAACCATCTATTTAGCATACTGTGACTGTTTAACACTATCTAATATCTATAACTGTATACATTTTTAGACTTATATACTCATTTTGACCCAGGTCAGTGAGTCTATGGTTTTGATATCACTGTTGTTAACCTTTTTATATACAAGTAATACTGTTGCTATGGCTTTATGTATTTTTGTTGTCACTGCCCTTCCTTTTGTTACTTATTTTCTTTTTGCTGATATTGTCTTGATTGCTTAATTCCTTGTTTTCTTGATTCGAAGTTGAGCAACCCACAAGTCACTCCTCTGTAAACTATATATTCACGTAACAACCTCTTCTCAGGCATGAGGCTAGCAATCACACCCTGTTAACACAGTTGCTACAGAAATTTCAGCACGATAAGTCTCCTTGTGACAAAAGAAAAATTCTATGTGGGGACATGGAACGTCCGCACCATGTACGAGACTGGCAAAGCTGCTCAGATTGTGAACGACCTGAAAAGATACGGAAGTCAATCTGAAGGATCAGGATACAAAGAACACTCTAACTGCAAACGTAAGGAAAAAAGCCAAAACACAAATCAACACTAGTGAAGAGACCAGCGTTGAAAAGCACTGGGACGACGTGAAAGCGGTGTGAAGTCAAACTTGTATGAACGTTCTAGGCAGAAAGAAGAGACAAGACAAACAATGGCTCACTACGGACACATGGAGACTAACAGAGGAGAGAAGGATGTTGAAACAAAAGATTGTCCAGTGTGTTGATGAGCGACAAAAACAGGAGTTGAATGCAAGCTACACTGCACTGATAAAAAGAGTAAATTAAACAGTCAGGAAAGTAAAAGGATGTTATCACGAAACTATGGCAAGTGAAGTAGAACAGCCTGTAGGCACAGGTGACCTGGCAACATTCTATCAAACAACTTGGTTCCTATCGGGGAAACGTTTACCACAAATTAGGTCAGTGAAAGACAACAATGGAAAGCCCATCAGCAAAGAAGTGGAGAAAGGTAACACTGGGCTGAACACTTCAAAAGACTTCTGAGTTCACTGGCCCCTACAACGCGCCCAATAACACCAGCAGCGGGAACAGCACCACTACCACTAGACTTCAACCCTCCGAAAAGAAGAGAAATCCTGATGGCAATAAGGATGCTAAAAACTGGAAAAGCAGTAGCACCAGACGGTATCCTTGCAGAGGTATCGAAAATGAACCCAGAGTCATCAGTGGACATGACGACACCAGTACTGGGGAAGGAGTTGAAGGAGGGAAAGGTACCTGCGAGCTGGAAGAAAGGCTACGTATTCAAACTGTCAAAGTAAGGAGACTTAAGTCAATGTACCTGTCCATCCTAAACAAAATATTAAGCCACATCATCCAGGAGAGAATCAAACACTCTTTGGATTGAAAACGTCAACCGGAACAGGCTGGACTTGGATGAACAACTCATGCATCGAACAAACTGCAACACTACGATCATCATTGAACAGAGCTCGAAATGGCAGTCGGCTCTTGAATTCAACTTCACTGACTTTGAAAAGGCCTTCGATAGCGTCAGTTGAGAAGTGATTTGCAAATGCTTCACTACTACAGGGTGCCGCCAAAAAATATACATCTCATCCAACGGTTGTATGACAGTGCTGCATGCCAAGTTATTCACAACTGGAAACTCACGGAATCCATTGTAGTGAAAATATGGGTAAGACAAGCTGGCTGCCTACGGTTTCCAATGATTTCTCTGATTGCGGTGACCTGGATTACGCAACAGAAAGTGGCAGGCAGCGAAGAAACAGGCATAAAATGTACCCACACAGAAAACGTGGGAGATGTGAACTTTCCCGATGATATACGTCTGATTTCTCACAAACCGGAAGATATGCAAGTGAAAAGCAATAAATTTGCAGAAGAAGCATCAAAAATACGAGTTACTTTAGGTGAAGATTTCTGGCCAACAACATCGGAAACAACAATAGACAACAATCAGCATAAATGGGAGAAATCTGAAAGAAGCAACCCCTTTTACCTATCCGGGAAGCATCGTTTAAACTACAGGAGGAACTGATGAGGATATCAAAGCAAGAATCGGAAAAGCAAGATAAGATTTCACTATTCTCAAGTCTGTTTGGAGGTCAACAAAACTCAGCATCAAAAATAAGATTCAGATTTTCAACTCCAATGTGAAGTCAGTGCTACTATACGGATCAGAGACTTGGCCAGCGCGTCATAAAGAGCATCTCAAACAAACTTCAGACCTTCATTAGCACTCGTCTCCGCTCAATGCTACTGAAGATCAGCACCAAAGAAAGACCTCTGTAAAAGAACCAATCAGAAACCAATTGTGCAACAAACAAGCACGGAGAAATGGACGTGGATTGGCCATACTTCGAGAAAAACATCAAGTGATATCTCAAGACACGCCCTCAAGTGGAACGCGAATGTAAAGCGGCTAGTTAGTCGTCAGTGCGAAGGTGACATCAAGGAGGTCATGAAAAAAGGAGATAGAAGCATGTGGGCAGATGTGGAGCCAGGTGAAAACGCTGACGGATAACCGAACGCAATGAGGACGTGCGGATGAATCCCTATGTACCTCTTAGAACGAAAGAAACCAATAATAATAAATACAAGAAAACAAGAAGTGCGAATAATATGTAAAGCGTTAATCAAGAAAATTCAACGTCATCATGATGAATACAATACATTGACGATTAAGAAACGTGTCATAATAATTTGATTACTTCTCAACACGTTCCTTCTCACAACACAGTGAATATATTAGTTTCGAAACGTTTACTCCACTCCTCACGAAAGGAGCATTGACTCATCTGTGATGGAACTTACCTTCCTTATATTTCTGAGAAGTTATTGTACTACTAGTTAAGTGGATATCTAATAGACCTTAGTTATTATGTGTGTTACTGATGAGTAAATGGGGCACTTAACGACTAACTATAAAAATAATGGCGAGTGAATTTTCATAATTACAGTTTATAATTTTACCTTTGGTTGTATTCACTGCTTCCTTCTCTTCTTCGAAAATCTTCTTTGTTATTCCACTCTTAGCTATAATTTCACAGTATCGAAAGGTATGAAATATTTCACTGTCTATTCATCAACGTGAAGTGATCATATTTACTCAATGGTTACTGACTGTCACAATTGATTGATTTTCCTGTTGATAATGTCCATCTTACCACATGATATTTTGAGTATTTACTGACATCAGCAAAGCAAATGCCTTCTCTATGTGTAAGCTGCACTTATACTGCGTTCGTGCCCATCTTCAATGTTGCCTAGACTTTGTCCATTACGGGACAATAATCGTTTGCATAGAATATTAAACTTTTGTGAAATCATTGAATGGATAATCGTGTTAATAGTTTCAAAACATTACACTTTGTAATTATAAGGACATGCTACATTTTGAGGAGTGTCTGCATGTTAAGGACTGACGGGGCAATTGCTACTGATAAGATTTATAAGTAGAATATGAAGAGACGTTTATCAGAGAAAAACATCGAATAGCAGGGGGATGGATTTGACATCAAGGAAAGCAAATGATTCAGTGTTCCGGCGCAACATGGGAGACATGGAAGACATACAAAGAAACACAACATAAAGGAGAGAAGTAGCACAAAAAGTAAGATCTTTGCAAATGGTGATTTGAAGACAAGTTGTACGCAATTCGGCTATTCAGCAACATCAAATTTCAAATAAATATCCCTTTACCAGGTCTCTTGTTTACTACAGTCATACCGATACTTCACTGAGTGAATATAATTCCGTCCATTATTTCTGGGTAAACCATAGTATGTAAGGCATAGATGTTTACACGCATACACGTTTCATACTAGATAATAGTAAAACCTCCCAATACACTTTGTACTTTTTCGTGATAAAATGTGAACTACAGTTTTCATTGTCATTATTTTAATACGTATTACTCATCAAGATGATCTTTCTGTGAAAAAAGTTCCGATAGAACTCCACCTATGTAGAGTTCAATATTGTGAAGGAGGTGTGTTATGTGTCAGAACTGCATATGCTGATGCAAAATGAATTTGAGCAGACAGAGTGTTTGAGTGCGTAGATAAACCTCTCCTACATATTCAAACAACTCCAGAATTAAGTCGAACAATCAACTAGCTGCTGCATCTGGTTGTCACAAAGGATATTCAGACATGGTTTATTACAAATAAATTTCACCACATTACAGTGGAGTTGTGAATATGTATAATAATTAGATCAGAGTAACTTCTAATCACAAAATGACGACACAATTTTCAGCACAGTTTATAAGTTACGAAGATGAATTTCAAAGTGAAAGAAAACTAACCTTCGTCTTTCTTCAAAATGCTTGATGTATCCGCAAAAAATTTGGCTGCAATTGATACATAACAATGTAACTCAAATTCCAGGTATACGATGAATCCAACATTATCATAATCAATTTAATTGAAAATGGATTCAGCTGACTTCAATTCAAATGATACCACAATTAACTTATTTACCAAGTATAAAGCTTTGTTAGAAAATGCTATCAAACCATCGAGTGAGTGTATTCTCACTCACATACCGATGGAAAGTAGTCGGTTTTCAACTGATTCTAATGACAAAATATGACAAAGTGAATACATGGATGGTGTTTGCCTACTGTCGCTTATTGCATGAACTACTCTCTGTTATTTACGTAGCGCGTCACCACAAGGTATTCTCATCATTCTCTATCAAGTGTGAATAACAGAGCTGATGAGAAAATTGCAAACATTCAAGAAGCCTTAAAATACACACGATCGTGAATATAAATCAGTGAGACCAATCAATAGAAAGTGCAGAACACTCCTACAGAAAGTCGTTTTCTCATGCAACGCCGTCAATTCATGGGAGATTGAATTTGGAACTATCAGTAAGCGATTTATCACGATTTCTCTCTCGATTAGTCAGAATTCACACTCGTGAGTGTGATGTTTAAGACGAAATATCGCAATTCCGATGTGTTGTGGTTGGTCTTCTGTAAAAGTGAGAAGTATTTTGTGGCCTCACGCACTCCACCTAATTACAGAAGAAGAATATTTTCTTTATTATAAAATATAAAATACCCTACTGCCTTTCTAAATAGTGGAATCATAAAATTATTACCTTCTGCAATATCGAGATTTTTTCGATTTTCCCATTTCTTTGAAATATGCATTTTCAACTGATGGTATCGTCCATAATTAGCTGAAGGAATAAATATAAATTCACATGGCATACTTATTACTCATAAGCTTTGTTAGATGTGGACAGATGATTATTTGAGCTGCGTAATGATCCTCGAACATAGTGACAGTGGTAATCTATCTGGATGTCTGAGTATGACTCAGTTTATGCATCCAACAGATTTCATCATAGTTCCAAGTACTGACCAGTGAATTCACCTAAGCCATGCATAACACATTGTGAATGTGGTCAGGTTTCTGAGTAAGAGTAGGGCACAAGATTACTTCACATATGCAGACTGTGAAAGTCATCATCAGTTGATACGATAATATCATCCATCAATAGACAAATAACCTGTAGATCTTCTGAATATCACTGAAATGTAGTTTGTCGTAACAGTGGATCTTAGTAACAAACCAATATTAAAAAAGAAATAGGAGAGCCGACTTTTGATAAGAAACGTTCTAATGGCGATCAGATTTATCCTCACAAAAGTGCGATTGTTATGGCTGAAAAGCAAGTGTGATTCCAAACTGAAAAGATGACTTGACGCAAAACACCAGTTCAAAATGTTATGTACATTTTTCACAAAATTGGTCAATTGATTCCAACTAACAAATGAATTTTTCATCAAGTAATTTACAAATTCTAGTTAAAAAAATTAGTCATACCAAAAACGTTGTGCTGAAAAGCATCATCATCTTCCAATGCCTTCCTGTATTCATCTAGATAGAAAAGAAGCGTTGTTTGGTGCATATTTAATTCCTCAAATAGCCAAAAATCTACAGTCAGTATTTCTACACTGAGATAGTATGAAAGCGTGAATTAGGTTAATTTATAAACGGATGACATTTCGAGCAGTACTAAATCTTCGTTATCATCCGAATGTCATCTCCAAGTAGAATAGTAAGGTGCATCTCTCTCAACAGATATCACAGATGAATGTTGCCCATGGAATCAGTTTGAGTTAAAGAAAGAAAAATTATACATGGATCTGATTGCCTGAATGTCATCATCAAACAGACTAGAATTTTCTATAGTTTGGTTTGTAAGGATTAGTTATGTTTTACGAGTTGATCACGGACTGATATTAGTTAGAGAACCATTGAAAACCAGAGAGTACTGGACAGCTGCTGTTTCATCCTTGTTTGGGAATCATCGGCAGTACGCACCCACTGGGATTCGAACCCAGGACCTTCCGGTTACAAGGCAAGCTCGTATACCATTCAGCCACTGGGACCCGATTCAATGGCTCATGAATTCTAACTTCTACCAATTCGTGATTTTAGCGCGACCCCAACTATTGTCGTTGGTGAGACATCCATCCACACACGTGACTTATAATTGGAACTCACTGGTCACGACTTCTCACTAGAACTCCAGGAAGCTCCAACCTGTAGCAAGTCACTAGCGAGCATCAGAATTGCAGTGAAATGTTTAACTCATCCTCAACGAATTTGTGAAGACTTTCGACAGCGTTTACAATAAAGCAAATCATTCGCTTTACCTACACTGCTACATGACACATACCCTGATGCATTTCATTCACCAGGCATATGAATTTGTCGCATGCGAAATACCTCTCAACATCGAGTTCATTGAATCAGTTCAGGTTATTACAGCGCTGTCTACTACAACCTATGGTATTCCAACGGTATGGTTCAGGTTTAAACCATTCAAAATATCTTCGGGAATGAGCATTTCAGTGATTCATACAGGAAGGCAAAGAAAGAATAACAGTAGTATTTTCATGGTGTAACTATATAACAGTGGATTTATTTATTCAACCGACATTTGATGAAAATAAAGTAGAAATACACAATCAAAGTTTCCAAGTTATGTCAATGGGCTTGAGATATGAATGAACTAAAGACTACATTCAGAATGTTATTAATGATGCATGCTGTTTTATTGTAGCATGTATGTATTGAAGACTGTTATACTGAAGAGGACATTGTAGAGAATGTGAATGATGGAGGAAGTTGTATCACTACGAAATACGTCGTTACTAGTGATTGAATTGACGAAACATTTTAAAATGCATTCGTATAGGTGAGCGATAACGGCTTCCTCTCTTAGCCTTAGCAATTAAAAATAAATATGAATATAAATCTCCGATATCATATGTCGCACAAAATGATTTCAAGCTGACGTTCATTCCACAAACAGTAAGAAGACGGTTTTGTCTTCACATACCAAAAACATTTTGTCATATATACTCTGCTTAATAATTCATGATGAAATAACCTACAGTTAGAAAGATTCACAAGCGACTTGTCTTCTGCACTGATTGCTGTAAAAGTGTAAATAATTTTGGAAAGTTATTTATTTGTACTCGGAAGGATGGAAAGAAGAGGATAGTAAGAAAATGTGGAATGCATACTGAGGGTTTGTCAGATGTGAAAAGTACAGCAAGGCAACTTGTTTGAGGAGTTACATAACTCATACGTCAGACTATATTATTTTTTTCATTGAAAAGACTATTGAAAGGTGAATCAACGGACCAAATATGGTTACATTTCATGTTGAAATTCAGCATTTTATGCTATGCGTACTGGAAAGATGTGTACTGGAGTACTTTTCGAAATATGCATATGAAATTCATTCTTCATTTTCCTTAAAATTTTCCTGTCTGTTTGCTGACAGAATTTTCTGTCCTAGTAACACCTAGAGGTCACTCTCCGAAATACTAGTTTTGATGTTTATTTGTGGAGTAGTTGAATTCCTTGGTCATCTCCAATGGCACTGCAATTCATTTCAATTCGTAATCAAACATGTCTAACCTTAGTGAAAATTCACGTTTATATTCATCATGCATTCGGATTCAGGAACAGCATTGAATCAAGAGTTTGGATGACAGAACTTACTTTCGAGAAATTCCTTCTCCCATTTTCTTTGATATAAGCGTTCAAGTCTCAGGATTTCTGTTTGATGTGAAAAAGACACGAAATTAGTGCGTGATGTAATGTTGGCTGAAACAGGTTATTTGTTGAGAGAATTTTGACTAGTGTATATTTCTTATTTCCCATTTGCGATTTTCAGGCAGTACGCCATGCATCAAAAGGCTAGCTACTGTTAGATTTACTGAAGAAGTAGGCATTAGAATACATGAGTTTTGATAGAAAGAACCAGAAGCTCTGTAAACCAATTTATATCCATCTTACGATTCATAAGCTCAAATGTCGTTCTACTCATGCATCTAATATTTCGATTTTTCATTTTGTAGTGATTCATTTTTAATTTCAGTGTTCAACATCAAACATGGGATTGTGTTTATTTTCACCTTTGAGTTTACTTCGACTGCATTTTCGTAATCATGCTCCATTATGGATCACCTCTTAATATTCCCTGAGTAAAATGATTTCCCTTTGCAGATGGTGGTAATACTTTAGTGTCTCATTTTCCTGTAACAAAGACAATCCATACTTTTAGCTCGTTTAGACGTTCGATTTGAAATGGGACCATCCACTCACTGACACACAACATCCACAACAAAACGGTTTCCAGCGCTATCCTTCATCAATTGACCTTGACCAAAAGGAGAGGAAAAAATTCTGCAGACCACTGCAAGTAGTAAAGTTCATGACCCCAAATAGAAACATCAGAATGCGAAAATTGAAGCAAACAAGACGGGATAGCGACTTTTCATATGTCTAGAGGTTATGGGTGAAAAAATGCGGACGGTGAACTTTTCGCGTTATTCTATATCTTCAGACAGTTGTTGACTGCGCAACACATACAAAAAATGACACATATTTCACAGGCTGGACACGCCAAATATCAGATAATCCTCATCTCCATCTTAGGAAACGGTTTATCTAGCATTCTGGACATAAAATTGAGAAGAAAATCAGACGCGACATCTTGAAAAGTGAAACAGAATATGTTTCAGGAAAGGGAGACCTAAGATAACTTCATCAGTGTACCAACACAACAACACAAATGAAACCATGGTGAAGGGATGTCAGCTAGAAAAGAGAAGAAACGATTTGAACTCTCAAACAGACCACCAACTGCAAATCTCCTAGAAATGCCATCAACAGCAGGCACAGTACTCTCTGTGAATAGCAATCCTCCAACTAAGACAGACGTTTCAAATACCACAATGTTACTATAATCTGTAAAGGTGACAGAATCAGATGGAATACCTGTGGAAGCACTTCATCAGATAAACTCACGCCAATGGGGCATAAGGTTACATGCTGATCAGAAGGATAGATGGCCTTGTCAAACTTGCAAAGAAGAGCGACTAAAGCTTTGCTTCTGCCGAATAATAGCTTATATTATCGTGGGGAGACCGAAGAGCACAGGATTTTAACCCAATATCCACCTCAAACTCATCGACCTTGAAAAGACTTTAGACAGCATTTGAAACTACGAAATATGGAGCCTTGGACAACCACGTGAATATTTCAAGTGCAATTGGATTCACAACAGAAAGCTCAGTGAGGCTGATCTCCGATGATACCCTTGGTTATGGTCGACTGCATCGTGTAAGAGACCATGAGCAGCAGGAGGATGGTCAAACGTTGGTGTAACAAGCAGAGTCAAAAAGGTTTGAACTTAGCCGGGGGTTTATGTCCAATATCACACAAACTCGAAGATCTGCAGGTGAAGACGAACACGTTGAGAGAAGAAGCACCCAACGAAGACACGCCTTCAGATGAGCATAGAGAAAATAGAAGTGATGAGCTCAACTTACAGACCAGTCAGCAGCAACAGCAGAAATGTGAAGGGAGTCATTTCCTTTACTTACTCAGGCAGCATCGTTTCAATTACACGTGACGACAAGGGTGAGGAGGTTGCAGCTTGTTGAGATCAGAAAATCAAGACAGAAATTTACAGCTTACAAATCAGTAGACCAGATGATTTCACTCAGCATAAGTAATGAGATCTGGATCTGCAAAGCTGACGTCAAGCCAATGCTACTACGCGATTCAGAGGCTGATCGTGCTGACAAAGCATTTACAACAGGCAGCTGCAAACCTTCGTCATTGTATGATTTCGATGCACCACTACTGAAGGAAAGGAAGCCAAAACAATAGCAACGTGGACATTTGGCGACAAACCAATCATGAACTCACTGACCAACAAATATGACAAGTGAAATGAAGTTAGATGGTACATGCGTTGAGGAAACCGCAGACTAATATCAAACGCCAGTTCGCTGAGTGGAACGAGAAGGAGGTATAATGGGGTTAGGGTTGTTATGGTGGCGACATGATAAAAATTATGTGAATCGAAAATAGAGGTTATAAGACAGTTGTGAAGACAGTCACAAAGGACTTCAGAGAGGGTGATGGTATGGAGATGTGCAGTTGGTGTCCTATTTTCCACTCCGTACTCAGGAGAGTAACGATAATGACAAACTGTAAGACAGGTTGAGAGAATCTAAGACAGCAGCAGACAACACCAACCTCAGACTTCTTTTCCAGTCGCAGTCGCTCCCATCAGTATTCAATTCACACAGAGAATCTTCCACTACACCCACAAGTGAGTTCATGCATTTCAGAGATGTAATTCAAATCACCAAGCAGAAATGAGATTTCGTGCAGCAGTGACTGTAGGAAGGTAAGTGGGTCTCTGCAAGAGATTTCATGCCACACACTCGACAGACGTTATTTCAAGCATCAGAATCAGCCACTGTTGTTCTAGTACAATGCACATACCAGGAGGTACATTCCATTTTCATCACATGGTGAAAAACAAACAAGTTACTTGTTCATTCTCAAAAAGTACATGAGTCCACCTTTGATTCATAAGCAAGTAATATCTGCAAAATGCGTGAAATGCAACATAATGTATTGATTGAAAAAAGACCTGACCATCTATTTCTGACTGACATTTATATGCAGCTAAGTAAAGATCTTAATGAAATTGCTCACCAGTTTTTATTGTTTCTTCCGCATTCTCGGGATCCCAGTATGTCTGAAGCTCAATCATGAAAACTAAAACAAAAAAAATGGGTGGAAATAAGTTTAAAGTATGTGGATTATTCGTTCATTGACTAAATATCCTGAAAGAATAATTGTTGATGTCTAAGCAACATAAAATCAGATTTTCTGTCTTTCTGTATATAATCATTCATAATATGTCACTACCATCTGTGCTTTGTCGACACACCATTAGATAAATGTAAACATTTCTCTCACATTCCACTGGTAACCAGCGCCAAGTGATTAAGCATTTCAGTCTCATCGACATTACTGTCCAATTGCTATTCAACTCATCTCGGTCTGTAATGTTCACATGGATGCAGAGTATTCTCCTGGAGATTATCAAGTTTCCTGAAGTGGATAAAGCACTATCACTCACGCTGATGCACCGATTTCCTGCTCTACTCCACGATAATGATTTGCAAGTTATTACAATTAGGTGACATTACATACATCTGCTGACATCAGAAATATGTCTCCCTGAATTTTGACGAAGAAATGCAGTTGCAATGAAAATTTTTTAAAAGCTACTCAGTATTATCAGTGATTGAATTAGTTGATTAGCCGTCTACGAATCAGGTCAAGCGATATGAGTAGTAACAATAGTAACACCGATCATTATAGAACAGTCTAAAGTAAACAGACAACCATGAAATAATTTTCAGTGATATAAGCACATACATTTATCATTCACAACTTTAAAGTATGAATCTACGTATGCGTTTAGTGTTGAATCCGGGTCATCTGAAATAGAGAAAATATTTCCATCAGGAAATTTAATTAACACTTTGTAATTTACCAAAAATAAATTTCTCCCGTATGATGAATTAGAATGCGGAATAATTGCTTCCTACTGAAGACGCAATATGAAATCTGATAGCTCTTGGATTCAACTTCTTATGAAGTCCACAAACTAACAACAAAAATCTCCCTAATCAGAAGTCACACTCATCTTATAATGCACTCAACCACTACGAAGTAAAACTGCCCTCGCTTACTCAATTTTGTCGAAAGATCCCTACTCCCATGAAAATAATCATGACGATATTGATTCTTCAACAATACAAGGATGCTGTTCTGAAATTCGGTGAAATTCGCTAGATGAATGAATTATATTCAGCATACAGCAATGATAACAATGTGTGTTATAGTTCGATGGAAATCGAAGCTTCATATTTACATTGGACAATCAGCTGACTGCATCGTAATGTCCTTACAATTAATATTCACATAACTGCAGAAAATCTATCACCAGCAGCTATTGTAGATTGAAGCATATAACTGCCGAAAATAGTGGGTTGGGCATGCGTCGCAAAATGTTGTGACATGTCTCTAGGATCAAAGACTCAACAACAGATAAGATAAAGTCGTGGTGGAATGTGGACAGCACATTGAAAATCTGATAAACAGAAATGAAGCTAACATTCCAACACACTTTTCGGGATCAAATATACATTTTTAAAGCATATGGAGATATTCCACAAAACCGTCTCCATTAGCTATTAGTAGTCTGTCAGTAAAACGCCTACTGTATGGGAGAGAAGATCTCTGAAATAAACTGTGGAAAACTCTTACAGTGAGTAATAAACTTGTAAGCATTAACTGAAAATAAAATGGAAGACAATGGCTCTAATGAGATTCAAGTGGTCGCAGTTAAGAAAAAGCACACCAATAACAAACATCCGAAAAGTCACACTGACTGAAAAAACAAGTTGGTATAAAAGGCAAATTGCACACGGATCAGCATGAATGATGATCGTGAAATGTGGTGGTTCGCATGAATCACTGGCCTGCCTGAAATTCAACCAAACGCAATACATCTTACTTTCTATAATTGTTTTTGTCCTGACCAATCAATTATATCCTGGATTCGCACAATGCACTCACGCATATATTTAGTTGACTTCGTTGTAACGAAGGAAAATATTACTAAATGAGTTATTCCATGCTTCAGATGTAACTTCATTGCGTGAAGTTCACTTTAACTATAAGAAATCTGCATTCAATCTCGTCAGCTCATGCTTCTCCAAGCGTACAATAATTACATGAATCATCGAACAACACCAAATTCCACTTCGAAGAATTCGCAGCCACTAAGTGATTACTAAACCTTAAATTGCAAATCAAATTGCTCATTCCTAATAAGAAATAAGCGTGTACACTTTTAAACGACATAAACCTGTCTAAGGACAACAGCTCACAACACACAATTCTAAATAAAATTGATCCAGGTCATGTGGAATATTTAAATTAAGTATAACAAGTGAGTACGTCTCAGTATACGAATTTATTGCGAGACTGGGCGGTAATTCTGAAGCAACTTCTTTCTCATTGATCCTAAACTGCACCACCGAATCGTTCACTCACAGAAAACACCAACAACTTCACGGCACACAGAAGAAATGAAAAAAATGACGAAATCATTGTCACTGAATAATTCAGAGTATCTCTGGGTGAGGGAGTGAGTGAGTGAGTGAAGAATGAGCCTGATGCGAAGAACATCTCATGAAGACTGTGAAGAATGCTGTTAACCTATAAAACACCAAAGTATTACCTTCTTCATGGTCGCCGACGAATAAATCTGAAATCAAAACACAGAGATTTTTCATAACTTTGGATTCGCGAGGAAGTTCTTCCAGCAAATACAAATGGAATCATATAGCATTTCATTATTTATTCAAATACTCTGCTATACACTCTTCTATGCCACACTACAATACACTAAAAGCCACTTTCACACTGTTTTCACCGGTTCACTGAGACGCATTAATGCGTGTCAGTTGCTATCCGTTTTGCTATTCACCTACTTTTCCAGCTATGTTTATTTTTATCCATCTATCTATGAATGTCTTTATCGTTTTAAACATATATCTACCCTTATTCTCAGTGTACACTTTTGTGACTGTGTTGGAATATAATGCAGGAGTTCTACCGGAATTTGATGAAACATTAAATCCAGCCTTATTACCTTATTTTGCTCGTTTTAATACACATCGAGAAATAAACGTTTTCAGAAAATGACAGTTGAAAGGAATGATAAATCAATACAAACAGTAACACACTGCACATAATATAACGAAGAATATAGTGAACGCAGGCTGCTTTTATTCTGATTATACCTGTGTTAATTTTACCACTGAGGAAATTTTTTAACGGTGAAGGATTAAAAATTTAACCTAATTCACAGCTTGGAGTTTAACTTGAAGTGTGTGAAATGAATTCAATCACAGAAAATCCTATAGATTTTTAAATGTTACACAACTTTCCGTTAGTTAGTTTTAGATTGATATTCCTTGTCGTTACACAATGTCATGCAAATCGAGATGTTTTCAGAAGTTAAACTCAACACGACTTGCTTGTTAAGATAATCAGACCGAATTGAGTTTACTTCGCTGTGGATAATTTAATCAGAAGAGAAAGTCGAACTCCTACACATACACATTTCAAGATATCCAAGGAGTTTATTTACATTAAATAACAATATTAGCTTGACTGAAATATTTCGATTTCAGGTCTTCTACTAGTGAAGTCTGATTAATTTGAGGGTAGAAATAACATTAGTTTACAGCGTTATAGAAAAGCATCTATTTCTCTGTAGTTAAGGACTCCTCTACATTATCCACTTATGATTTCACCATAGTTCTGCCCTACCAGTTTATAAGGCTGGTGTGTCGATCATTCAGTCGCTGACTTGAAATCTACAGGCTCAGGCATTCTAACTTCAGTCAAGCCACTAATACAGTCCTACTATCAACGAACGCTTTCACGGACATTTGAGACAGAATGAAACACGCGTTCCACTGGTCGATGTTTCTCTATCTAATTTCTAATCAACTAAATCTATACTTAAATTCACCTTTAAATAGTTACAGTGATGAGTAGTTAACTATTATAAATAAACTTGAGAAAATTGCGATCCAAGAAAATCTCCAAAAAGCAAAAGGATAATATTTTGACAAGTAATAAAAAAAGATAAATAATCAACTTACATTCATTACTTGCATTGTTATTAGATAATAGGAGTAGAAGGCAAAGTAACGCCTGTAGTAATAAATTTTGCATGATTCCAGATCTCTCAACAGTGTGTGATGTCACTGTTATCTACTGCAAAATAATATTATGACTAAATTTCTCACATATAGCTTTTTTATAGTTATCTGTGATTACACACTATGTATGTATATGGTGTACAAATGTGTATCTCAGTTTTGTGTTCGCCTATCTAAAGATGCAGGTACATTTTGCAAGTTACACAGCATACCACCTAGCACATAAAATCAGTGAGCAGTTCATTGGCTACAGAAAAAAGCAACAGTATACTGATCCACGGTCACTGTTGCTGTCCATGGTCATCATGCATGTGAAGGCAAATGAACCAATCATTTCTCACAAAATAGACTCATACCTATTTCAAATAAAGTAGATTTTTCAATAATTGGTTTGAACAGAGTAACGGGATTCGCTCTCATTTTCACCATGGATAGATATCAGTTAAAGGACCATTGAAAAACGCCAAGGAGTCCTGGACATATATTCTACTACTTAGTTTGGAACTCTTCGGCACTATTCGCCAACTGAAGTTCGAACACAGGATCTTCCAGTTACATGGCAAGCTTGTAGACCTTTCAACTAAAAAGGCCCAACTCAATGGCCACTGCATGAATTCTAACTTGTAACAATTCTTGATTATAGACCGTTCCATGGTGGATACATACATCTCATGTTGGTTATCAATGCTTCTCTGACTGTGATCAATCTGTGGTGAAACATAAAAAAATCAAATTCTTACAAAATAAATCTTCAAAATTATTCTGATTCTCACTAGTGACTGCCCGCAGCACTAATATGCCTGGTGTGATTTCTAATGATAAATCCTGACCAGTAGGGTTCAACCACTCGAGAGTGAGGAAACATTTTCGCCGGAGATGACACTTTCTGCTTCCAGTCACGCTAAAATCACCAACTGGTAGGGGTAAGAATTCATGACTTGCCGATTGATTGTGGTCTAAACGGCTGAATGGTCTAACTGCTTCTCTTGAAATCGGAAAGTCCGGCACCCAAACCTCATTAGCTACGTACTTCTGACGGGTCTCAAACTACGCTGACAAAACAGCTATGCAGTTCGACCTGATGTTCTTCAGCGCTTCTCTAACTGATATCAACCCATCGTCAAACTTGTGAAATTTTGTTTTATTTTATATACATGGCAAACATTCCGCCACAAATTTGTGGTACACTATGGATGAAAATTCAGATTACAGATCCGCTTAAAAGTTTCAGTTCAACAAGAATTTCATTTCATAATTATTTGACTAATTATATACATTCATTTTACTTGATTAAACAGGCTGTTTTTTCCAAGCTAAAACTCCAGTATTCTCCAAAATCGAATTATGATGATTATGATGATCAGAAACAAAAACAATGGTTTTTACAGAGTAAAATGTTAACATCATTCGTTTACTTAGCTTTTCATCAGCTGATCATAGACCGGTCATTATAAGGCATACCTTTCAAAGCAATGGTAACATAAATGCATGAAAAATCACAAAGTGTTATACAGCAATATTTCACGTTTCTACTACAAATTACTGCTCATAATATTATCAATATCATATCATAATCATGTCATACGTTTGTAAGAGTATGAGGAATAATTTGCGCTTGGAACATCCACATGTAAATAAAAAGCTCTGAATCAAAGGAAGAGGAATAAGATGGATATATTCAATCATTATTTCTGGACTGCTCTAGGTGTATCCTGAAGCGTCCAGTGTTATTTGGTGGTTGTTTCGCTGGCAGTCAATTCAATTCTGATCAATTTCTTGTCCTTATTCGAAATATAAAGCACTGATTCTTGCTTCTTATTTTATGCCTTCGAATCTCATGATTTCAAGCCTAATGCGATTCAACACCTGATTTCAAGATTGAGCAGCAGTAAATCTAACTAAATCAGATCAGTAGAATGTCATGTCCAGACAATATATGAAAGCTCGGTCTTTTATTAAGTTGAATTGAACAAACAGCGAATAGCTATATTGAAAATGTTCATCGAATTGTTAACTAACAGATGTTCAACGAAATGGAAGAATGTAAACCTCTTCGCTACAGCCATATTGAAAATGTGGACAGTTTCACTTAATCAAATTCTTCTCATTTTAAGTAATATTTCGCAGCAATAATCGGATACACAGCGCAGTAATGAGGAAATCTAATGTATGACCAACAATCTGGGGTAGGCGCACAACAGTTCCGTTTGATTGGGAAAGCTCGCTTCCCTTAACAGTTAACGTCTGATGTCTGTGATCTATGTGATTACCTCCAGGTAATAATTCATTTTCTTCCTATGATAACAACATAAAATATTCGAGCATGTATCCCCGTACCGTCATGAATAAATAACTGCTTTCCAATTTTTGATATTCATTGAAGCTGTTTCTTACTGTTATTTTACAATAGTGCTTGTGACCCTGAGTTACCTTTTGTACTTCAAATCGCATTGATACTGATAGGAAGGATAGGAAGTATTTCAGAGTATCAGGTTATTAGGTTGGCTTCATTGCCTCGTGATAATTTTGCGCTTTCACTTGTAAACAGATTAAATCAAAACAGGCAATACCTTCCAGTAAAGGATGATTTAATAAATACATCGAATTTAAGTCGAACGCTTCCTCTGAATTCTCTGCATACAGGGATTTTTATTTATATATGCTATAAGAATTACATCGAGAAATGTAAGACGGATAACTAAATAAACAAAACCGAACTAATGATGCTGGGAGCTACAGGTGGAATAATTGATACAAGTCATGTGCAAAGCGATAACTGGAGAGTGATTTTGAAGAGTTAAAATCAAGCAAATTTCACGTGGAGTTTCAATTGCATCATTTGAATGGACGATTATTGATCAGAGAACTAACGTGAATACATATCAAGTGTTGTGAAGTGAATAGTAGCGTGAATAATGGTGATAATGACAATGTTGAAATTTGTTAGGCTGATGCTACTGATAAAAGATAATTGTTAATGAAACAATATTAGTACTTGTTACAAGAAAAAGAATAAAGTATCATTAATGTTAATGACAATATTAACGGTTGATAAGTAAAGCATGCAAGGATCAAAATGACCGCCATTTCTTCTTGTAAGCAGAGATCTGGTTCACATTTCTAATTTCACAAGCGAGCATCTTCTTTTAATTTGTTTGCTGATAATTGTGAATTACTCAACAAAGTAAATGTCATGTCCGCAGCCAAATATAACTAGCTTGGTTAACACTCCATCGTTCGAGTGGGCGATGGCCTTTCCGTACGACCAACGCATTTGCTACAACAAACGCGCTAAAAATGATACACGCAACTTGTAGTGTCGAGGATTGGTGATCAGGCGTTCTTTGATTGCAGCAGCACCCACTTGGTGGTGTCGAGGAACGCGAGTTCTGTGGCGTTGTAGATTCTCTTGAGGGCTTCCTCATGTCTTCGTTGGACCCTATAATGTGCATCATCTGATTTCAAAGGCACACTGATGTACACAGCCACTTTTGCTTATATTTGGATATTTTTACCAGGGCTTATTTTTTAAGATATTCATTGATGGACCAATTGTGGTTTGCGTTCAATGATAAAGTATCCACTAAAGGCTTCATTTTATATGCCATTGTACTGCCATATCAAATATCGAACAGTCTTCTTATATCGGATTGTTATTACATTCTACGTGTTTTGTTGTGCAGTTAAGATCACGATGTCATGAATTTAGTTTTGCTCGTAAGTATTCTGCTTTTGATTTGCTTTCACAGACAATCAATCGTTTTATTCTCATGAATCAACAAGTCAGCGAACATTTATATAGTATTGTTTCGTTATTATTTTGTTTTCAATTTATTAGTTGGAAATATTTAAACCTTGATCTTGAGAAAGAATTAAATAAATATTTTTCTGTGTTCATGATCGATATGAAAACATAAATGAAATTTGCTCAAGAATGCCTTTCATGAAGTCTTTTTAACTAATAATTGTTTTAGTGTTCAATATAATGAGCCAACCTTTCTTGAAGAATGAAGGGGATTTGATGAGGTTTTGCTTATTTAGACTACACAGTTTTTTTCCTTGCTAATATTATCCTTAGAGTATTAATCGATGAAGCATAGTGAACCAGTTTCTGCACGTAATGTTTTTGAGTTCCAACGACACCACAAGGTCAACTGTGATAAATAAGCTTAATAAATGTCTTCGCAACGAAACATTTTCAAACATTCATGTAAAGTAGGGCGATTGGACATGAGTATTAATATCTGCTAAGCTATTCTGGTGGGAAATCAGTAATAATGCAAATTATATATGCGGAATATTTAAGATATATATTTTATTTTATTTTATTATAGCTTGATTCCACACAGTATTTTGGTACAAGTATGAAATTTTCAGCATGTGATATCGGCCGACCATATATATCAGGTGTGCGTCGGCGAGGGATCGAACCTCGGACCATGTGCATGGTCTGCGAGAGTCCTCATCGTTGTGCCACCGAGAGAAAATGAATTACATTCAACTCACAGTATTCACTGTGCTTTCGAAACATAAACTAATGATGCATCTGTATATGTGAGTTACAAATATAAAGTCACAACATTCATGAATTTAGGGTTCTGGAGAAATATTATTTTAGGATTACTAAATATGTCAGCATGGACTTACATACTGTTCCGAAAAAATCAGTTACATAGTGCTAGAATTATAATTGCCGTTACGTGAGAAATCTAATGCTTCATGTGCTAAAATGAAAAATCTTTATTCAATTTATGTGCATGACATCTGTGTGATGCAAGGGAGAAGACGATATGATGTGCATACTAAAGTGTTTTGACAGATTGCGGCGATTTTATTGTAATCTGAAGTTCATCTGTTGTGATTTGAAAAGTGTGAAGAATGATTCAAGTGATTATCCATGTATGCAAAATTGCAAAGTGTATAAAAATTAGAATTCTGAGGGAATTAAGAAGTCGTAGAGCTGAGAAGATCAGACATGCCATCAGAATTCTCCTCAACATTTAGGATATGCAATGATTCAGCAACCCGAGATAACTGAATAACATGGAGATTCTTATTGACTATAACTTGGACTAGTACGAATAGCAGAAATATATTATTAAATTATGGCTAAACATTACACAAGAGTAAGAGACTGATTGAAGATCGCGGTGCTGCAGAGAATCATAGAAGTAAATCATAACTAAACTGTCTTTTGACATCTCTGACCGTGGATCGATTCCATATAAAGCTGACATTAGTGATGAATAAATTCTAAGAGCCTGAGTTGTAGAAAAAATCCCACCACTTATTTTGAGACATCTATGGGAAGACTTCTCTTCCATCCCCCAATCCCCGTTCACCTAAGTTATTCCTTTCAGCGCTCAGACGACTTATTTGTGTTGCACACATATGACGACAATTCAAATGGTCCCAGCAATAATGAAAAACCAGGCTGGAAACACACTGATGGAAACATTACACTAGTTTTCAACTAGAGTCAACACTCATTGCCTACCCGGACAGATGACAGCAGTCAGTGGAAAGCTTTGAACAGGAATGCAGTAATCATGTGGAAACACCCTGAGTGTGTTCCACCAACCTGACTCCGATATGATTCCCACCTACTGTAGTGTAACACTAGCCTGTAAGTAAGCTTGACGCAATAACTTTCTGACATGTTCAAAGTCTTTTCTGTCTCACTTGCGTCTTCGTTCTGTGTATACGTTCATTTATCTTCTATTGATGTTATTCTGAGTATTTGCTTCTTTCACACTTTCAAAAAATCTCCTTCGTTTCTCATTAATTACATCTAGTATTGTTGTTGTTATTCTCATTGTTTTCGCTATTATTAATAATGCTATTATCATTATTATCTCAGCCTGCCTGATTCACGCATCGACAATACACCAGGAAGACGAAGCATGGTTAGGTGTGCGGTTAAAAATCCGATCCCGGAAAATCAACGTAGTCATCATGAAAACGTGAGAGCACAGCAGAAACATGTAAAATGTGCATATTCTCCTCTGCAATCAGATGAGAGAAGTGACGCACGTTGGTGAAAGCCTCCGAGAAGAAAGTGAGCATATATGCCTTCTATCTATGGAGGAAAAATTAAAAGCGGTGATACGAATGTTTTCATGAAAAACATCACCAACATCAGGTACGCAACTGCCTGCACATTTCTGCAATGCAGTCAAGTTGTTAAAAGACAGCAGGTGAGGTGGCTCTACCAAGTGGAATTCAGACAGAAACACTGTAAACGGATCTACCGCCCTCGACATATATCCTCCTCCCCACTTTCACTACCTACTCACTAGTTGGAGGAGAAACTAGCTAACTTGTCTAACTACCAGAGATTGATCGCTTAAGCTTACTTTGCAGAGACTGTGTGGAATGAAACTTTTGTCAATGCCAAGAACAGTACTAAGTCGTGTCATTCTGGAGAGAATAAAACATACAATAGATGCAGTAATTCGGCAAGCTGGAAAAATGGATTCAGGAAAGGCTAATTATGTGATGATCATATAGCAATTCTCAGCATCGTCATTTAACAAAGCATGAATTTGCAATAATATGTCTGCCACAGTTTCACCAACTTTGAAAAGGTATTCAGTATTATTGACTGCGAAGTATTTTGGAAACAGCTTCCACACTACAGAGTGGCTGAAACCTTCAACAATTTAGTTCAACAGTTGGCTGTATGACAATTACTGTCACAATGGAAAATTCTGCGAGGCCTTCGAAATGGAGATAGGAGTACGACAAGGTTGACTGTCTGCTATTGTTGACGATATTTCTCACTGTGTTGGACTGGATTATGCTGGGAAATTTGAGGAGTGGGAAGACAGGAATACGTTGGAACAACACGAAGACTGTGGCTTATCTGCATTTAACGGGTGAATATGTCAAATTTCGAATAAACTCAAATACTAAGAGGAGAAGACCAAAGAAACAGAAGCAATGCGGGCAAGGTGTGGATTCAAGTGAACATTGATAAAACGAAGCTGTTCAAGATAACGAACCACTATCACCAACAACAGCAACATCAGCAATTACGACAATAATCACCAAGCACGAACCACTCACAAACGAAGAAAATTATAAGACGTTAATTCCTTCACCTATCTGCCTACGCAGCATCGATTCAACGACGCGTGACAGCATGGATTATAATGTGGAGACCAGGCAAGATTGAATAGGCAACAGAATCCTCCATCACAACTAACTATTCGATTCACATTACGGCTCCAAAGAATATCAATGAAAGATCACAAACAAAGCTAATCTAACTGATGCAAGATTATTTTCATTATCTGAGAACTGCTTAGTACCCAAGAGGAGAAAATGAACTCAGTCATCGTTTAGCTGAATTAGTCGTCATGAATATGAAAGGTTTTGGTAACTGTGATTTATTATTTCAAACAACACAGCTACAGAATAACAGATATCGATTCAAGCAGTACAAAAGATAATGAATAAATTTCGTCAACACATAAACAAGTATATGTGTGGGCTGAGGCGATATATGCCTGAATGGTATTTTCGAAGAAAGAGAAGTATTCGTAAAAGAAGTGATGAGTTTGTTTTGAACAGAGTTGTATTGTTGAATAAAAGAAAAGTAAACTGACTGACCTAGTTTGTCTAGAAGTTACTTAAGACACATAACAAAAGAATAAACAAGAATGTTTTTGTGTGGTATTAATTAATCAGCGAACAAGTCTACGCGGCAAAACTCTGAAAAATGTGTGACCCAGTCAAAACGTGAAAATACGCAATGCACCTTGTTTCATATATTTTTAACTTCAAAGGAAAGTAAATGAGATTAGTTAAGACAAACTGTGATCTATTATCATCTTATGTGAAAGTTCTGCACAGTATTATAATGTTGATACTTCTGAGATAATAATAAACACCAGGATCTTCACGCTTTCCTAGATTACGTGTTATCTGCCTAACTCAACAAAAATCTCACGCCTTCCCTCAGCAGAACCAGTGTCACAGACTATTAGATCTGCAGTGCATTGAGTACACACAGTGACGAAATACGAAGTGAATATGAGTTGCTTCAAGTTTGGCTATACATTAATTCAGAAACGGTTAGCAAGTGACTACGTGACTTTGCTGAGTAGCTAAGTTGTCAGTAGTGCCGTATTGTTTGATCTGATCACTCTGCTGCTTTCCTGATTCACATTTTCAGTCAGGTCCCTCCTACTTACTCAGTGACTGAAGATTACATTAGTCTGTGTGAAGATAACAGAAAGCAATATCTTACAGACAATCGTTTTCATTTCGACCAGTGAAGTGGTTGATATTATCGGTAGCTCATGCAGGCATTAAGAATGCTTTCTCCACTGGAGATCGTTTCAACGGTTTTCCACTAGTACTTCGAACAGATAACAACAATGGCTATCTGGGAAAGGAATCGCTGGAGCGCGTCGTGAGAAGTTAGCACGAATGAATACGCCCCTATGTTTTTGTGTGGTATTAATTAATCAGCGAACAAGTCTACGCGGCAAAACTCTGAAAAATGTGTGACCCAGTCAAAACGTGAAAATACGCAATGCACCTTGTTTCATATATTTTTAACTTCAAAGGAAAGTAAATGAGATTATTTTTAGACAAACTGTGATCTATTATCATCTTATGTGAAAGTTCTTCACAGGATTTGAATGCTGATCCTACTGAGATAATAATAAACACCAGGATCTTCACGCTTTACTAGATTACGTGTTATCTGCCTAACTCAATAAAAATCTCACGTCTTCCCTCAGCAGAACCAGTGTCACAGACTATTACATCTGCAGTGCATTGAGCATACACATTAATTACATACGAAGTGAACGTGAGTTGCTTCAAGTTTGGCGATACATAAATTCAGAAACGGTTAGATAGTGCCCACGTGACCTTGATGAGTACCTAAGTTGTCAGTAGTGCCGTATTGTTTGATCTAATCACTCTGCTGCTTTCCTGATTCACATTTTCAGTCAGGCCTATTTGGTGAAGTAAGTGGCAGTAACTGGCTAACAGTTAAGCGGAATAGAGCACCCAGAGGATGAAAGTCAGAAATTTATATTCCACAGAATAATCATTATTAAAACCATTAGGAGACAAATGACAATAATGGATATTTACATAGTGCATCAATGGAGACAGTCGTTCACCATATCCAGTGTACCTTAAATTTCGCTTGTTTGATTTACCAGACTATCGGATCTTCGAATTGTTCCAGTATTGCTATTTTCACTGACATCTATCTACATGTAGTTTGATTTATCGACAAAATGAGAATTATAATGGAGATTATTGAAAATATCATTCAAGAGGTTTAACTAGTAGTGTAACTCATAGAATATATATATATATACATATATAAAAGAATAAAATATCATTCAAACCACATATTTGATTGATTTTGAATTGATTGAAGTAGTCTGTGGGAAATGAATGATCTTCTAGGACAAGAACCGTTATCACTGGATTCCCAGTTCTGCAGCAGAACTCTCATGGTGTCATAGAATCACTTTCTCTATGACAGTGCACGTTAGATGAAACAGCATTTATTAAATACAAAACTTTAATGAGTATTTTAGAGCTCCACCTTTAGATACTGGAGCGTCTTCTCGTGGCCTATAGGATTTACCAGTTTTATGGCCTCTCCTGCTTACTCAGTGATTGAAGATGACACAAGTCTGTGTGAAGATAACAGAAACCAATATCTTACAGACAATCGTTTTCATTTCGTTCAGTGAAGCGGTTGGTATTATCGGTTGCTCATGCAGGCATTAAGAATTTCTTCTCCACTGGAAACCATTTCAACGGTTTTCCACTAGTACTACCAACAGATAACAACAATGGCTATCTGGGAAAGGAATTGCTGGAGCACGACGTGAGTAATTAGCATGAATGAATACGCCACTATGCTTGACAAGAGGCAGTTGATCAATTCCACAGTAAGATTTCATAACCCATTTTATTCAGAAAAATGAAGGAGCTCCTCAAAATTCTCGTATTACCTACCAAGAACAATCATTCACGACTGCAGCAGACTTTATAATCGTTGAAGTAACAATTCAATCAATGCTTTTAGTATTCAGTAGATTTAAAACAAAACTGGTCACATAATTTCTGAGACTGTTATGATATTACTAATTATATTATTTTATGAATGGAATCACCGAATTTCTTCATGCAAATAGAATATCAGATAGATGAAGCTATTGTTTAAAAACATTAGGCCTAAGCAGTATACTTTGCAGGATCAGCGATAGTTGAACATGCGGCAATTTAGGACGCTACTCTTTGACCAAGTCACTAAATATTCCAAAAGGAATGGATAATTCCACACACATTCATAGACATAAGAACTATACGTTTTCTATGCAATGTTATTATTCTCCTGAACATACATAGCGAATCCGAGCATTTCCTGAAAGCTTCAGTCAGCGGCTTTAAACACTGCATGATGTATGATACATAACTCTTGACATGGTGTAGGTTCATGAACATTAACACTTTCGAAACTCTCAAGGATGAAAATGAAATCATATTCTAGCCAAATAAATAGTAGTAAATGACATAATTGTGAATGAAATACCACCTCACACTGGTAGTTACATGTGTTAAATGCTGAGAAATACTCATGCTCGAATATATAGAAATATATATCATTCTCTTAACATTTAATCCAAATTTCTACACATAACTAAATACGTAAAAAATCGAATTAATAATGAAACAGTTGAAATTAAGTGCTACCACATTAATAAACTATTATGTTAAAAATTAAAAGAGACCTAGATATGAAAGAGAAGATTTCTGGCACAGGTGGATGATTTCAATGTGGTTGTGTTCGCTGAGCTGAATGGTTAATTTGTGAAGCTTTCATAGCCCTACTAGCAACATCTTCAGCGCCTACCTAATTTTGAAATGAACATTTAGATTTCTCCACGAGTTAACTGATCATCTCTCCGGGTGACCTTGGACGTGATTGGTTGTTTTTGTGTGTTTCCACACCTTCTAGGTTACTTGTATTTAACTGAGTGTTTCTTTGACTTGAAAGTTGACCCTTTGTGTGTGAGGTTTCTTTCATTTTGGTAGATAATTTTTGTCTATTTCGATGTATCTATCGATTGATGATTCGCTGGATTGCTTATAAATCGCATGGACGTCATCCAAAAGAATGGATATTCACGACATTTCATCAGAAGAAATATACCCACAAGCCAATCTATCAAACCACAAGACCTCAAGGAAAGCACAAAGAACATCGCTTCACCAAATATAATGACATTTCAGAGATCACTGCAAGACGCTTCAAACCACCAGGAATTCATGTCACACACAAACCAACGAAATCACCCCACTCACTTCTATATCAACCACAAGACTCAGTAAGGAAAGAAGATAAAACCAACATGGTCTACAAAATGAATTGTAACAACTGCGAAAAACACTACATTTACCAAAGTGGACGTCCCCTTCGTCTTCGTACCAAGATCATCAGCTAGCCGTCAAAAAACATGACATCCACTCCCTCATATCACTACATACAGACAACCACGGACATCAATTCGACTGGGACAACTTTCAAATGTTAGACAGAGGAAACAACAAGAATGCTAGAGAATTTTTAGAAGCTTGGCATTCCAGTGAATCATCAATCAATTGACACATCCAGATAGACAAAAGCTATCCATGGATGAGAAAGAAAGAAAGAAAATATCACACACAAAGGGTCAAGTCAAAGAAACAATCGTTTCCAATAAAAGTCACCTAGAAGGTGTGGAAACACACAAAAACAATCAATAACGTCCAAGGTCACCCGGAGAGATGATCAGTTAACTCGTGGAGAAATCTAAATGTTCATTTCAAAATTAGGTAGGCGCTGAAGATGTTGCTAGTAGGACTATGAAAGCTTCGCAAATTAACACTTCAGTTCAGAGAGCACAACACAAAGCCCAAAACGAATTCAGCATATAAATTTAGTGATAAACTGAATTTCAAGCAGTATCTCGATTGCGGTTTTCTTCAATCTACTGATGTGTTTTTCAAGAAAATTTTCTCACCATTTGGATACAACATGATTTTACTTAATTTTACGCATCTGTCCGTGTATTAAACATCACCTGGAGTTAGTGGAGCACTGATCCCCAGTGAATTATTGATGTTTAGAATGGCGAACACTCGGAATGGAGAAAAACCTTGTAAACTCTTGGCTATCAGCTAATTTTATGCGTCAAATTTTACCTAACTACGTTGACCAATACGCCGCAAATCATGCCTACTTTTATACAATAGGCATATAAATGACTTTTCTCACTATTTCAATAAATGGAACTTCCCGTCGCGTGTTCGATAAACAAGTGATATACACTTGAACTGGAGTAACCAACTCGCCTACAGTATGAAATATTGAAATTCCAGGCGAATAATTAATTTCGATACATCATACAGGGAATAACTCCGTTACAATGCGTGGTACATTATATGAAGTCATAAACAATTACATATTCATGTGTTACCTAATTTGTTGAATAATACATTCTTCTGTCTGATTCATTCTTTCCGTTTTTCAGACCAGTTTTCGTGGCCATTTTTACCATAATGTTCATCAAATTCAGGCATGAATTACTAGTGGTATGCTTATTCACTGTCAATACTGGTAAGTTCTACATTGGTTTAAAGTGATGAAGTGATGTTCTTCAGTCCGGAATGATTCGATTTTGTTATGAAAGTCAAGGGAAAATTTGAAAACCAATTATTTCGATGTGATGCCTACAAATTAAATATAATAAAGTGAAGTACTTCAAAAGAATATGCTCCATATAATCCAGATGCATCAGCAGTAAATTCTCGTTTGTCACAATGGATTAAATCAGTGTCTCATATCAAATGTACAGCTGGAATAATGGATGCTAAATGTTGTTCATCTGAGATGTATTTCATAACAAGTGAAATGTTACTATGCTTGACGATGTAATTTACTCGATATCATCATAACAAAACTCAAAAAGCGTCAAACCATTTTATGCTGGTTAGTAATCTTCAGTGTAAAGTTTTCGTTCAGTGCTCCTGACCGGAAGATGGTTTCATTCCTTGAAGAGTTTTTAACAACACTCTGATGTAATCCGAATGTGAGTAAAGGAATGAATTTTCATGGGAATTTGATGTGTTAACCATACTGCGATATATTAATACTTTGTTGGATGCAATATTATTTCTACTGTCTATATGACTTATTTCGTCAAAACTTGCCGGAGACAATTCAGACTCTCTGGCGAGCTATTTCAAATAAAGTGAGGTGGGACTAACCTGCCTTAGATGATTCGGCCTGTGTCAATATGATAAGAATGTATTTTACTGGCTTTACCCGTAACCTACATGTGGTGGAGTTCTTTCAAAAACAGGCAAGTTATCTTATCTGTCTCTACTGTATGAAAGGATATGCCTGTGTATCTTCGACCCAGTACTGATTTTTTATGAGTTTAAGACACAGAATGCTGCAAATATCCATAAGAACGAAAACCAACCTTCCCGCATGTTGTTCAAAATATCAATTGTTAATAAATGAAATGCCAGTATTATACAATGTGCAAATGTCAGTAGGATTCAGATGAAATAGAGGCGACCCTTCACCGTGATTGGAATATCCCAGACACTTTATTCGGAATCTATGTGAAGCAGACATTTTTGTAATTTGTTCCGTTTAAGAAAACATCTTCAATTTCACTATGTTCTACATGCCTTTGTTTGGAAGTTTGCAAAGAAGACATATCAAGGTGTGAATTGGAGTGTTCCTTTCTAATTAGCTTCACAATTTTGGAGGACATTTTAACAATTACCAGAATTTTTTTGACAAAACGATTGAAAGTAAAGGTAGCAATTGTACTGTGTGCCTTTTCGTTGTGCACTCTGGTCATCGCCATAGTTTTGATTGTTGTAAGATGTCTTGAAATAAATGAGTTCTAATGAATTTTTGATAGTTGCACGCCATCTGTTATTTCTGTAGTCACCTGAACAATCCCATACTTAACATAAAGTTTCAGTCATGTAGCAATCTCTATAAACATGAAATGAAACACCTATAAACTGAATTGACTTGAGGAAAGAAATCAGTGTCACACACTATATAAATAAACAAATTAATATATATTTATATACAATTATATACTGTGTATATTAGTCTGTTTGAAAAACAAAAAAATATGAAGGTGTTTATTACCAAAAGGGCGCTGAAGATGTTGCCTAGTAGGTCGATGAAAGCTTCTCAAATTAATAATTCAGCTCAGAAAACACAATCACATCAAAATCATCCACCTGAGCCAGAAATCTTCTCTATCATATCTATATCTCTTTTAATTTTAGCATAATAGTTTACTAATGTGTTAGTATTTAATTTCAACTGTTCCATTGTTCATTCGAACTTTTACGTAAGTAGTTATGTGTAGTAATTCAGATCAAATTTTTAGAGAATGATATATATTTATATATTCGAGCATGAGTATTTCTCAGCATTTAACACATGCACCTTCCAGTGTGACGTGGTATTTCGTTCACGAGTGTGTCATTTACTACTATTAATTCGACTAGAATATGATTTCATTTTCATTCTTGAGAATTTCGAAAGTGTAACTGCTCATGAGCCTACACCATGTCAAGAATTACGTTATATATATCATGCAGCGTTTAAAGCCGCTGACGGAAACCCTAAGGAAATCCTCGAATTCGCTATATATGTTCAGGAGGATGACAACATTGCATAGAAACCTTATAATTCTTATGCCTATAAATGTGTGTGGAATGATCCATTCCTTTTGGAATATTTATTGACTTGGTCAAAAACGAGCTTTCTGAATTGCCACATTTTCAACTATCACTGATGCTGCAAAGTATACTGCTTCAGCTCCACGTTCTTGAACGAAAGCATCATCCATCTGATATTCTATTTGTAAAAGGAATTCAGCGATTTTATTCGTTTTTTTATCCTTCACGTTCCCCTGTGGAACACAGGGCTTCCGGGGTTTGAATCCCGGACTATGGGCATGGTCGGCGAGCGTGATAAGTGCACGATTCCATTCGTAAGATAATTTAATTAGTAATATCATAACATTCTCAGAAAATATGTGACCAAATTTGTTTCAAATCTACTGAATAATAGAAGCTTTGATTGAATTTTTACCTCACCGATTATAAAGTCTTTTGTAGTCTTAACGTCGTGAATGTTTGTTCTTGGTAGGTAGTATGAGAATTTAGAGGCGCTGGTTAATTTTTCTGAATAAAATGGGTTATGAAATCTTACAGTGGAATTGATCAACTGCCTCTTGTCAAACATAGGGGCGTATTCATTCGTGCTAACTTCTCACGACGCGCTCCAGCGATTCCTTTCCCAGATAGCCATTGTTGTTATCTGTTCGAAGTACTAGTGGAAAACCGTTGAAACGATCTCCAGTGGAGAAAGCATTCTTAATGCCTGCATGAGCTACCGATAATATCAACCACTTCACTGGTCGAAATGAAAACGATTGTCTGTAAGATATTGCTTTCTGTTATCTTCACACAGACTAATGTAATCTTCAGTCACTGAGTAAGTAGGAGGGACCTGACGGAAAATTTGAATCAGGAAAGCAGCAGAGTGATCAGATCAAACAATACGGCACTAGTGACAACTGAGCTACTCAGCAAAGTCACACATAGTCACTTGCTAACCGTTTCTGAATTAATATTTAGGCAATTTTGACGCAAAGCATATTCACTTCGTATTTCGCCACTGTGTGTACTCAATGCACTGCAGATCTAATAGCCTATGACACTGGTTCTGCTGAGGGAAGGCATGAGATTTTTGTTGAGTTAGGCAGATAACACGTAATCTAGGAAAGCGTGAAGATCCTGGTGTTTATTATTATCTCAGTAGTATCAGCATTCTAATTCTGTGCAGAACTTTCATATAAAAGGATATAGCTCACAGTTTGCTTTAACTAACATTATTTACTTTCCTATGTAGTTAAAAATATATGAAACAAGGTGCACTGCCTATTTTCACGTTTTGACTGGGTCACACATTTTTCAGAACTTTGCTGCGTAGACGTGTGCACTGATTAATTAATGCCACACAAAAACATTATTGTTTATTCTTTTGTTATGTGTCTCAAGTAACTTCTAGACAAACTAGGTCAGTCAGTTTACTTTTCTTTTATTCATCAATGCAACTCTGTTCAAAATATACTCACCGCTTCTTTTATGAATACTTCCCTCTCGTCGAAAGCACCATTCACGCTTTTATCACCTCAGCCAACGCATTTGGTTGTTTATGTGTTGACGAAATTTATTCATTGTCTTTTGTACTGCTTGAATCAATATCTGTTATTCTGTAGCTGTGTTGTTTGAAATAATAAATCACAGTTACCAAAACCCTTCATATTCATGATGACCAATTCAGCTGAACGATGGCTGAGTTCATTTTCTCCTCTTGGGTACTAAGCAGTTCTCAGATAATGAAAATAATCTTGCATCAGTTAGATTAGCTTTGTTTGTGATCTTTCATTGATATTCTTTGGAGCCCTTAATGGAAATCGAATAGTGAGTTGTGATGGAGGACTCTGTTGCCTTTCCAGTCTTGCCTGATCTCCACATTATAATCCATGCGGTCACGCGTAGTCGAATCGATGCTGCGTAGCCAGATAGGTGAAGGAATTAACGTCTTATAATTTTCTTCGTTTGAGTGTGGTTCGTGCTTGGTGATTATTGTCGTATTTGCTGATGTTCATGATGGTGGTGATAGTAGTTCGTTATCTTGACCATCTTCGTCTAATTTATGTTCGCTTGAATTCATACCCTCGCTGCATTGCTTCTTTTTCTTTGGTCTTCTCCTCTAAGTATTTGAGTTTATGACAAATTTGACATATTCACCCGTTAAAATCAGATATTCCACAGTCTTCGTGTTGTTCCAACGTATTCCTGTCTTCCCACTCCTCAAAGTTCCCAGCCTTATCCAGTCCAACACAGTCAGAAATATCGTCAGCAATAACAGGCAGGCAAAATTGTCGTACTCCTATCTCCACTTCGATGGCTTCGCAGAATTTTCCGTTTTGACTGTCATTGTCATACAGCCAGCTGTTGAACTAAATTGTTTAAGGTTTCAGTCACTCTTTGGTGTCGATACTGTTTCCAAATTACTTCGCAGTCAACAATATCGAGTGCCCTTTCAAAGTTGGTGAAACCGAGGCAGACATCTTATTGCCAATTCATGCTCTGTTACATGACGATGCTCAAAATTGCTGTCTGATCATCACATATTTCGCCTTTCCTGAATCCAGCTTTTCCGGGTGGCCGAATTCCTACACCTATTGTATGTTTTAATCTTTTCAGGATGACACGACTTAGTATTGTTCTTGGCATTGACGAAAGTTTCATTCCACACAGTCTTGGCAAAGTAAGCTTAAGCGATCAATCTCTGGCAGTTTGGAAAGTTAGCTAGCCTTTCCCCCGACTATTAGGTAGGTAGTGAAAGTGGGGCGGAGGATATCTGTCAAGGGCTGTATATTTGTTTTCAGTGTTTCTGTCTGAATTCCACTCGGTCGAGATGCCTCACCTGCTGTCTTTGAAAAACTTGACTGCACTGAAGAAAGTGCTTTTGTTAGAGGATTAGTGTCCACTGGCACGCAGGTGTGTACCTGCTGTTGGCGATATTCCTGATTATCATGAGAACATTCCTATCACAGCTTTTAATATTTCCTCCATAGATAGAAGGCATATCTGCGCACTGGTTTCTCGGAGGCTTCCACCAACCTGCGTCACTTCTCCATCTGATTCCAGAAGAGAATATGCACATTTTTCATATTTCTGCTGTACTTTCACATTTTCATATTGACTACGTCGATTTTCCGGGATTGGATTTCTAACCGCACACCTAATCATTCTTCGCCGTCCTGGTGTAATGTCGATGCGTGAATGAGGCAGGCTGATAAGTATTAGTAATAATAACGAAAAACAATGAGAATAACAACAACAATACTAGATGTAATTACTGAGAAATGAAGAAGACTTTTTGAAAGTGGGAGAGAAGCAAATACTCAGAATAACACGAATAGAAGATAAATAAATGTATACACAGAACGAAGAAGTTAGTGAGACAGAAAAGACTATGAACATGTCAGAAAGTTATTGCGTCAAGCTTACTTGCAGGCTAGTGTTACACTGCAGTAAATGAGACTCAAGTTGGAGTCAGGTTGGTGGAGCACACCTAGGGTGTTTCCACATGAATACCACATTCCTGTTCAAAGCTCTACACTGACGGCGTGGCTGTCATAACAGCGGACAGGCACTGCGAGTTAAACTGTAGTTGGAAACTAGTGTAATATTTCCGTCAATGTGTTTCCAGCTAGGTTTTCTATTTTCAAGTGTTGGTTTGTAGGATTTTGATTGGTTACATGATTTCATCATGAGCTGACATTAGTTAGAGAACCATTGGAAAACCTGGGAGTACTGGACGGCTGTTTCGTCCTAGATTAGGATTCTTCAGCAGTACGCACCCAGAGGGATTCGAACCCAGGACCTTCTGGTTACAAGGCTAGCGACCTCGTATACCATTAAGCCACTGGGACCCAATCCAATGGTCCATGAATTCTTACTTCTGCCAATTCACGACATAGCGCGAACCCTAGCCAATGTCTTCGGCGAGTATTTGTCCTAACGCCCGACCTGCTGCACCCTACTGGTCACGACTTCTCACTAGAACCCCAGGTGACTACCCACCTGAATAGGGCAAGTCGCTAGTGAGCATCTCATTGATTTTCAAGTGTTGGTTTTTAGGGATTTGATTGGTTACAGGTTTTCTATTATTGTTGGAACCATTTGGATTATCGTCATATGTGTGTAACACATAGGCCGTCTGAGCCACGAAAGGAATAACTTAGGTGAAGAGGGATTAGGGGATGGATTAGAAGTCTTCTCATAGATGTCCCAAAATTAGTGGTGGGATTTTTCCTACATCTGAGGGTCTTAGAATTCATCTACGACTTTTGTCAGCTTTACGTGGAATCGATCCACGATGCTTCTGTTTGGTGACTAAGTAGTTCGGTCATTTCTGCGGCAAAGACTTCACCTGAATGTACGATTAGGCTGACTGTCGAATGTGGAATCGAAGACAACAGCCATTTTCCATTACATTTTGACATTGTTTACTTGAGACTCCTGAGAAACGTGCCTCATCGTTGGCGTGTATTCCTTTCAATATGAATTGCCATCTAAGGATTATTCTTAACAAGATATGACTCTTACTATGCCCTTTACTCCACACTTGTATTCTGATGCAGGTTCATGTAGCTAAGTACGCATCAGGATTGATCTGACTGCATGAATGTTATTTGTGCCATGCTGTTCGCTTAGTCTGCGACATAACCGGACAATTGCTTCTCTTTGATTTGGATGACTGATATCTGGGAGAAGAATCAGTGTAGGGATAGTATGAGACATAAATGTGTGTTGGTGAACCCCTTCACTTGTGCCTAAAGTTCGTTAATTCACAGCGATGTATTATCCGTCAGTTATTCTGTTCTATGATGGAGATTCATTTGTCTGAAGACATTTGCAGTCACCTAACAGTTCAATAATTCAGATGACTAGAAGAACTATTCTAGTTATCTATGATGGGAGAAGATAAGACTCAAAGTACAGAATTTATCTTAAATTCAAGAGAGATCAACGTAATCTTTGTTGAATGGCAGCCGAATGGCAGAAAACGCTTCTCCTAGACATATTTGCAAGAAAAATTGATTCCTACATGACTCATGACTTATGAGTAGTCAGGTTTTGCCTACATTTCAATATAAAATAGCAGTTAAGTTAATCCTCAGAAACCCTTGAATCGTCGGAACTAGGAGGCGACGTGTCAACAGAGGTAGAACATTTTAGTCCAAGTGAACAACAAGGAAATCAGAATTATATTAACAAACAAACAACTGCACACTTTGTTAGTGATGTTACTTTGAAACGATAATTATGAATTTCCTGTGAAATCTATCCTATTTCGTATGTCCGTAGTAACTTTCTGCTTGCAATGAGACATTGAATTCCCTGTATGTCCAATTCTCTTTTGAAAACCGAATGAATTCCCACAATTTTTTCTAGATTCGTACATTGGCATGTCGCTTATTTCCCACCTCTGCTGTTATTCTATAAACAAGCAATGACACTGCATTCGATGTAATTCAGCGTAGATACCTTACATTGTGAATGAGTTGTTTTCCGTTTGTGTAGCAGATGAGGTGTCTCGTCTGAGCTACCTCTATGTAAATAGATTAGTTCGCTTGCTCTTGTGAAGCTAGGTACATCCTCCATCGCTGAAGAATGTTTCTCACACGGTTATGAGAGTCATACACAGCTAACTAATTTTCAGCTTTTCGAATTCATTGAAGCTGTTTTCTAATTGTATTTCAGGGTAGTGCTTGTGACCCTGAGTCATCTTTTGTACTTCAAATTCAGAAATAATTGAAAAAATAGCCTTGATAATGACACATAGAACAGGAAGTATATCAAAGTATCAGGTCAGTGATTTGGCTTGATTTCCTCAAGATAATTTTGTGTTTGTTGTGCTATTCACTCGTAAACAGATTGAATCAAAACAGTCAATACACTCTAATAAAGCAATATTTAATGAATACATCGGATTTCAGTTGGTCGCGTCCCCTGAATACTCTACATACAGGAATATAGGTAAACAATGAGAATTGCATCGAGAAAGTTAAGACTGACACTTCAATAAACTAGATTGAACCAGTCACGCAGAGCTTCAGGTTTGAAATTTGTACAAGTCATGTGCAATGCGATCTCTAAAAACTGAGTTTTAGAGTTTACAATCAAGAAAGAAATGTATTACTGTTTCTGCCAATATACTTAATAATGACTTTAGGCTTTAAGCAGCTGATGAGAAGCCAACAGAATGAAAGATATCACCAATATATTCTCTAAACCCGTTGTTGTTGTTTCTGATTGCGGTATATCTACTGGTGATTTTACTATGTACACAATGACTCAGTCTTCATTATTTGAATTAGCAGAATACCGGAGTTTTAGCTTAGTCAAAACAGCCTGTAAAAGAAATTAATGTGAACACATATTATCAGTCAAATATTAATGAAATTATATCCTCTTTGAATCCAAGTTTTTCAACAGGTCTGTAATTTCACTTTTCATCCATAATGTATCGCACATTTGTAACGGAATAGTTGCCATGTATATAAAAAAAACAAAAGTTCAGTAGTTTCATCTTTGAAGATGGATTGATATCAGTGCAGGATCTTCCGATTTTAAAACAAACTTGTAGACCATTAGGCTATAGAGACCTAATTCCAATTTCAAACTCTGAGGGTCGGTGACTTTAGCGTGACTGGTATCAGCCAGGGTCTTCCGCGGCGAGTATTTGTCCTCACTCTCAAGTGGGTGGATCTCACTGGTGACGAGTTACTACTAAAAATCACACCAGGCAAATTAGTTCTGCAGGTAGTCAGTAGTGAGAATCAGTATTATTTGCAAGATTTAGTTTGTAAGATTTTGATTTGTTTGATGTTTCACTACAGAGTGATATCAGCCAGAGAAGCACTGATAACCAACATGAGCTGTACGTATCCACCAGGGATCGCTCTAAAATTAGGAATCGATGGAAGTCAGAATTCTCGCAGTGGCCATTGAGTCCGGTGCTTGAAGTTGAATGGTCTAGAAGCTTGCCATGTAACTAGAAGGTCCTGTATTCGAACTACAATTAGTAAGTACTGTCAATGAGTCAGAATCTCGTGAGAAAAAACAGATGTCCTGGACTTTCTGGTGTTTTTCAATGGTCTTCTGACTGTTATCTAACCATAGTGAAACTTAAAGCTGAGTAAATTACTCCTTTCAAACTAACTCTTGAAAAACCTACTGACTTTGAAATAGATGTCAGTCTATCTTCTGAGAAAGGATTGGTTGATTCGCCTTCACGTGGACTGTGACCATAGACAGAAACAGTGAACGTAAATCAATATTCTCTTGTTAGTTTCTGTAACCAATATACAACTGACTGGTTTTATATGCTACTTGGGGGGTGTGTATCTTACCGAATACAAATGCATCTTTAGATAGGTGAACACAAAAATGAAATACACATATATACACCGTATACATACTTAATGTGTCTTCATATATAACTATAAAAAGGCTATATTCGAGAGATTCAGGCATTATATTATTTTGCAGTAGATAACACCAACAATACTTACTGTTGAGAGATTTTGAATCATGCGAAATTTATTACTGAAGGCACTATGTTGCCTTCTACTCCTATTATCTTATATCAATGCAAGTAATGAAAGTAAGTTGATTATTATTTCTTTTTGATAACTTGTTGAAATATTATCATTTTGCTTTTTGTAGTATTATTTTTGGATCAAAATTTTCTCAGGTTTACATACATTAGTTAATTACCCATCACTATAACCATTTAAAGGTGAATTTCAGTGCAGATTACGTTATGACTAGAACAAAAATAGAGAATCATTGATCACCTGAAGGGGTGATTCGTTCTGGTGGGAATGTCCATGCAATCGTTGTCTGGTGGCAGGACTACATTAGAGGATTGACTGAAGTTAGAATGCCTGGGAATGTAGATTCCAAGCCAATGATTGAATACTCTCCGCACCAGTCTTATAATCTGAAACGTTAGATCTCCAGTTAAGTTATAGGTGAAGAGTCCTATACTACGGAGAAATAGATGCTTTTCAATAATGCTCTAAGCTAATGCTAGTTCTGCACCCAAATTAATAAAAGTTAATAATATAAGACGTAAAGTCTGAATATTTCAGTTGAGCTTAGAATTATTTTTGGCAAGGTTAATAAATTCCTTGGATTTCTTGAAGAGAGTGTGTGGAAGATTTCGACTTCATCTCTTGAATAGTTTATCTACAGCGAAGTAAAGTCAATTCGACCTGATTATCTAATTACGTAGATAAGCATTTTGTGTTCAACGGAACTTCCACAATCATCTCCATTTACGCGAGAATCCAATCATCAATCTAGAGAGAGGGAATATCAATCTAGAACGAATTAAGTGCAAATGTGTTGAGCATTTCAATATCCATGGGATTTCCTGTTATTCCATTGATTTTATTCAAGTTAAACTCCAAACTATGAGTGAGATTAGCATTTTAATTCTCGACAGATAAAAGACTTTACGGTTAGTGGAATTAGTATAGTTGTAATCAGAATAAAATCACCCTGTGTTGACCACAATCTTACCTATCGCATGTGCAGTGTGTTACTGTTTATGTTGATTAACTATTCTTCTCAACTGTCATTTGCTGTAAGAGTTTATATCCCGATATGTATGGAAAGAGGTAATAGAGCGGGATTTAATGAATTCATCAAGTTTTGGTGGAACTCCTCCTCAACTGAACACTCTAAATACAGTGATATATATGTACCACTAGAGGTACACTGAGAGACATTTGGCTGAAAAATAAATAAACTGTAGTGAATCAATCATGCGGAACGACAGGTGAAGGTTTTTTACAGGCGAAATTCAGATAGATAAACCGGAAGGAGTATGATGGATTAATATTAAGATTTGAGTGGATCACAGTTCAGTCACATCACTAGAAGAAACAATCACTTACTAGGGAAAAATCTAGAAGAGGTCAGAAATTATGAAGCTTATAATAATAGTAAAATGAGTTAGGATTATGATGCTAACAAAAGATAGTTTTAATTCAGTCAAGAATAATAACAAGATTTTATTTTTATAATTCTTCATTAGTGGAAAACTAAACGGCGTTGTTTCTACTAACGTTTCGCTATTTAATTCTGCTGATAACTTTATCAATGTGGTGATATTGAAGCAGAATTTGCGATAGCTCAGATTATATATCAAAACTTAATCGTTTTTATTCAGCATACGTAATTCCCACCATATTCCAAGGAATTCACAGTCTGTTTGTTGTTATAAAATGAGAAATCAAGACCAGGAGAAATTGACGCTGTAGATCATCTACCCGACCATCGAGTAGTTCAGTTGAACTATAAAAGCACGAAAAGTCATCAGGCAGGTGTGCATGGTACAGGAAATCAGGCCGAAAAATGTTAGAAATCACAAAGAACGTCTCACATCGGAAGGAATTCATGTTAAATGTAGTGCGAACTGTCTGCATGGAAATAATGGGCCAAGATAGAATTTGACCTGGTTACAACATCACCAACCTTGCCTCTCATGAAGTGGCAGTATAAACACAAATGTGATACGCAATTTCGTCATGTGAAGACATACTGTTTTTATAGTGTCTTACACTTCTCAGATCCAACCATCTGCACATAGTTTTGTTATCCTTACCAATTGACCAACTTGACCCGCTTGAACGTACTTTATATATATATATATATATAATAGATAATCAAGGATAGATACATTTTAAAACAGAATAGTTGAGATGGTACAATAATTGACAAGTGAATTTTATCCTTATATATATATATATATATTAGATGGTGGACAACTACAATCCTATACGTAACTTATTCGATATTATCATCCACATGAGCTCATGAGCTCTCATGACAGTGAGCACATGATCTGTGATAGATAAGATCGTCGACTTAAGTCAGTGACAGTGTCATAGTTATAGTCGCCGAAGTGGGTGGTGTAATCGCTAAGCTATCGATTGTCTTCCAAGACAACATATTGAGGACTGAGCACAATATGAAAACGTGGCTGCTTTACTACCAAGCTCAAAGAACACAATTACACCGAAAGGTTTGTGTTCATAAAGTAGAATACCATAAGTGAAAACGCTTACCTCCTTCACTTATCTCGGCAACATCTTACCAACTACAGTAGAATAATACAGATGAGAATGTCACAATCAGAATCGGAATCGCAAGTCAGACCCTAGTCGGTCTAAAACCAGTTTCGAAATTTTCCAACAATCTTCTAACAATGATAGTGTTCATTGGCAGGAATTTCTAGCTAAATATTACTGAAATCAAACACAAAAGTTATTGATTAGCTCTGTCGTCAACCTGAAGATCCTGGATTCAATCTCCCCTGGCAGAGATGGTGTGGAGTTCTATGTGTGTCACATGGATAGAAATAACTGTTAGAACGGGGACAATGCCCTAGTTAGTCCCATGTACATGTGTGATGACCACTCACATATCAGAATCAAAATCTGTCGTAAAAGTATAAATTTCATTGCGAGATGACAGGCACACATTAGCTTGACAAGAAGACTCTGTAAGATCGGGACTTCACGAAGGATTTCTGTCCAATGTCGTATAAACTAGATGATCTACAGGTGAAAACCAAAATTCTGTCTCAGCTGTTGGCAACGTAGACAGGTTTCCAGGTGAACATAGAGAAGACAGACGTTAAGATACCTAACCAACAATAAAAACAAGCAGCCTTCACTTTAAACGGAGGACATCTGAAGGAATTCAGTTTTCCAGGTTATCTAGACAGCTACATGAGGATATGAAAAGAATGATTGGAAAAGCAGCATAGGCATTCATTTCCCTGTAATCAGTGCGTGAATATGTTACATTCAGAATGAGGGGCAAGAATAGCATCTTCAAAATTTATGTCACATAAATGCTTCTCTCTGAACTAAAGACTGCGCGTGAGTGACCGCAAACACTTAATACAGGCTGAATACTTTCATTAACAGCTGCCCTCTCTGCATACTGAAAAATACATGGCCAGAGATTATTGGAAAAAGGGATCTGTGACAACCAATCAACGAAGATCCTACTATCCAACAAATAGGTCGGGAGAAAAAGTGACAGATTGTCCACATGATGAAGGGGGTTGCTGAATAACGACATACACCAGGCAGTCCAGTGTAATTCGAATCAGAAACAAAAAAGTTGAGTTTAGTTGCAAACGTGATACGAGAGAGATTGTATGCTGAGAAAATGATGGCTTGTGTGCGATCATGTGTGTAACTGAAAAATACTGCATAGAACACGGTAGGAATGAGATGAGTTGCTGAGTTCCTGTTTTGAACACGGAATGTGATTGACCTATCACGATAAAATAAATTTAAGACGGAATTGATTGACACGAAAATTGACCAACTGTTGACTGCTATTCTCTTTAGAAATCAAGTAGATTCATGAGGATATTCAAGTCAAGTAACAGAAAATAAAGTGATGACTGAGAACTCATAGTGATTATATACCAATAGACGAAATACAAAACATTCTACAAAACAGAACAACATTCCTAAATAAAGAAAAAAAAGAAAAATAATTCAAATATTACGTCAGAGAAATAATCGGAATAGAAAAAAAATGAGAAAGAAACATATCCGCATAAACAAGAGGAACTAAGTGACAAAGCAACTCATTACAAAAAACTCAAGGTTTAAAAAAAGTTCACACAAAAACACAAGTAGAGGAAAAAGATGTAGACAAATACATTGAGCGACTGAAGAAAAATATCGAAGAAATAATTGAAACAGTGTGAGAAAAATAACAATGAAAAAATTAAAAAAAATTATAAAGGAAAGTGAAAGGAAAAAAACAAGAAAAATAAAAAAAATAAAAATAAAAAAAGGAATTCAGTTGAATGGCAGTCATCGCTTGCGGATCTCCATGCCTCAATTCGAGTCAACAACACCAGGTGAGTGAGTTCATTATGCACCCAACACTCGCCCTCTCCACTCCTGTCAATCCACCAGCCCAGCCTTCATAATCCATCCAGCAGTTTGCATCAACCACCATCGACTTCACTCCGCCTACCACACAAACAAACACAAACGCCTACAGACAAACAACACACAAAAGTATCTTACTAACTAACCGACCAAATAACTAGCGATGACAGTCAACCCAAATCCATGCAAACACAGCAAAATCGTTGAATTCAAATGATAAATGCTCGCGGAGACACACACTGGAGCCGACACGATACACCACATCACAACACAGGGCCACACAACACGCAACAACACAAAAATACACAAAACAGCACAACACAACACAACACATTCACTGAAAATCCCTAGTCAACATCACTCATCATTCAGGCTAGATAATGTCGCTAACCCCTTCCACCAATTCGCTGTCAGTCACAACGAAATATTCCCCTCTACCAATCTGTGTCTCTCTATTTCTGTCTCACTGCTCCACTCCCTCTCCCTCTCCCACCACAGAAACACGACGTGTCAGAGTTAAGTCAAAAGGAACTCGGTCGAATGGCAGTCATCGCTTGCGGATCACCATGCCTCAATTCGAGTCAACAACACCAGGTGAGTGAGTTCATTATGCACCCAACACTCGCCCTCTCCACTCCTGTCAATCCACCAGCCCAGCCTTCATAATCCATCCAGCAGTTTGCATCAACCACCATCGACTTCACTCCGCCTACCACACAAACAAACACAAACGCCTACAGACAAACAACACACAAAAGTATCTTACTAACTAACCGACCAAATAACTAGCGATGACAGTCAACCCAAATCCATGCAAACACAGCAAAATCGTTGAATTCAAATGATAAATGCTCGCGGAGACACACACTGGAGCCGACACGATACACCACATCACAACACAGGGCCACACAACACGCAACAACACAAAAATACACAAAACAGCACAACACAACACAACACATTCACTGAAAATCCCTAGTCAACATCACTCATCATTCAGGCTAGATAATGTCGCTAACCCCTTCCACCAATTCGCTGTCAGTCACAACGAAATATTCCCCTCTACCAATCTGTGTCTCTCTATTTCTGTCTCACTGCTCCACTCCCTCTCCCTCTCCCACCACAGAAACACGACGTGTCAGAGTTAAGTCAAAAGGAACTCGGTCGAATGGCAGTCATCGCTTGCGGATCACCATGCCTCAATTCGAGTCAACAACACCAGGTGAGTGAGTTCATTATGCACCCAACACTCGCCCTCTCCACTCCTGTCAATCCACCAGCCCAGCCTTCATAATCCATCCAGCAGTTTGCATCAACCACCATCGACTTCACTCCGCCTACCACACAAACAAACACAAACGCCTACAGACAAACAACACACAAAAGTATCTTACTAACTAACTGACCAAATAACTAGCGATGACAGTCAACCCAAATCCATGCAAACACAGCAAAATCGTTGAATTCAAATGAAAAATGCTCGCGGAGACACACCTTGAGCCGACACGATACACCACATCACAACACAGGGCCACACAACACGCAACAACACAAAAATACACAAAACAGCACAACACAACACAACACATTCACTGAAAATCCCTAGTCAACATCACTCATCATTCAGGCTAGATAATGTCGCTAACCCCTTCCACCAATTCGCTGTCAGTCACAACGAAATATTCCCCTCTACCAATCTGTGTCTCTCTATTTCTGTCTCACTGCTCCACTCCCTCTCCCTCTCCCACCACAGAAACACGACGTGTCAGAGTTAAGTCAAAAGGAACTCGGTCGAATGGCAGTCATCGCTTGCGGATCACCATGCCTCAATTCGAGTCAACAACACCAGGTGAGTGAGTTCATTATGCACCCAACACTCGCCCTCTCCACTCCTGTCAATCCACCAGCCCAGCCTTCATAATCCATCCAGCAGTTTGCATCAACCACCATCGACTTCACTCCGCCTACCACACAAACAAACACAAACGCCTACAGACAAACAACACACAAAAGTATCTTACTAACTAACTGACCAAATAACTAGCGATGACAGTCAACCCAAATCCATGCAAACACAGCAAAATCGTTGAATTCAAATGAAAAATGCTCGCGGAGACACACCTTGAGCCGACACGATACACCACATCACAACACAGGGCCACACAACACGCAACAACACAAAAATACACAAAACAGCACAACACAACACAACACATTCACTGAAAATCCCTAGTCAACATCACTCATCATTCAGGCTAGATAATGTCGCTAACCCCTTCCACCAATTCGCTGTCAGTCACAACGAAATATTCCCCTCTACCAATCTGTGTCTCTCTATTTCTGTCTCACTGCTCCACTCCCTCTCCCTCTCCCTCCACAGAAACACGACGTGTCAGAGTTAAGTCAAAAGGAACTCGGTCGAATGGCAGTCATCGCTTGCGGATCACCATGCCTCAATTCGAGTCAACAACACCAGGTGAGTGAGTTCATTATGCACCCAACACTCGCCCTCTCCACTCCTGTCAATCCACCAGCCCAGCCTTCATAATCCATCCAGCAGTTTGCATCAACCACCATCGACTTCACTCCGCCTACCACACAAACAAACACAAACGCCTACAGACAAACAACACACAAAAGTATCTTACTAACTAACTGACCAAATAACTAGCGATGACAGTCAACCCAAATCCATGCAAACACAGCAAAATCGTTGAATTCAAATGAAAAATGCTCGCGGAGACACACCTTGAGCCGACACGATACACCACATCACAACACAGGGCCACACAACACGCAACAACACAAAAATACACAAAACAGCACAACACAACACAACACATTCACTGAAAATCCCTAGTCAACATCACTCATCATTCAGGCTAGATAATGTCGCTAACCCCTTCCACCAATTCGCTGTCAGTCACAACGAAATATTCCCCTCTACCAATCTGTGTCTCTCTATTTCTGTCTCACTGCTCCACTCCCTCTCCCTCTCCCACCACAGAAACACGACGTGTCAGAGTTAAGTCAAAAGGAACTCGGTCGAATGGCAGTCATCGCTTGCGGATCACCATGCCTCAATTCGAGTCAACAACACCAGGTGAGTGAGTTCATTATGCACCCAACACTCGCCCTCTCCACTCCTGTCAATCCACCAGCCCAGCCTTCATAATCCATCCAGCAGTTTGCATCAACCACCATCGACTTCACTCCGCCTACCACACAAACAAACACAAACGCCTACAGACAAACAACACACAAAAGTATCTTACTAACCAACTGACCAAATAACTAGCGATGACAGTCAACCCAAATCCATGCAAACACAGCAAAATCGTTGAATTCAAATGAAAAATGCTCGCGGAGACACACCTTGAGCCGACACGATACACCACATCACAACACAGGGCCACACAACACGCAACAACACAAAAATACACAAAACAGCACAACACAACACAACACATTCACTGAAAATCCCTAGTCAACATCACTCATCATTCAGGCTAGATAATGTCGCTAACCCCTTCCACCAATTCGCTGTCAGTCACAACGAAATATTCCCCTCTACCAATCTGTGTCTCTCTATTTCTGTCTCACTGCTCCACTCCCTCTCCCTCTCCCTCCACAGAAACACGACGTGTCAGAGTTAAGTCAAAAGGAACTCGGTCGAATGGCAGTCATCGCTTGCGGATCACCATGCCTCAATTCGAGTCAACAACACCAGGTGAGTGAGTTCATTATGCACCCAACACTCGCCCTCTCCACTCCTGTCAATCCACCAGCCCAGCCTTCATAATCCATCCAGCAGTTTGCATCAACCACCATCGACTTCACTCCGCCTACCACACAAACAAACACAAAAGCCTACAGACAAACAACACACAAAAGTATCTTACTAACCAACTGACCAAATAACTAGCGATGACAGTCAACCCAAATCCATGCAAACACAGCAAAATCGTTGAATTCAAATGAAAAATGCTCGCGGAGACACACCTTGAGCCGACACGATACACCACATCACAACACAGGGCCACACAACACGCAACAACACAAAAATACACAAAACAGCACAACACAACACAACACATTCACTGAAAATCCCTAGTCAACATCACTCATCATTCAGGCTAGATAATGTCGCTAACCCCTTCCACCAATTCGCTGTCAGTCACAACGAAATATTCCCCTCTACCAATCTGTGTCTCTCTATTTCTGTCTCACTGCTCCACTCCCTCTCCCTCTCCCACCACAGAAACACGACGTGTCAGAGTTAAGTCAAAAGGAACTCGGTCGAATGGCAGTCATCGCTTGCGGATCACCATGCCTCAATTCGAGTCAACAACACCAGGTGAGTGAGTTCATTATGCACCCAACACTCGCCCTCTCCACTCCTGTCAATCCACCAGCCCAGCCTTCATAATCCATCCAGCAGTTTGCATCAACCACCATCGACTTCACTCCGCCTACCACACAAACAAACACAAAAGCCTACAGACAAACAACACACAAAAGTATCTTACTAACCAACTGACCAAATAACTAGCGATGACAGTCAACCCAAATCCATGCAAACACAGCGAAATCGTTGAATTCAAATGAAAAATGCTCGCGGAGACACACCTTGAGCCGACACGATACACCACATCACAACACAGGGCCACACAACACGCAACAACACAAAAATACACAAAACAGCACAACACAACACAACACATTCACTGAAAATCCCTAGTCAACATCACTCATCATTCAGGCTAGATAATGTCGCTAACCCCTTCCACCAATTCGCTGTCAGTCACAACGAAATATTCCCCTCTACCAATCTGTGTCTCTCTATTTCTGTCTCACTGCTCCACTCCCTCTCCCTCTCCCTCCACAGAAACACGACGTGTCAGAGTTAAGTCAAAAGGAACTCGGTCGAATGGCAGTCATCGCTTGCGGATCACCATGCCTCAATTCGAGTCAACAACACCAGGTGAGTGAGTTCATTATGCACCCAACACTCGCCCTCTCCACTCCTGTCAATCCACCAGCCCAGCCTTCATAATCCATCCAGCAGTTTGCATCAACCACCATCGACTTCACTCCGCCTACCACACAAACAAACACAAAAGCCTACAGACAAACAACACACAAAAGTATCTTACTAACTAACTGACCAAATAACTAGCGATGACAGTCAACCCAAATCCATGCAAACACAGCAAAATCGTTGAATTCAAATGAAAAATGCTCGCGGAGACACACCTTGAGCCGACACGATACACCACATCACAACACAGGGCCACACAACACGCAACAACACAAAAATACACAAAACAGCACAACACAACACAACACATTCACTGAAAATCCCTAGTCAACATCACTCATCATTCAGGCTAGATAATGTCGCTAACCCCTTCCACCAATTCGCTGTCAGTCACAACGAAATATTCCCCTCTACCAATCTGTGTCTCTCTATTTCTGTCTCACTGCTCCACTCCCTCTCCCTCTCCCACCACAGAAACACGACGTGTCAGAGTTAAGTCAAAAGGAACTCGGTCGAATGGCAGTCATCGCTTGCGGATCACCATGCCTCAATTCGAGTCAACAACACCAGGTGAGTGAGTTCATTATGCACCCAACACTCGCCCTCTCCACTCCTGTCAATCCACCAGCCCAGCCTTCATAATCCATCCAGCAGTTTGCATCAACCACCATCGACTTCACTCCGCCTACCACACAAACAAACACAAAAGCCTACAGACAAACAACACACAAAAGTATCTTACTAACTAACTGACCAAATAACTAGCGATGACAGTCAACCCAAATCCATGCAAACACAGCAAAATCGTTGAATTCAAATGAAAAATGCTCGCGGAGACACACCTGGAGCCGACACGATACACCACATCACAACACAGGGCCACACAACACGCAACAACACAAAAGTACACAAAACAGCACAACACAACACAACACATTCACTGAAAGTCCCTAGTCAACATCACTCATCATTCAGGCTAGATAATGTCGCTAACCCCTTCCACCAATTCGCTGTCAGTCACAACGAAATATTCCCCTCTACCAATCTGTGTCTCTCTATTTCTGTCTCACTGCTCCACTCCCTCTCCCTCTCCCACCACAGAAACACGACGTGTCAGAGTTAAGTCAAAAGGAACTCGGTCGAATGGCAGTCATCGCTTGCGGATCACCATGCCTCAATTCGAGTCAACAACACCAGGTGAGTGAGTTCATTATGCACCCAACACTCGCCCTCTCCACTCCTGTCAATCCACCAGCCCAGCCTTCATAATCCATCCAGCAGTTTGCATCAACCACCATCGACTTCACTCCGCCTACCACACAAACAAACACAAACGCCTACAGACAAACAACACACAAAAGTATCTTACTAACTAACCGACCAAATAACTAGCGATGACAGTCAACCCAAATCCATGCAAACACAGCAAAATCGTTGAATTCAAATGAAAAATGCTCGCGGAGACACACCTGGAGCCGACACGATACACCACATCACAACACAGGGCCACACAACACGCAACAACACAAAAGTACACAAAACAGCACAACACAACACAACACATTCACTGAAAGTCCCTAGTCAACATCACTCATCATTCAGGCTAGATAATGTCGCTAACCCCTTCCACCAATTCGCTGTCAGTCACAACGAAATATTCCCCTCTACCAATCTGTGTCTCTCTATTTCTGTCTCACTGCTCCACTCCCTCTCCCTCTCCCACCACAGAAACACGACGTGTCAGAGTTAAGTCAAAAGGAACTCGGTCGAATGGCAGTCATCGCTTGCGGATCACCATGCCTCAATTCGAGTCAACAACACCAGGTGAGTGAGTTCATTATGCACCCAACACTCGCCCTCTCCACTCCTGTCAATCCACCAGCCCAGCCTTCATAATCCATCCAGCAGTTTGCATCAACCACCATCGACTTCACTCCGCCTACCACACAAACAAACACAAACGCCTACAGACAAACAACACACAAAAGTATCTTACTAACTAACCGACCAAATAACTAGCGATGACAGTCAACCCAAATCCATGCAAACACAGCAAAATCGTTGAATTCAAATGAAAAATGCTCGCGGAGACACACCTGGAGCCGACACGATACACCACATCACAACACAGGGCCACACAACACGCAACAACACAAAAATACACAAAACAGCACAACACAACACAACACATTCACTGAAAATCCCTAGTCAACATCACTCATCATTCAGGCTAGATAATGTCGCTAACCCCTTCCACCAATTCGCTGTCAGTCACAACGAAATATTCCCCTCTACCAATCTGTGTCTCTCTATTTCTGTCTCACTGCTCCACTCCCTCTCCCTCTCCCACCACAGAAACACGACGTGTCAGAGTTAAGTCAAAAGGAACTCGGTCGAATGGCAGTCATCGCTTGCGGATCACCATGCCTCAATTCGAGTCAACAACACCAGGTGAGTGAGTTCATTATGCACCCAACACTCGCCCTCTCCACTCCTGTCAATCCACCAGCCCAGCCTTCATAATCCATCCAGCAGTTTGCATCAACCACCATCGACTTCACTCCGCCTACCACACAAACAAACACAAACGCCTACAGACAAACAACACACAAAAGTATCTTACTAACTAACTGACCAAATAACTAGCGATGACAGTCAACCCAAATCCATGCAAACACAGCAAAATCGTTGAATTCAAATGAAAAATGCTCGCGGAGACACACCTGGAGCCGACACGATACACCACATCACAACACAGGGCCACACAACACGCAACAACACAAAAGTACACAAAACAGCACAACACAACACAACACATTCACTGAAAATCCCTAGTCAACATCACTCATCATTCAGGCTAGATAATGTCGCTAACCCCTTCCACCAATTCGCTGTCAGTCACAACGAAATATTCCCCTCTACCAATCTGTGTCTCTCTATTTCTGTCTCACTGCTCCACTCCCTCTCCCTCTCCCACCACAGAAACACGACGTGTCAGAGTTAAGTCAAAAGGAACTCGGTCGAATGGCAGTCATCGCTTGCGGATCACCATGCCTCAATTCGAGTCAACAACACCAGGTGAGTGAGTTCAGTATGCACCCAACACTCGCCCTCTCCACTCCTGTCAATCCACCAGCCCAGCCTTCATAATCCATCCAGCAGTTTGCATCAACCACCATCGACTTCACTCCGCCTACCACACAAACAAACACAAACGCCTACAGACAAACAACACACAAAAGTATCTTACTAACTAACTGACCAAATAACTAGCGATGACAGTCAACCCAAATCCATGCAAACACAGCAAAATCGTTGAATTCAAATGAAAAATGCTCGCGGAGACACACACTGGAGCCGACACGATACACCACATCACAACACAGGGCCACACAACACGCAACAACACAAAAATACACAAAACAGCACAACACAACACAACACATTCACTGAAAATCCCTAGTCAACATCACTCATCATTCAGGCTAGATAATGTCGCTAACCCCTTCCACCAATTCGCTGTCAGTCACAACGAAATATTCCCCTCTACCAATCTGTGTCTCTCTATTTCTGTCTCACTGCCCCACTCCCTCTCCCTCTCCCACCACAGAAACACGACGTGTCAGAGTTAAGTCAAAAGGAACTCGGTCGAATGGCAGTCATCGCTTGCGGATCTCCATGCCTCCATTCGAGTCAACAACACCAGGTGAGTGAGTTCAGTATGCACCCAACACTCGCCCTCTCCACTCCTGTCAATCCACCAGCCCAGCCTTCATAATCCATCCAGCAGTTTGCATCAACCACCATCAACCTCTCTCCGACTATCACACAAACAAACACAAACGCCTACAGACAAACAACACACAAAAGTATCTTACTAACTAACCGACCAAATAACTAGCGATGACAGTCAACCCAAATCCATGCAAACACAGCAAAATCGTTGAATTCAAATGATAAATGCTCGCGGAGACACACACTGGAGCCGACACGATACACCACATCACAACACAGGGCCACACAACACGCAACAACACAAAAATACACAAAACAGCACAACACAACACAACACATTCACTGAAAATCCCTAGTCAACATCACTCATCATTCAGGCTAGATAATGTCGCTAACCCCTTCCACCAATTCGCTGTCAGTCACAACGAAATATTCCCCTCTACCAATCTGTGTCTCTCTATTTCTGTCTCACTGCCCCACTCCCTCTCCCTCTCCCACCACAGAAACACGACGTGTCAGAGTTAAGTCAAAAGGAACTCGGTCGAATGGCAGTCATCGCTTGCGGATCACCATGCCTCAATTCGAGTCAACAACACCAGGTGAGTGAGTTCATTATGCACCCAACACTCGCCCTCTCCACTCCTGTCAATCCACCAGCCCAGCCTTCATAATCCATCCAGCAGTTTGCATCAACCACCATCGACTTCACTCCGCCTACCACACAAACAAACACAAACGCCTACAGACAAACAACACACAAAAGTATCTTACTAACCAACTGACCAAATAACTAGCGATGACAGTCAACCCAAATCCATGCAAACACAGCAAAATCGTTGAATTCAAATGAAAAATGCTCGCGGAGACACACCTGGAGCCGACACGATACACCACATCACAACACAGGGCCACACAACACGCAACAACACAAAAATACACAAAACAGCACAACACAACACAACACATTCACTGAAAATCCCTAGTCAACATCACTCATCATTCAGGCTAGATAATGTCGCTAACCCCTTCCACCAATTCGCTGTCAGTCACAACGAAATATTCCCCTCTACCAATCTGTGTCTCTCTATTTCTGTCTCACTGCTCCACTCCCTCTCCCTCTCCCTCCACAGAAACACGACGTGTCAGAGTTAAGTCAAAAGGAACTCGGTCGAATGGCAGTCATCGCTTGCGGATCACCATGCCTCAATTCGAGTCAACAACACCAGGTGAGTGAGTTCATTATGCACCCAACACTCGCCCTCTCCACTCCTGTCAATCCACCAGCCCAGCCTTCATAATCCATCCAGCAGTTTGCATCAACCACCATCGACTTCACTCCGCCTACCACACAAACAAACACAAACGCCTACAGACAAACAACACACAAAAGTATCTTACTAACTAACTGACCAAATAACTAGCGATGACAGTCAACCCAAATCCATGCAAACACAGCAAAATCGTTGAATTCAAATGAAAAATGCTCGCGGAGACACACCTTGAGCCGACACGATACACCACATCACAACACAGGGCCACACAACACGCAACAACACAAAAATACACAAAACAGCACAACACAACACAACACATTCACTGAAAATCCCTAGTCAACATCACTCATCATTCAGGCTAGATAATGTCGCTAACCCCTTCCACCAATTCGCTGTCAGTCACAACGAAATATTCCCCTCTACCAATCTGTGTCTCTCTATTTCTGTCTCACTGCTCCACTCCCTCTCCCTCTCCCACCACAGAAACACGACGTGTCAGAGTTAAGTCAAAAGGAACTCGGTCGAATGGCAGTCATCGCTTGCGGATCACCATGCCTCAATTCGAGTCAACAACACCAGGTGAGTGAGTTCATTATGCACCCAACACTCGCCCTCTCCACTCCTGTCAATCCACCAGCCCAGCCTTCATAATCCATCCAGCAGTTTGCATCAACCACCATCGACTTCACTCCGCCTACCACACAAACAAACACAAACGCCTACAGACAAACAACACACAAAAGTATCTTACTAACTAACTGACCAAATAACTAGCGATGACAGTCAACCCAAATCCATGCAAACACAGCAAAATCGTTGAATTCAAATGAAAAATGCTCGCGGAGACACACCTTGAGCCGACACGATACACCACATCACAACACAGGGCCACACAACACGCAACAACACAAAAATACACAAAACAGCACAACACAACACAACACATTCACTGAAAATCCCTAGTCAACATCACTCATCATTCAGGCTAGATAATGTCGCTAACCCCTTCCACCAATTCGCTGTCAGTCACAACGAAATATTCCCCTCTACCAATCTGTGTCTCTCTATTTCTGTCTCACTGCTCCACTCCCTCTCCCTCTCCCTCCACAGAAACACGACGTGTCAGAGTTAAGTCAAAAGGAACTCGGTCGAATGGCAGTCATCGCTTGCGGATCACCATGCCTCAATTCGAGTCAACAACACCAGGTGAGTGAGTTCATTATGCACCCAACACTCGCCCTCTCCACTCCTGTCAATCCACCAGCCCAGCCTTCATAATCCATCCAGCAGTTTGCATCAACCACCATCGACTTCACTCCGCCTACCACACAAACAAACACAAACGCCTACAGACAAACAACACACAAAAGTATCTTACTAACTAACTGACCAAATAACTAGCGATGACAGTCAACCCAAATCCATGCAAACACAGCAAAATCGTTGAATTCAAATGAAAAATGCTCGCGGAGACACACCTTGAGCCGACACGATACACCACATCACAACACAGGGCCACACAACACGCAACAACACAAAAATACACAAAACAGCACAACACAACACAACACATTCACTGAAAATCCCTAGTCAACATCACTCATCATTCAGGCTAGATAATGTCGCTAACCCCTTCCACCAATTCGCTGTCAGTCACAACGAAATATTCCCCTCTACCAATCTGTGTCTCTCTATTTCTGTCTCACTGCCCCACTCCCTCTCCCTCTCCCTCCACAGAAACACGACGTGTCAGAGTTAAGTCAAAAGGAACTCGGTCGAATGGCAGTCATCGCTTGCGGATCACCATGCCTCAATTCGAGTCAACAACACCAGGTGAGTGAGTTCATTATGCACCCAACACTCGCCCTCTCCACTCCTGTCAATCCACCAGCCCAGCCTTCATAATCCATCCAGCAGTTTGCATCAACCACCATCGACTTCACTCCGCCTACCACACAAACAAACACAAACGCCTACAGACAAACAACACACAAAAGTATCTTACTAACCAACTGACCAAATAACTAGCGATGACAGTCAACCCAAATCCATGCAAACACAGCGAAATCGCTGAATTCAAATGAAAAATGCTCGCGGAGACACACTTGAGCCGACACGATACACCACATCACAACACAGGGCCACACAACACGCAACAACACAAAAATACACAAAACAGCACAACACAACACAACACATTCACTGAAAATCCCTAGTCAACATCACTCATCATTCAGGCTAGATAATGTCGCTAACCCCTTCCACCAATTCGCTGTCAGTCACAACGAAATATTCCCCTCTACCAATCTGTGTCTCTCTATTTCTGTCTCACTGCCCCACTCCCTCTCCCTCTCCCTCCACAGAAACACGACGTGTCAGAGTTAAGTCAAAAGGAACTCGGTCGAATGGCAGTCATCGCTTGCGGATCACCATGCCTCAATTCGAGTCAACAACACCAGGTGAGTGAGTTCATTATGCACCCAACACTCGCCCTCTCCACTCCTGTCAATCCACCAGCCCAGCCTTCATAATCCATCCAGCAGTTTGCATCAACCACCATCGACTTCACTCCGCCTACCACACAAACAAACACAAACGCCTACAGACAAACAACACACAAAAGTATCTTACTAACTAACTGACCAAATAACTAGCGATGACAGTCAACCCAAATCCATGCAAACACAGCAAAATCGTTGAATTCAAATGAAAAATGCTCGCGGAGACACACCTTGAGCCGACACGATACACCACATCACAACACAGGGCCACACAACACGCAACAACACAAAAATACACAAAACAGCACAACACAACACAACACATTCACTGAAAATCCCTAGTCAACATCACTCATCATTCAGGCTAGATAATGTCGCTAACCCCTTCCACCAATTCGCTGTCAGTCACAACGAAATATTCCCCTCTACCAATCTGTGTCTCTCTATTTCTGTCTCACTGCCCCACTCCCTCTCCCTCTCCCACCACAGAAACACGACGTGTCAGAGTTAAGTCAAAAGGAACTCGGTCGAATGGCAGTCATCGCTTGCGGATCTCCATGCCTCAATTCGAGTCAACAACACCAGGTGAGTGAGTTCATTATGCACCCAACACTCGCCCTCTCCACTCCTGTCAATCCACCAGCCCAGCCTTCATAATCCATCCAGCAGTTTGCATCAACCACCATCGACTTCACTCCGCCTACCACACAAACAAACACAAACGCCTACAGACAAACAACACACAAAAGTATCTTACTAACTAACTGACCAAATAACTAGCGATGACAGTCAACCCAAATCCATGCAAACACAGCAAAATCGTTGAATTCAAATGAAAAATGCTCGCGGAGACACACCTTGAGCCGACACGATACACCACATCACAACACAGGGCCACACAACACGCAACAACACAAAAATACACAAAACAGCACAACACAACACAACACATTCACTGAAAATCCCTAGTCAACATCACTCATCATTCAGGCTAGATAATGTCGCTAACCCCTTCCACCAATTCGCTGTCAGTCACAACGAAATATTCCCCTCTACCAATCTGTGTCTCTCTATTTCTGTCTCACTGCCCCACTCCCTCTCCCTCTCCCTCCACAGAAACACGACGTGTCAGAGTTAAGTCAAAAGGAACTCGGTCGAATGGCAGTCATCGCTTGCGGATCTCCATGCCTCAATTCGAGTCAACAACACCAGGTGAGTGAGTTCATTATGCACCCAACACTCGCCCTCTCCACTCCTGTCAATCCACCAGCCCAGCCTTCATAATCCATCCAGCAGTTTGCATCAACCACCATCGACTTCACTCCGCCTACCACACAAACAAACACAAACGCCTACAGACAAACAACACACAAAAGTATCTTACTAACTAACTGACCAAATAACTAGCGATGACAGTCAACCCAAATCCATGCAAACACAGCAAAATCGTTGAATTCAAATGATAAATGCTCGCGGAGACACACACTGGAGCCGACACGATACACCACATCACAACACAGGGCCACACAACACGCAACAACACAAAAATACACAAAACAGCACAACACAACACAACACATTCACTGAAAATCCCTAGTCAACATCACTCATCATTCAGGCTAGATAATGTCGCTAACCCCTTCCACCAATTCGCTGTCAGTCACAACGAAATATTCCCCTCTACCAATCTGTGTCTCTCTATTTCTGTCTCACTGCCCCACTCCCTCTCCCTCTCCCACCACAGAAACACGACGTGTCAGAGTTAAGTCAAAAGGAACTCGGTCGAATGGCAGTCATCGCTTGCGGATCACCATGCCTCAATTCGAGTCAACAACACCAGGTGAGTGAGTTCATTATGCACCCAACACTCGCCCTCTCCACTCCTGTCAATCCACCAGCCTAGCCTTCATAATCCATCCAGCAGTTTGCATCAACCACCATCGACTTCACTCCGCCTACCACACAAACAAACACAAACGCCTACAGACAAACAACACACAAAAGTATCTTACTAACTAACTGACCAAATAACTAGCGATGACAGTCAACCCAAATCCATGCAAACACAGCAAAATCGTTGAATTCAAATGATAAATGCTCGCGGAGACACACACTGGAGCCGACACGATACACCACATCACAACACAGGGCCACACAACACGCAACAACACAAAAATACACAAAACAGCACAACACAACACAACACATTCACTGAAAATCCCTAGTCAACATCACTCATCATTCAGGCTAGATAATGTCGCTAACCCCTTCCACCAATTCGCTGTCAGTCACAACGAAATATTCCCCTCTACCAATCTGTGTCTCTCTATTTCTGTCTCACTGCCCCACTCCCTCTCCCTCTCCCTCCACAGAAACACGACGTGTCAGAGTTAAGTCAAAAGGAACTCGGTCGAATGGCAGTCATCGCTTGCGGATCACCATGCCTCAATTCGAGTCAACAACACCAGGTGAGTGAGTTCATTATGCACCCAACACTCGCCCTCTCCACTCCTGTCAATCCACCAGCCTAGCCCTCATAATCCATCCAGCAGTTTGCATCAACCACCATCGACTTCACTCCGCCTACCACACAAACAAACACAAACGCCTACAGACAAACAACACACAAAAGTATCTTACTAACTAACTGACCAAATAACTAGCGATGACAGTCAACCCAAATCCATGCAAACACAGCAAAATCGTTGAATTCAAATGAAAAATGCTCGCGGAGACACACCTTGAGCCGACACGATACACCACATCACAACACAGGGCCACACAACACGCAACAACACAAAAATACACAAAACAGCACAACACAACACAACACATTCACTGAAAATCCCTAGTCAACATCACTCATCATTCAGGCTAGATAATGTCGCTAACCCCTTCCACCAATTCGCTGTCAGTCACAACGAAATATTCCCCTCTACCAATCTGTGTCTCTCTATTTCTGTCTCACTGCCCCACTCCCTCTCCCTCTCCCACCACAGAAACACGACGTGTCAGAGTTAAGTCAAAAGGAACTCGGTCGAATGGCAGTCATCGCTTGCGGATCTCCATGCCTCAATTCGAGTCAACAACACCAGGTGAGTGAGTTCATTATGCACCCAACACTCGCCCTCTCCACTCCTGTCAATCCACCAGCCCAGCCTTCATAATCCATCCAGCAGTTTGCATCAACCACCATCAACCTCTCTCCGACTATCACACAAACAAACACAAACGCCTACAGACAAACAACACACAAAAGTATCTTACTAACTAACCGACCAAATAACTAGCGATGACAGTCAACCCAAATCCATGCAAACACAGCAAAATCGTTGAATTCAAATGATAAATGCTCGCGGAGACACACACTGGAGCCGACACGATACACCACATCACAACACAGGGCCACACAACACGCAACAACACAAAAATACACAAAACAGCACAACACAACACAACACATTCACTGAAAATCCCTAGTCAACATCACTCATCATTCAGGCTAGATAATGTCGCTAACCCCTTCCACCAATTCGCTGTCAGTCACAACGAAATATTCCCCTCTACCAATCTGTGTCTCTCTATTTCTGTCTCACTGCCCCACTCCCTCTCCCTCTCCCACCACAGAAACACGACGTGTCAGAGTTAAGTCAAAAGGAACTCGGTCGAATGGCAGTCATCGCTTGCGGATCTCCATGCCTCCATTCGAGTCAACAACACCAGGTGAGTGAGTTCAGTATGCACCCAACACTCGCCCTCTCCACTCCTGTCAATCCACCAGCCCAGCCTTCATAATCCATCTAGCATTATATATCAATCTCTTTGAGCTTTTCTCTGTTTTTTCCCACAATTCTCGGTTTATTTTTAACGTCATTTTTTCTCCTTCTTTTTAATTCAAAAATTTTTTTTACAATTCCTGTCTGTCTGATATGAAATATTTTTCTTCTGTGATTTTTTTTCTTATATTGTTATTTCTTTTTTTTTTGTCTATGATAATCATCCTATATTTATATATATATATATGTATGATTTTGTATCATTTTACTGGTATTCTTTTTTGCTACCTCACTGCCTGATATTGAGTCGTTTGTATTGTATTTTACTGTAGAACATGTTTATTGTGTGTATATTGAAATCATGTTTATTTTTCGAAATGACTTCTTCGCCACCCTGTTGTTATCAGCCACCTCTGTGTTTTTATTTTCGACTTTGTCTATGTTGACCATGTCGAAGTTAATCTCTGGTGTTTTGGAGGTTAACAGCATTCTTCACAGCCGTTTTGAGATTCCTTTTGCACTACACCTATTTCTCACTCAATCAAAGACAATCTGAATCACTTAATAACAATATCTTACATCGATGATATTGGAAATTTTTTCATTTCCTCTGTATGCAGAGAATTTCTTTGTGTTTTCTGTGAATGAACTATTTGAGTGGTGCACTGTCCAGTCAATCTGAGTGATGTTGCTTCAGAATAACAAACCACTGTCACTGCAAATTCCATTGCTGGTACGGGTTCTCACATAATTTATTGAGACGCACTCATTCGTCCACATTTATATTTTATTTAAGTACCCCACATGATCTGGGTCAGTTTTATTTAGAATTCTATGTGGTTAGTTATCATCATTAGATAGATTCATCTCATTGTATAATATGCAGGCTTATTTCTCATTGAGAATGAGCGATTCGATTTACAATTCAAGACTTACTTTTATCTTATTTGTTGTGAAATCTCTGTAGAAGATTTTCTCCGATCGTTCATGTAATGATTGTACGCACGAAGATGCGTAATATGTTGAGACTTAGCGTAGTTTTCTGTTGCTGCAAGTAAATGTTGGTACACTCAATAGCACGTCACGTATTGCCGTTACAACCAAAGCATAGAATAATTCTTCAAGTTATATTTTCCTTCGTTTCCATGAAAAGCCCACGGGTAGTTAGAAAGTCAACTAAATATATACGTAAGCGCGTTTTGCGAATCCCCGACATAAGTGATTGGTTAAGATAATACGAATTAGACAAAGCAAGATGCGTTGTGTTGGGTTGAATTTCATGCAGGCCAGTGATTCATGCGGGCCACCACTTATGATGACCATTGTCTACGCTCATCTTGTGTATTTTCGTTTTAATTTTTTATTTATTTATTATTACCTTGCGTTCCGAGTGGAACACAGGGCTTCAACAACACATCACCAATGTGTTCTGTTTTCCGCCATCCTTACCAGCTGGCTTAACGGTTGACCAAACTCTCTTATCTTCTCCTCCCATGATCTCCTCCATGTCACTCAAGGAAGTTTCACTCATCGCTTCCCATTTGGATTCCACTCGAGCACTGGCCTGGCGCGCAATGTCGCTTTACGGTCTCAGTAATGTATGCTTGATCCATTCTCAACTTTCTACTACATATTTGTTGCTCAATCGACTCTTGGCTGGTTTGTTCCAATAGTTTCTTGTTGCTTTTTCTTTCTGGCCATTTGATCTTCAGTATGGAGCGAAGGAAGCTGTTGATGAAAGTCTGCAACCTGATAGAAGTATTTTTCGTGACAATCTGGCCAAATTTCTGACCCGTATAGAAGAACTGAGCTCAAACTGGTGTTGAAAATGCGAATCTTGTTCCTTATACTGAGTACAGAATATTTCCAAACTGCATTCAGGTTGATGAATGTGTATCTTGCCTTTCTGATTCCAACCTTGACTTCTTCGTCCGTTCCACTGGCCTGTAGTTGAAACGATGCTTCCCAGATGTGTGAAGAAGGCAACCTCTGTTACAACTATCCCGTTGATGGTGATTGGTGTTGCGGTTCTCTGGTTAACTTCATCACCTCCATTTTCTCTGTGTTCACCTGCAGTCCTGTTTTCGCTGCCTGACACTTCTGCCAATTTGTTGGATTTTACCTATTAGTCTGCGAGTTCATGTTACATTAGACATATATCATCTGCGAAATCCTGATCTTCTAGAGTCTTCTTATTGGTGGTCCAACATATTTCTGTCCACTTTCTCACTGCAATGCGCAGTCTGACGCATAATCCAGCCCAACACGACTAAGAATATCATCGGTGATAATGAGAAGCCGGCTTGTCCTACTCCTGTATGCACTTCGAACGCCTCGCTGAGTTTCTCATTATGTTTCATCATGAAGTCGTTTCCAAATTACTTCTTGGTCAACGCTGTCGAAGGCCTTTTTGAAGTCAGTGAAGTTGGTGTAGAGTAGGGTTTGGCTACCATCCTATGCTTTGTTCGATAACGATATGTAGAGTTGCAATTTTATCAGCGCATGATTTACTTTTCCTGAATCCAGCCTGTTCAGTTCGGTGGGGTGCAGTTTTGTATCCAGTGCATCCTTTATTCTCTCCAGGATGATGTGACTGGGTATTTTACTTGACGTGGACAGGAGCATTATTCATCGCCAAGTCTTGAATATTTGGACGTCCTTCTGTGGCAGTTTGATGAGGTAGCCCTTCTTCCAATCATTAGACACCATTTCTTTTTTTCTAAACCTTTTGCAGTAATAGAGTGAGGACATCTGCCGTAATCGTCAGGGCCTTCTTCAGTTGTCCTGCTGCCTTCTGGGACTTCAGTGGCTTGATCGCATTCAGGATTTCTTCTTTCGCTGGAGGAGTGGCGTCCACTAGCATTTCCATATGTGCTCTTTATGGTATTTCTGGGAGAGTTGCCGGTTGTAGTCGATTCAAGAGATAGCCCATTTAAAGTGATCAGACCATTGTTTGATTTCTTTACCCTCCTTGGTGACGAGGTTCCTTTGAGCATCTTTTATTGGCTTCATCATCTGCGTTGATCTCTTACCGGATAAAGACTTGGTTATCTCATATAGTGTCCTGATGACTCATTTGTCTGCAGCCCGCCTGTTCTGCTTCATTTGCAAGCCAGTACGTCGTACAATAGTTGTTTGTCGTTTCTGGCGCTCTTCTTTACTTCTTTATTCCGTGCAATGTACACTGCACTTGGCTTCTTCTTCTTCTCGTGTCTATCTTTGCATTGAGTCATCTCTTTCATCATCCTGCACTCCTCGATAAGCTTTCAGGTATCCGTTACAGCCATTCTTTGTCTTGTCTCTTCCTTCTTCCTAGGATAGATGTACACGTTTCCTTAAATATTGCTTCAGAGATTTCCAATGTTCTTCCACACAGGTTTCCTCAGTGATGCCATGTAGTGTCTCTGACCTTGCCATGATCTGATCTGTAGTGATGTCATCCCATGAAGTTTTGTCATTCATTTTCTGAATATTGAACTTGAGTTACAGTGGCCTGTCTCCAGTTTTTCTGAAGGATTTCAGCTCCACCTTTAATGCTCCTGAAACTAGATGATGGTCTGATCCCATGTCTGCTGCCCGTCTCGAATTTGTGTGCAGCAGGCTGGCTGCATTTCCACCTCCACGAGCAGAATTGATATGAAGTCTATCGGGTTTGTTATGTGCCCGACAGATGTAATCCATGTTACTTTGCGTATATCCTTAAGCTCGAACGCGCCCACTCTGATCACCAATGGATTGAAAGCGCAGATGTCAGCGAATAGTTCTCTTTTCTCATTCACTTCTCGGAGAGCCAGTGAACTCAGGATGAGTTCTCTGTCCGTATTATTTGCTCCCAGTTCGACTGGCATTCATTTTGTTCTAAAGGATTTTGATGTCAATATATGTGATGCTGTCCATTACTGTTTGCAGTTGTTTGTGAAAACTTCTTGCTTCCCTTGTTCCGCGTCGTCAGTAGCACTGTGCTCAGCATTAGATAACTGTCAACTTTCTTCTTTTGGAGTTGAATATTGCTAGCATGATCCTGGATGATGTTGGTTTGCAATGCATTAAGGTTTTGGCTGCCACTGGTGACATCATTATACCCACTCATCGCCCCAGTGTTTTCGTAGTTGTCCTCTGGGTGACTGGGCTGCAGTAGATTACTGACTCTCCCATTGACAATGTTGTCAATCCACATCTATTACATCTGCCTTCGCAGGTGCTCCGTACTTCCAAGCCATATCTTCGCATCTCTTAGGCTACCTAGGCGGCCTTCTAAGTCTCGTTTGTTGTACAGCAATTCCACAAAACCATTCTTTCTCTTGCTTTCAGCGACAGAAGACACATCTGCTGGCTGACTGACGTCTTGCGTCATTTCGCCTCTGCGACTCAAGCGAAGAATAAGATTTTTACTTGAAGTTTTTGTATTTCGTAATATGTTATCCCTGTGTCGAAGATTCTCTAGCGGTTTGGAATATTCAGTGGTGTCGGTTGCTAGCCTCACGACCAACCCTCCTTATTTAGCCGGGCCTGGAACCGGCTAGAAAACTAGAGGGCTTGTTAACTAGGCGAAGTTTTCTTTTTAATACTAACTTGCTTTATCATTCAGTGCAATTATTAGGTGTTTCTGATTGGTGTGCTTTTTCTTAACAGCATTTACTTGAATCTCATTTGAGCCATTGTCTTCCATTTTATTTTCAGTTGGTGAAAACAATTTAAATACTTATTGTAAAAGTTTGCTACATTTTGTCACAGTGACCTTCTCTTTCATGCAATAGGCTTTTTACTGACAGACTATTAACAGCTACTGGAGACGGTTTTGTGGAATATCTCCTTTACGCTTTACAACAAGTATGTTTGATCTTAAATGGTGTAGTAGAAAATTAGCTTCATTTCTAATCCGCTGTCCGTTTTCCAGCATGATTTTGATCTATCTGTTGTTTAGTTTTCGTTCCTAGTGACCTGTCACAACATCTTGCGCCATCTTCTACTTTTAGCAGTAACAGGCTTTATTTACACTGGAATGTGGTGGTAGATTTTCTGCGTTTATTTGACTACTCGTTGTAAAGAAATTTTGATGAAAAGGTATATTCTGGACTATGTCGTTCGTAGAAAAGATTTTTAGCGTGAAACAGACATTTATTTTAATCTATTGTGAACGTGAATGTATATTATGGGTGTTTATATGTGTTCACACGTTCAGTTTCATACAATTTTATGTTTTACAGTTTATGAAACGACGAAAGCACAGGAGAACTTCCGTGGTAAGTGACATTCATAAAGCTGTTATATGCTAGCAGCCTGAATCAAATACACCACTGGAAATCGTATGAAATACTGTCTCATTCTGTTTCACATTCATCCAGCAACAACAACAAATTTGAACGATTCATTTGAACTGCCGTCGTACTCACTTTAATAATCATCTGAAATGAAGTTGTGATTGAAGCAGAATGAGCAGGTTCGAAGCTGTGAGTAGAGCATGGTTAGAACACCCTTTCCGATTAATCTCACCGCTGATAAAGTATGAGTCAAAGACACATACTTTCAGATATTAGGACACCGGCCTACAGCCTGACTTTTCTCATTCCATTTAATTTGTAGTGCAGCATGTGCATGCACTAATTACTGGTCACTTCATTTGTAAATGTCACCAATCTGCAAATAGCATAAACATCTGCTACATATATTTTCACTATAGAAACGTCTTTAATCATTCCTCGTATTTTTTTCGAAACACTCAAGGCAATTTGGTTATCGCCACGAAGCACGACGATTCGTGTAAGTTGAAGGATTTTTGTCTTACAACACAACGGTATGCTAGAGAGTTTTGGAAACGATTGATCGGCAGAATAAACGACACTAGGCATGTGAAACGATATTCGTATTCATATTATTCCACTGCACTTGTGAACATCTGAGATGAGTCTACGATTGGGTTGTGCAAATGGGAATGACTGTTTACTTCAGTCAGACATGAATGTTGACTCGAATTTATGAGAAACGGTGAAAGATGTAGCTACATTGTGATTCCTCAACAAACTGTGTAGTATCTGTTCAATATGAATTGAACATGTAGTAGTGGAATTTTCACGCAGGTGATGATGATGACATTTTGGTTAAGCTGTGACTTCGCGAATCCAAGGCTCAACATACAAAACAATATTAACATCCTGTGAAGATGAAAAGAATCCGGACTACAGAACTTTATTTCGTCATTGAGTTGACGTGTGCCACTCGACAAGTGCTTCACTTTGCAAACTGTCAGCCATCGCTAATCTAACCAACATCTTTTGTTTCGATATACAGATACACATTACTGGAAAGTTTGGTTTGATCCGGGTAAGTGGTTTCACATAGTGATTGTTTGAGTCAACTGGTGTATCATGTCTGCTGTTCAATTTTGAAATAACTTTGAAGTAAATGAGCATCATTCGCATATCGTTCAAGAACCAACACTTTAAATCATGCTGTATAACTGTTTCTGTCAACGAACTCTCTCATTTTCAGTGTTATCAATTTGGAATGGTGTCGTCCTAACAAGTAAGCTTTCTTACCACGGATTACTAAACGGCTAATTTTAAGTAGACACAATTTTGCAAGAATCTTTCACATAAATCTCCAGTACTGAAAGCAGTAACTTTTTCGTATGCATTTTCGAACCAATTGAGATGTTAAATAAAGCACCACTGTACTGAGGGATGTGAGTGAAATGCCTCTACTTGAAGTTAACTAAATATCTCAATTCCTAATTCTGTTGTAAGCAAACAGATTAGGGAAAGATATGTAAATAGCTCCTAAAATATACAAATGACAGAAGTGTGACTTCACTCAGACCTTTAAGTTTAATTTACAGTAAAACTTTGTGGAGCAGAATGGAATGGAGATATATTTGAGATTTTTTCTCAGAAGACTGTTGAGTGAAAACACACGCGAGGCAGGCACCAAAATGGGACCTGAATGGAGGTATGGCGTGATGTACTGAGCCTACGAGAGTCATATGGGAGACACTATGTGAAGAGGAAATGTGAAATAGTCGGTAATCGTGGAGCTGACTAAACATGATGTCATGGAACAGAATACAATGATGATGTGTCACTAAAGCCCTATTTTCAGCTGGGAAATCCAGGTCGAATAATAACAATTACTATTATTATTATCCTTGTAAATATGTGTGGAGAGTAGCAGCGAATATAAGCTGTGTCGAATATCATATCATATATCTCAGTAGCAACAGATGACTACTGGAGAGTATTTGATTCAAGTGTGAACGGGATAATCAACAAGTCACACATAATATACATTAGCACATTCCTGACTCGACAAATATCTTCACAGTAGTCAAGAATCTCTACCACTTTCGACTTACATGTTGTTGAATTTAAATCAGATTATAACGAGACGGAAATCCCGAGAGTGAATGCAGGTAGATGATTTGCATGAGATTTATTAATTTTCTTCTCTTCGTGTTCTTTTGCTTGAATGCAGTGAGTGATTATCTGCACAGTTTTCAACCAATTCGCATATTTACGACTGTGCTTATCCCTGAGATTATTTTCGTGTTCATGTTTATCCACCTGTGCGGGTAAACTAGGGTGATGATGTCAGCAGTGAGTAGATGCGGATGAGTAGCCGCAAAAAAGAATTTTCACTTGCATTGCACTTGCTGGTTTCCACTTCAGCTTAGTGTATATAGCGTCGTATTCTGGTGTTTGATAATACTTTGTGGAACTTCACAGTGATGTCCACCATTGAAAGACAACCGAGCGCATTTGTAATAATCGCAAATGTCCACCGAAAAAGCTGTAACATCTCTGAGTAACCTCATAAACAAGAGTCATTACAACCACATTGCAACCAATAATATATATATATGTATTCATTCTTCTCTATGTCGAGTGAACACAGGTTTTCATGCTTGGACTTTGAAGTTTCATTAGTGGTTGTGTCATTTTCAAGGAATGAAGATTTCAACCCCACACCCCACCTTAGCCCTCTTTTCAGCCAACTACAGTCCAGGCGTGGCGAAGAATTGGGCAGACTGAGAATCGAACCCTGACCACTTACGTGCTCGAAGAGCGTTCAACCAGTGCACCATCAATAACAAGTCCTAATAAATTCCCCAAGTGTAAGGCAGCAGTGTACATTGATGAAATCTCTGCTTTCATCGTAATCAGCCTGACGATATATCTGCTGAGATCGACAATATCAACTGCATAGAAGGAAACAGTTCGTGAATTCTTTTCTGTAACTGGTCGATTCAGTAGTTTTAAATGTTTTTCGCACATACAATCCAACTTGAACATAATGATTCATTTCACAAATATTTCGCACAAACTGTGGCAAACGCCACTCCTAATTGGATGTTTTCAAATAATCTCCTCCTTAGTAGGCGACTTTCTTCTAATAAAATCCATCTTTTCATTGATTCATTCGTTGTATTGCAGCTACAGACAACGTGTGAAAAATGATGAATGGTGAGGAAAACCTAAATTTCGTGTATTGGCCTATCATCATTTGAGCAGCGGTTGTGTTTCACTTGTTATCTATTATTTTGAAATAGGAATGTTGAAGATGAAATGTGAAGAGTGATATAATACAGATGATGAGAGAGAGAGAGAAAAATAGTTCCTCTACTACGATGTTCATATTCAACTAATCATTTGGAAGCATCTTCTAATATATTTAACTTGATTGGATTTCCTAGAGAAACAACATTCGCAAATAGTATTACAGTGTGTGAAATGTGCATGTTAAAGAGAATGAGAACATGACACTAGCTGCATCACTCTGATGTCCGTTGCTGTTCGTTCTGCAACCTGTTCGATATTCACTTTTAAATTTCATACTACTCATAATGCAATGAGTCTTGTTAAGTTCCACATTGATTACTTTATTACATTTCTCTATAGGTAGATGACCATGCAGTTGACAGTGATTAGGTGAAGTAGACAACTGACCTAATTGGATTTCATTGAAATTTATTTATGAACATTGTTTATTACTTTTAATTATATAAGTAGTTTTGTGCTGAAAATATAAATAAACATGACTTTCTAATGGTTTCTTTGTTATTTTGTAATTTGATAAGCACTCAAGCGATTCTGAATACTATATATATATATATATATATATATATATCATAGGCGATAGTTGTTGTTGAGGTTGAGAATCAAGCGCCAGGCAAGAAGGGATAGTGTACTGGAGAAATTGTGGAGCTACGTGAACTGTTTCGTCCAGCACATGTGTTGTGCATGCATAGACACCGTCTTAATTGATGGGTGGTGTCAGGTCACATAGGATTGGTGATGGTTGAACGAAAATAGGGAGTCACTGCATGGATTCAATTACCGTCAATTTAAGCTACTTATAGAGTTGTAGGATTGCTAGTTGAGCGTCTGGATATTCTACGAAGCACTGACTGTAGACGATCGGTGATATTGTACGTAAACGTTCTTACTATCGCAAACGCATTCACTCTCTGTGATTTCCCAGATCCATAAAAGCACTTTTGTCTTTATTTGTTACTATTTTTTGCTCTCAATTTTCTGCTGCCTAACGTTTTTTTCGAATCTTTTTTGTCATCCTTTACGTGCTGCATGGAGTGTGACGACACGTATTGATACGCTTCTGTGCAAAGTTCTAAGAAGAAATCAGCCAGTCAGTGCATTCACATATTCTCCAGACATACTTTGTACAATCTAACTCCCTACCAATTTCTAATGCAATCATTTTGATTGCAGGCGTTTAGCATTCCTTTATTCAATGCACAAAGATTTGGTGATTAGTCACTCCGATAAAGTAACTGTATTACGTTTTAGTTTTCTGAATTTGTTCTACTCTCTCGCTAAGGTTCAAGCATGTAAGAGAGCTTCAAGGACCCTACACTTTTCACGATTACTTAAAAGATTAGATATTCAGTTATGTGCGGCCACCAGTGCACAGGAGTTTCCAAATAAACAGTGCAATAGAAGAAATGATGTGGCAGTCGAATCCGAAAATTCAACAGTAGTAGTGGGTATATTTATAGAAAGCAGGGAAATTAAGGCTATCAGAACTTTTATTCTACTTCATAGATTATGATAAAAGAGAATTGTGGATGGCAAACTCAATGTGTTAAAATGTGAACGCATCCTTACGTGTTCAACACATGTAAATTCAGAGTTAGATAAAATGCGGTTAGAAAATCAACTGGATAAATAAGCCATATGAGATTGCAAGAGACAACTAAAGTGATATCAACTATTAGGTATTAGCACCTGTACAATGCTGAACCGATAATCAATAATGGTGTGTTTAGTTCAGCGCCCAAATCCTACTCTCACTTTATTCGTTGGCTGAGATCATTGGGGTCTCAGAAAAGAGGATTTCTAAAGCTGATTTTACGTAGATGACATATTTCGTCCGGATAAATATTTCGAATCTCACGAATCTTTCTGACTCAAGTAATAATTTCGAGGAGGTTTTATTCAAATTAAACATTTTATAGGGAAAACGCTTCCATAATATCAGCGGATTAGCCGGAGGAGTTAAACATTTGTGTTGCATTATCTTGTGTATTGTCCCTTATATTGTCAGTAGCTTCCATATTCCTTCTTTGTATCACGATGTTCATTAGTCCATGACATCACGCATTATATTAAAGAAGTGGATATCTCAACTGTGGAGACTAACGGTGATAGATATGAACTTTCCATTATGGGTAAAATCCTATCAACGCATTCATGTGCTCACCATCTAGTTGTTGATTCCATATGTCGCTTTTCCAGAAGGTGACATCTATGCAATTAGGCTGTGATATAGGGGCAAATCCATGACATTTTCACATCACTTAGTATGTTGTTGACAGAGTCCTCATTCTACTGTCTTTGCTTTAATTTTACTATATTCAAGCATACACGACATTCCGGTTAATCTCTGTTCTGCTTAAAACATCTGAGAAATGTGAATAACTTTTTGATATTCAGTGTCATTTTGAACACATTTCAAAAATTAGGAATTTTAATATTGTGGAAATAAGAGCTCTCAAAACATAATGTTTACTTATTTACGTAGCATATAAAATAAAGCTTTCAATTCAGTCATTCTCAGACAGTGATATATCCTGACAAAATGGATGACGAATTTGCTCCATTCGAATTACGTATGGTATGACTAAGGATTTACACTTAATATATTACATTGTACGTTGTGGTTAACGAAATAACCTATAGACAATCAACCTACGTGTTACCTATCTTCACGTGGGTAGATCTTTACAAGTCACCTTTGCTACTGTATTTCGTGGAAATGTGTGTAGCAAATAACTTGAAAATATTGAGGTGATTGGATTTCTTTGTGCGTATACCTGCTTTGTAGTCTTTGGCATATAATTGCACTTCTCCTCATTGAAGTTTTCTCTCGCCTACAGAAAGGAATCTGTCAGTCAAAACAATAGTCCACGAGTTGTTTAGTAGTGGTTAGCATATTTGTTGCAATTAGCTATTTCTTTCTCACATAACTCACTCTACTAGAAAGACAGAAAACGGCAACTGTAACAAGATCTTACGAAGGAAAATGTTATATTTAATAAAACAAAAAAAGACAAGCAAACAATGTATTCCCTTCACCAATATCCCTTGAATTTCCTTGGAATCGAATTCACTTTCCTGCAGCTGAAACAAAATGAAATCAGAAGCAAAGTACAACTGAGTTGAGAATGGACACGTTTCTTGTATAGAAGAAATTATTGTCGGCAACTTTCATCTGACTAACAATGACACTAATCCTAAGGCAATACTTCCAGTGAAGATTGAAGCACAGATTAGGTCTGTACATTATCAGGTTGATTCTAAGTTAGAATTCCACCTCACAGGAAATCAGCTATCCTGAGCACTACTTAATTTGACGATTTTTTCAAAAGTTGTAACAACCCTGATATTGTGTACAGCAACCAAATGTGATCATGTGACCAGTCAGCCAGTAGGTCAGTCATGAAGTGAATGTAAACTGATTAGTCATCAGGAAATACGAGTGAACAGAAGTTTAGTGTTACTTGTTTCTCAAGGATTCATCTGGCTGATTTCAGCTAATGGTGAAAGCCATCTTCAAGTTCATATTCAATTGTGGAGTTAGTTAAAAATTTAAAGTACACTCAGGATGTAAGTAGGAACTCACTTCTATTATACTGCTAGGCATGTTCCTTCATTTCATCCAGGAGCCAGTTCATTCTATTTTCCAGGGTTTGAACTGGCCGGTCAATCATTTCAATATTTGAACTTACATTTTAAAAATTCAATCCTTTTCATTTCCAATTGTTTTATTTTCTCAACTAGTTCTCCTAAAACAGTGAATATATTGTCAGTGATGCATTCGAACCACTTTCAATGTAATGCCGCGACAATACTCGATGAAATAGCACAGTTCCAGTGTAACTGTTATTCTGAACTCAACAGTGTATATGATAAACCTTTCTGGCTTTATTCCATGATGCATTGATGAAGTCACTGAAGCTTTGTCGGAATAGTTTCGCGTTTTTCGACACTATGAAAATAACACCATATGAGCAGCAAACTTGACGCTCAGACTTAATTGTCACCAACAGTTTGCAGATTCTAATAATAATGTGACAAGTGATACTGCTGATTTTATCAATAATACAGCCCAATTTGGTATATTAAATACGATGACTTGATAATATAAACATTATTAGACATACAGGCTTCTTTCACCTCTTACGAAAATGAAATTAACTGAGAAATGCATTTATCACCAGAACTATGAAATATCACATATAATCAACTTGAATGTCCGTGTAAAATTACCTGTGGCTTTGGCAAAATCAGTACGAGCCTTCCAATACGCTCGCGTAATTTCAGCATCATTCAATGAGTCTGGAAGGAATAATGACTCCGTATCAAACTCATAGTCGAATACATACTTGACGATAGTGAACGGAAACACTTCTTTCAAATACATTCGATGTGGAATGATATTTGCGTAAGTAATGTGTGCGCCTTGTATTTTCAATTAGTGAGTGAGTTCCAACTTTATCTTTTCATCTGGTAGGTATGTCGTCTTTACCTTCACATGATCTCCAAACTCGAGATCTTCAAGAAAGCGTCACTGTCATTTGAAAATGCCATGCAATATTCTGTTAATATTTGTACAAACTTTATTCGGAGTTTGCTTATTGGCTATCGAAATCTCCATTATTTGTAGCATCAAGCTAGTCGCCGTGATCTAATTTTGATGATCACATTCTCTATTAGACGTGAAATTCTGAAGATTTTTGTTGTAGAAATGTCATTACTTTCAATCAGAGATCAATCTCATGCAGCTTAGTGATGAATACATTTTTGACTTCAAAATATTTCAAACAGGGTAAAACTGTTCGCTCACCATTTCTAGATATTCCTTTCTCCACACCTCGCAAATAAGCTAAGTAATAATAATACAATTATTTGATGGGATCATGAGAGATAAATTTTCCTAGAAACGTCATCCAGTTATGAATACTGTGACAATACGTGTTATATTCCCCGAACTATTCTATTATCAAATTATATTCTACGACAGTGTAAACTATTCCACTTCTACAGTCAGTCATCTTCACTGTAATTACCACACCATTATGCTGAGAACCTAGACGCTTGGTCTTCTTTTCTGTCTGCTATCCAATATGAAGCAAAGTGTAAGTCGATTTTGGTTTCACGTCATTCTTACATTTGAGTGGGAATTATTAAATAGTTGGGAAAATTATGTTCATCAGTCATTTGTGTGTTGACGGTTAATTAAACACGCCTACTTTTCATATATAATCATCACCACACTCATCAAATGGTGTTACGTATTAGGCCCGTTCATAGCTTCATTGTATCTTAAAGTACATTGATCAAATTGATGAATATATTTACTCACTTGAAGTACTTCTGTATGCATTAGATGCGACGACTGCTGCCGTTTCCAGCGCTTTAAGGTTAGCTAAGAAATCAGGAAGTGTTGAATGATATTTAAAACGTTATTCAAGAAAGTTCAATATCATACCCATCATCAAACTGAATACAAAATATTGACGATCTGAAAATGTGTCATAATAATTTGATTATTTCTCAACACGTTTCTTCTCACAACACACTGAATATTTTAGTTTTCAAAAGTCTTCTCCACTCCTCATGAAAGCAGTACTGACCCATTGGTGGTAAAACTTGCCTTTTAATGGAACTTAATTTCAATGTGTGTTACTGATTAGTAAGTAGGGCACTTAACGACTGACTGTAAACACAATGACGAGTGAATTTTCATACTAACAGCTTATTATTCGTGAATGTAGTATGCAATTCAAATTAAAAGAATCAATTTACCTTTGAATGTGTTCATTTTTTTATTGCCTTCTATCAAATAATTCTTTATCATTGCAATTTGGACTATAATTTCACAATATCGAAAAGTATGATGTGTTTCATTGTGTATTCTTCAACGTGAAGTGATCATATTAGCACAATGGATTCTGATTGCCACAATTCATGGTTATTCTGTTGATAATGTCCAAATTACCACATGATATTTCCAGTAGTTTACTGATATCAGTAAAACACATACTTTCACTAGGTGTAAACTGCATTTATACTGCATCTGTGCCCATCTTCAATGTTGGCTTGACTTTATCCATTATGGGACAGTAATCGTTTCCATAGAATATTAAACTTGTATACAATAATTTGTCAAATCAATGAATGATTCGTCGTGTCAATGGTTTCTCATTTTACAAGTTGTATTTATAAGGACATGCTCAATTTTGAGGAGTGTTTGCATGTTATGGATTGATGTGGAGTGTATTACTGATAAGACTTATCAACAGTGTGTAAATAGCCGTTAGTCATTATAGAAATACAGAATAGCAGGGAGATAGATTTCAAGTCAGAGAGAGCAAAGGAATTAGTTTTTCAACAAAATATGTGATACTTGAAAAGAACACAATGAAACACAATCTAAAGCAGAGAAATAGCACAACACAGAAGATCTGTGCAGATGGTTATTTGAAGATCAGCTGTACGTAATTTGGCTAAATAGCGATCATAAATCCCAAATAAGTCTCTTGTCTTCTGCTGTTACACCGATAATTTACTGTGTGAAAATAATTATGTGAATTTTTTCCGAGTAAACACAAACATTTTACACTAAATAGTAATAAAACCACTTTGTACTTGTTGGTGATAAAATGCAAACAACAGTCTTAATTATCAGAGGTTTCACGACGTTTTGCTCATCAAGATGATCTTTCAGTAGATAGAATTCTGATAGAAATACGCCTATCTAGATTTCGATATTGTGACGGAGGTGCGTGATGTGTCATTACTGAATACGCTGACGACCAATGAATTTGGGCAGACTTAATGTTCGGATGCGTGGAGACAGGTCTTTCAAATATTCAAACAACTCGAGAATTAAGTCATACAGTCAACTAGCTTCTGTATTTGACTGTCATAAATGGTAGTCAGATATGGTTTATAAAGAATAAACATCACCATATTTCAGTGGAATTGTGAATATGCGTATTAATGACTTCAGAGGAACTACTACTCACAAAATCAGGAGAGATATTTCAGCCTAGTTTACAAGTAACGAAGAATGAATATCAAAGTGAAAGAAAACCAACCTTTGTATTTTTTCAAATTGCCTGATGTCTCCGCAAAAAATTTGCCTGCAATTGATACATCACACTGTCACTCAACTTCCAGTTACCCGATGAATCCAACATTATCATAATCAGTTTATTTAAAGATAGATTCAGCTGACGTCAATTCAAATGACAGCATCACAGTTGACTTGCTTACATAGTATAAAGATTAATTAGTAAATGGTATCGGACCATCGAGTAAGTGTACTCTCACTCACATACCGATAGGAAGTAGTCAGTTTTCGAGCAATTCTAATGACAAAATATCAGGAAATGAATACATGTATGGTGTTTGCCTACAATCGCTGTTTCCTAGAATAATCTCTGTTATTTCGATAGCACATCGGTGCACGGATTTTCTCATCATTCTCAATCAAGTGTGGATAACAGTGCTGATGAAAAAATCGCCAAAATTCTGGAAGCCTCAAAATGCACACGACCGTAAACAATAACCAGTGAGGCGAACCAATGAAATGTGCAGAACACTCCAACAGAATGTCGTTTTCTCCTGCAACGCCATCAATTCATGAGATATTCAATTTAAAACTATCTTCCCCGCTTAGTCTGAATTCACACTCTTGAGTATTTATTTTAAGGAAAAACATCACCGATTCAATGTCTTGTGGTAAATCTTGTGCAGGAATGAAAAGTTTACTGTGGCTTTGCGCACTTCGCTGATCACAGAAATGAATATTTACTTTTTGACAAAATATCAAATAACCCACTGCCTTTCTGAAAAACGGAATCTATATCAAATGGATGGGAAAGTTCCAGAAGAATTTCTGGTTCGGGGTTAAATTAATAAAAATTACAATTAGGAATTAGAATGCCATGAATTCCTAATTGTAATTTTTATTAATTTAACCCCTAAACAGAAATTCTTCTGGAACTTTCCCATCCATTTAATATAAATACACGAATGTACAGCCTAGATGATGACTTCGTCGAAAATAAAATTTTCTTCATGGCATTCAAAAACGGAATCATAAAAATATTACCTTCTGCAATATCCAGATTTTTTCGATTTTCCCATTTCTTCGAAATATGCATTTTCATCAGTTGGTATAATCGTTTATTACCTGAAGGAATGAATGAAAATTCACTAAATATAATGATTCATCAAAGGGTTTGTGAAATGCGAACCACGTGATTATTTGAGCTGTGGAATGTTCCTCCAACATGATGCCAGAAGTATCTATCTAGATGTCTTAGTATGATTCAGTTTAAGGCATACAACAGATTTCATTATAATATCAAATATCAACCACTAGATTCACCTATGCCATGTTTAACACATTTCAAATGTGATCAGTTTTCTGTGGAAGAGTAGGACACAAGATGACTTCATATATGCAGACTACGAAAATTATCATCAGTTGAAACGACAATGTCATCAATCAGTCGACGAATAACCCTGGAATCTTCAGAATATCACTGGAATGTGACTTGTCGTAACATTGGATCTCAGTAACAAATCAATAAACGGAACAAATAAGAGAACCATCAGCTTTGGTAAGAAACGTCCTAACGGCATTCAGATTTGTCTTCACGGATTTTCGCTCAAAAATGTTTCGGTAGAGAAGTGCGATGGACATGGTTGAAATGCAAGTGTGATTGGAAATTGAAAAGATGACTTGACTTAAACACTAGCTCAAAATGTTGTGTACATTTTTCACAGAAATGGTCACTTAATTTCAACGAACCATGAATTTTAGACTTTTAGTTAAGAAAAATCAATCTTACCAAAACTTTTGTGCTGAAAAGCAACGTCTTCTTCCACTGCCTTCCTGTATGCATCTACAGAGAAAATAAGCATTGTTTGATACATATTTAATTTTTCAAATAGCCAACAATCTGCTTTGTGTATTTGTACACAGATATGAGGGATGTATGTTGCCGCTGTGATCAGTTTGAGGTGAAGAAAGTCAAATCAAACGCGGATCTGATTGCCCAAATGTGAATCATCATCTAACATAGCCTGGAATGGCAGTCAACTGATAACTTAATCCTCACCGAATTCAAGAAGACTTTTGGCAGCGTGGACCACACAGTAGCGTGTTTGCTTAACCAACACTGCTAAGTGCTTCACACTCTGCTGCATCTGATTCAACAGGCATTTGTTTTTGTCACATGCAAAATGTCTAGCAATGGAGAGTTCATTGAATCATTTTAGGTTAAGACAAAGCCGTTTACTATCACCTATAGTGTTCCTATGGTACTGTTCTGTATTGAACTATTCTAAACGTTGTTGAGAGTGAGCATTTCGATGTTTCACCCAGGAAGGCAGAGAATGAATAAAAGTACTAATTTCATAATGTAACTGAATAACTGTGGACTTATTCAACAATTCGACAAATCATGGAAATAAAACGGAATTATACAATCAGAGTTTCAATGTTGTGTAAATGAACTTGAGATATTAGTGTTTGGTAAGCTATATTCGAAATTTTATCAGTGATGCATAGTGTTTCATTGTATCATATATGTACTGAATAAGGTAATGTTGAATTGGACATGATAGAGAAAGCATTTGATGGCGGAGATTGTTTCACAACTGAATGTTGAGTAACTCGTGACTGAATTGACGGCCGATTTGGCTATACCTTAATAAATGAATTAGATTACATTCATATAGCCTAGCAGTAACTGCTCAACTTGTTAGCCTTGTCAAATGAAAATCAAGATGAATATCTCCGGCGAAATCTGTCACACAAAATCATCACAAGCTGACGACCATCCCACAAGTAATAAGAAGACAGTTTTATCTTCAGATTCCAAATGATTTCGTCTCATGTACTCTGCCTATTATTTTAGGATTAAATAACCTACCGTTATAACGATACACGAGCGTCTTATCTTCTGCACCAATTGCTGTAAAAATGTGGATAATTTTTGAAAATTATTGGCTGTTACTCAGAAGCATGGTAAGAAGAAGACAGTCAGAAAACGTGGAACTCAGACTGATGGTTTGTCAGATATTAAAAGTACAACAAAGCAAAACAAAACACAGAAGCTGTTTGTTTTTAGACTAGGTGCATGGCAATTTGTTTGGGGAGTTCGATAACTTATCCGTCTGACTAGAATATTTCGTCATTGAAAAAATTATTGAGAGGTGAATCAACAGAGCTCATTCTACAGATGTCCTGATGTAGTCATATTTTATGTTGGAATTCAGTGTTTAATGCTATGCGTATAGAAAAGATGTGTACTGGAGTACTTTGCAAAATGTGCGTATGAAATTCATTCCTCTACTCGAAGTTTCTCCTTAAATTTTTTCAGAATGTTTGTTGTTCGAATTTGCTGTGCTATCACTCTCTGCAATACCAGTTCCGATGATTTATCTGTCCAGTTATTCAATTAGTCGGTCACCCCAACGACTCTTCTATTTATTTCAATTCATAATCAAACACGTTTAACTTCAGTGAAAATGCATGCCTCTAATCAACACACAGTTCATTTCAGGAACATCAAAGAATCGAATGCTTGGATGACAGGACTTACATTCGAGAAATTCCTTCGCCCATTTACTTTGATATAAGTGCTCAAGTCTCAGGATTTCTGTTTAAAGTTAAAAAACACACGAGATTAGTCCATGCCGTAATGCTGGTTGACACAGGTTAATTGTTGAGAGAATTTTAACTAGCAAAATGATGCTATGCATATATTTCTTAATTTTCATTAGCGGTTAATCTTTGAAATTCTGCGCTCCCTTCTGCTCAAGTTAACTAAACGCTTTCTAGTTGGTCGCTGGTCTTGCATGTTGAAGACGTTTTGAGAACTACACTTATTGGTTGTGTTATGTACTCACTGTCAGTAACCCTGAACAGTCGACAGCACACTTATGTCTGTTTAGTTTATTAGTGTTTTATCTAGGCATATTCAGCTTCAAATCACAAGTAGGTGAAATTTCGTGCCCATGATCAGTCCTTTGAAACCATTGGATGACGAAAGTCTTGCATGTTTGAGTATCGGCTAATTCAGGATGGTAGAATAAATACCTGTCAAATCACTGTAATTTTCAGGGAACATGCCATTCATGGAACGCCTGACTACTGTTTAGGGTACTGATGAAGTAGGTACTAGAATATATGGGATATGATAGAATGAACCAGAAGTCCTGTAAACCATTTCATATCCATCTTATGACTCATAAACTCAAATTCGTTCTGCACATGCATCTAATACTTTGTTTATTCATTTTCCGTCATTCGTTTGAACGTTTGTGTTCAACATAAAACATGCAATTGTGTCTATTTTCATCTGTGAGTTTACTCCGAGTTCGTTATCATACTCCATTATGCACCATCTCTTAATATTCCTTGATTACAATGATTTCCCTTTGCAGATGGTGGTTACACTTTAGTGTCCCACTTTCCTCCAACAAAGACAATCCATGCTGTTCGCTAGTTTAGACGCTCGATTTAAATTAGGGTTCATCCACTCACAGACACACAACACACACATTTAAAACAAACCGGATTCCAGTGCTATCCTTCTACAATTGACGTGGACCATTAGGAGAGGGAAGAATTCTACAGGCAACTGCAAGTAGTAATGTACACGATCACAAATAGAGATATCAAATGCGGAATTGGAAACAAACAAGAAGAGAAGGCGACATTTCGTATGTCTACAGGTTGTGGGTGGAAAAATGAGAACGGTGGACGCTTCACATACTTCTATGCCTTCACTTAGTCGTTCACTGCAGGTAGCAATATAACATTCACAAAATGACATATGTTTCGTCACTTGGACACACCAAATATAAGACAATCCTCATCTCCATCTCAGGAATGTCATGATTCAGCACTCTGTACATAAGATCGAGAAGACCGTCGGATACGACATATTGAAAAGTGAAGGAGAATATGTCTCAGAGAAAGGAGACCTCAGAATATTACTTCAGTTTAACACGTCGGCAGCCTAGACGAAACCAACACAGATGAAGTCAATGAGGCATAGAGAAAGGGATGTTGTCAAGAAAAGAGGAGAAACGACGTAAACTCTCAAACAGACGAACATCTAAGAATCATCGAGAAATACCATCAACACCAGGCACAGTACTCCCAGTGAACATCAATCCTCCAAGAAAGTCAGATGTTTCGAATACCTTAAACTACAGGGAGTCTCGAAGGCGTTAGAACCAGATGGAATACCTTCGGAAGTACATCACCAGATATACTCACGCCACTGGTGCATAATGTTGCGGTTATAGGTAGTTTATATGCTTGCCAGAATTGTAGCATAATTTGGCAAACTATGAAATAATGCTGACTTGTGCCTTTACAAGTTCTGAACGAAAATCATGCTTCCGCCTAATCCAAGCAAAATATTAGCTCGTGTCTTCCTGGGCGGAGTAAGTGATGCTTTGAATGCGAAACTCCTGCAGTAGCAAGGTGGATTTAGGAAAAGCAATTCATATAGAGATCAAAATGCAACGCCACGCTTCATCATCGAAGAGAGCACACGAGTGTAATCAAATATCTACCTCAACTTCATCGACTTTGAAACTAACTTCGACAACATTGCAAACTACGGAGTGCAGTGCACCAAACAGCTACGTGAATATGGCAAATATCAAGAAATCCACAACGGAAAGCTCAATGAGGCTGATCACCGATGACAGTTCTGGTTGTGCTCGACTGGATTGTGTAAAACATCATAATCAGGAAGAGGATGGACATACTTAGGCGCAACAAGCAGACTCAAGAAAGTTTGAACTACGCCAATGGTTTATGTTCAATGCCACACAAAGTCGAGGATTTGCAGGTGAAGACGAACACGTTGGAAGAAGAAGCAGTCAGCGAAGACACATTTTCAGGTGAGTGTGGAGAAAATAGACGTGTTGGGCACAACTCACCAGTAAGCCAACATCAACGGCAGATATAAGTGGGAAGTCATTTCTCATACGTGTCCAGGCAGCATCGTTTCAACTACACAAAGTGACAAGTTTGAGAACATCGTGGTCAGCTGTGATCGGGAAAGCAGTACTGAATACCACCGCTTCAAATCCTTAGGTGGATTTATTCCAAGCAGTACAGAGTACGTGATCTCGGTACTCGCGCTGATGTCAAATCAATGAGCACACATGAAACAATCACGGACCTACTGCCCAACAAATATGCAAACGGAAACGAAGGTGGATGGTAAATGCAATCAGGAGACGGTTGACTGATATCACACGCCAGCTCATTTAGTGCAACATGAAACACACATGAGGAAGTGAGCGGTGGTGATATGGTGGAGATTATGTGGTTTGAAAATATAGGTTAGGTAAGCAGTTATGGAGCTATCTAGTGAATTTATGGATTTCACATCACAAAACAGCAGTGACAATTTGCGCACGAATGTGGTTAGGAAGGTGAGTGGCTGCCTATTGATGCAAAATATTTCTTATCACACCCTACGTAGGCGTTATTTCAAACATCAGAATCAGTCAGTGTTGTTCTCGTACAATAGATTTTATCAAACATAAACCAGAAGGTACAATCCATCTTTGTCACTTGATTACAAACAAAGAGGATACTTAGACATCCTCAAAGGGACCACAAGTGTGCAGTTTGGATTTATCAGAATGCATGAGTTATAACATAACCCATTGGTTGAAAAAAGAAGTGACCATATATTTTTGACTGATATTTAATTACAGCCATGTAAAGATCTTGAAAAATTACTTACCTGGTTTTATTATTTCTTCCACTTTCTCAGGATCTAAGTATGTCTCAAGTTCAATCATCCGAACTAAAAGAAACAAACGGGTGGGAATAAGTGTCAAGTATGTGGAATACTGAATGATTGACTAAACGTTCTGATAGACTAAATGTTGACAAGCAAACAACGTGAAATTAGGCTTTCCGTCTTCGTGTAACTAATTATTCATGAAGTGTGGCTGGCCTCTGTGCATTATCGACACACCTACAAATAAATGCATATATTCGTCGCACAATCTGTCGGCAACCAGTACCAAGTGACTAGCAGTCTCATCAAAATTACTCTGATAATTGTATTCAACTCATCTCAGCCTGTAATATTCACATGGATGCGAAAAATTCTAGAGATCATCGAATTTCCTGAAACAGATTAGGTACTATTGCTCGCGTTGAAGCACCAGCTTCCCGCTCTACTTTGCACTAACGATTTGCAAGTTGTTACATTCAGTAAACATTACATACATCTGCTGAGATGAGAAATATGTCTCCTCGAACTTCAATGGAGACGTGAAGTTGAAAAGGAGATTTTTACAAAGCTACTCAGTATTGTCAGTGACTGAATGCCTTGATTAGCCATCTACGAATCAACGCAAGCGATATGAGTAGAAGGAGGAAGTGAACACCGATCATTACAGAACAGTCTAAAGTCAAGAGACAACCGTAAAATAATTTTCGGTGAAATAATCACCTACATTTATAATTCACAACTTGGCGGTATGAATCTGCGTATGCGTCTAGTGTTGAATTCGGATCATCTGAAATGGAAAAGACATTTCCCTCTATCTACTAGATCAACTCTTTATAATTTAACCAGTAAAACATACATATAAAAATAAACTTCCACCTCATGATGATTTAGAATGCGGAATAACTGCTTCTTGCTGAAGACGTGCAATAAGAAATCAGATAGCTGGTGGATTCAACCACTAATGAAGGCCAAAAACTGACAGCGAAAATCTCCCGAATCAAAAGTTTCACTCATCTCACAATGCATTCAACTGCTTAGAAGTTAAACTGCTCTTGCCTTCTCAATTTGTCAGAAGATCCCTACACCTCATGGTGTTATTGCTTCTTCAACAATGCAATGATGTTGTCCTGAGTTTCGATGAAATTCGCTCCATGAATCAATGACTTCCAGCACGCAGCAATGGTAGCAATGTATGCTGTAGTTCGACGGAAACCGAAGCTTCATATTCACAATAGACAATCAGTTGAATACATCAGAATTTCTCTGCAACGATTATTCACATAAGTGGAGAAAATCTGCCACCAGTGGCTACTGTAAATTGAGGCCTATTACGGTTGGAAGTCGAAAATGACGCGTGCACCACAAAATGTTGTGACAGGTTACTGTGAACGAAAACTAAACAACAGATAGAATATATCACGCTGGAAAATGGACAGCAGATTGGAAATCTGATAAGCAGAAATGAAGCTGACTTTCTGCTGCAAAATTTAGGATCAAACATAAATTTTGTTAAGCACAGTGGAGATATTCCACAAAACCCTCTGCAACTGATGGTAATATTAGTCTGTCAGTAAAAAGCCTATTGCATAGACGAGGCGATCACTGTAACAAACTGTAGCGAACTCTTACAGTAAGACGTAAACTCGTTTTCATCATCTGAAAATAAAATGGAAGACAATGCATCACATGAGATTCAGGTGTTTACTGTTAAGAAAAATCACACCAATCACAAACCTCTAAAAGTTGCACTGACTGAGTAGAAAAGTTAGTATAAAAAGGAAAATGAACATGGATCAGCACAAATGGTGATCATCAAATGTGGTGGCTCTCATGAATCACTGGACTGCCTGGAATTCCACCCAACACAATGCATCTTAAATTCCCTAACATTCTTACTGTCTTAACCAATCACTTATATCCTGGATCCGCTAGATGCTCTCACGCATATTTTTAGTTGACTTTCAAGGAAACGAAGTAAAATATAACTTAAGGAATTATTCTATGCTTTAGATGTAACGGCATTGCGTGACGTGCTATTAAAAGGATCAACATGTACCTCAACCAACAAAAACCTACACTCAGTCTCGTCATCTCACACGTCTATGTGTCTACAAATATCATGTGAATCATCGGACAACATCAAACTTAATGACGATAACTGACATCATACAATTCTCAACGAAATCGATCTACATCATGTGGAATGTTTCAAAAATGTGTGACACTGGGCAACTGAGTATGCGTCAGTAGTTGAAGTCTCATGAGAGCCAGTAACAACAATGGAATTCACTGCGACAGCAGGCGCCCATTCTGATGCAATTTTATACACATTGGTCCTATACTGTACCACTCAATCACACCTTCACAGAAAACACAAACAACTTCGCTGCATACAGATAGAATGAAACAATTGAGGAAATCATCGACGTCTGATATTGTCTCCGAGTGATTCACAGTGTCTTTAAGTGAGAGAGTGAGTGAGTGAGAAATAGGCCTGGCGCAAATAACACATCATGATGACTGTGAAAAATGCTGTTCACCTGCAAAACACCACAGACTTACATTCGCTATCGTTGTCGTACTCGAAATCTGAAATCGAAACACAGAAATATTCGATTATCTTTGATGAGAGAGGATATTCTTTCAGTAAATACAAATCGAATCATACTGCAGATCGCCGTTGATTCAAATACACTGCTGTACATTACAACTCACTGAAATAAAATCAACTACAGTCCAACATACTCTTCCGTAGTTCACTGAGAAGTATGAACCCGTGAAAATTGGAAATTGTCAAAGTGTCAAATTATTTTATTATTTATTTATTTTATTATAGCTTGATTCCACACAGTATTTTGGTACAAGTATGTAATATAGGTAGCCCAAATTAGGAGGCCGGCCATTGCTATCCGGTGTGCGTCGGCCGGGGATCGGTCTCGGACCATGTGCACGGTAGGCGAGCGTCCTTACCGTTTTACCACCGACGCACATATTAATTTGTTTATTAGATATATCACACAGTGAAACAGTATTATTTACTGGATGCTATTTTGAACACAATTTATTGTTCCTAATCATATCATTTGTGCTATCTATCCATCAATCTATATACATATATGTATATATTTATCTATGGTCGTGTTTGTGTATGCATCTATACATCTTAATATAAATATATATATTTAATATAAATTTATATTATATCTAAATGTCAACCTCGCCTAGTTAACTAGCTCGTTGGTTTTCTGGCCGGTCCCAAGCCCGGGTTAAGAAGCAGGGTTGGGCGTGGAGCTAGCAACCCCACACCACTAAATCTTTCGAAACGCTAGAGAAACTTCAACACACAGAAAATATATTAAAAATACAAAAACTTCAAATAACAACAATCTCATTATTGGCTCAAATCGGAGAGGCGAAATGACGCGGGCCGGTGATAGCCAATCTCCAGGAAGCCAGTCACCCAACTCATGTGTATTCTCTCGATGTAAGCAATAGTAAGAATGGGTACGTGGAATGTCCATACAATGTGCGAGACTGAGAAGGCTGCCCAGGTATCCAAAGAGATGCGAAGATATGGCTTAGAAGTACTGGGTATCTGCGAAAGCATATGGAATGAATGTGGGTCGACAATATTGTCAACAGGAGTCAGTAATCTACTCCAGTCTGATCACTCAGACGACAACCACGAACACAGTGAGGCAGTGGCTATCATGTCACCAGTTGCAGCAAAAGACCTAATGCAGTGGGAAACAATGCCATCCAGGATCATCACAGCAAGATTCGACTCCAAAGGAAGGAAGCTAACAATTATTCAGTGCTGCACACCTACAAACAACGCGGAACATGAGAAGAAGGAGTATTTTCACAGACAACTACAAACAGTGATGGACAACATTCCGAATGACAACATCAAAATCTTTATTAGCGGTATGAATGCAAGCGGAACTAAGAGCAGATAATACAGGAAGAGAACTCATCATGGGTCGTGAGGCCCTCGCAGAAATGAATGAGAACGGAGAATTATTCACAGACTTCTGCTCTTTCATGGATTTCAGCTGACGGTCATAACACAAACCAAATAGATTTCATATCAATCTCAAGGAAAAGGGAGACGCAGCCTGCTGGATACAAAGTCAAGAAAGGGAGCAGATGTGGCCACAGACCATCATCTAGTTCAATGAACCTTCAAAGTGAAGCTGAAATCTTTGAAAACAAATGTAGACAGACCACAATTGAAGTTCAACATTCAGAAACTGAAGGACAAAGCTACAGGGGATGTCTTCACCAGAGATATCACATGAAAATCAGACACACATCACGCTGTCAGTGAAGAAACCTGTATGGAAGAACATTAAAACTCTCTTAAAGCGATATGTGAGAAAACATGTACAACTGTTGCAGGAAGAAGGAAGAGGCAAGACAAGGAATCACTGTCAACGGACAGCTATCTGGAAGCTAGTCGATAAGAGGAGGATGGTGAAAGAGAAGATGACTCAATGCAAAGATGGACAAGAGAAGGAGAAGCTGAGCTCGATGTACACTGCACTGAATCAAGAAAGAGGTGAAGGAGAGCGCTATAAAAGACAAACGACAATTCTGTGACACACTGGCAACTGAAGCAGAACAGGCAGGTTGCAGAAAAAGGAGACATCAGGACACAGTATCAGATAACCAAGTCTTTATTCGGTAAGAGATCAAAGCAGATGATGAAGCCATTAAAAGATGCTCAGGGGAACCTCGTCACCAAGGAGGAGAAATAAATCAAACAATGGGCTGATCACTTTAAATGGTATGACTCTTGAATCGAGCACCACTGGCAACTCGCCCAAAAATACCAGCAAAGGCACACATGGATTGCCAGTGCACACCACTACTTCAACGAAAGAAGAAATCCTGAATGTGATCAAGCTACTGAACATCGGCCGGGAAGGCAGCAGGACCAGATGGCATTCATCCCGTAGCACTGAAGATGGACACAGAGATTACGACAGATGTTCTCACTTCATCACTGCGAAACGTTTGGAAAGAAGGAAAGGTGCCTGCTGATTGGAAGAAGGGCTGTCTCATCGAATTTCGAAAGATGGGCGACTAACACCCCAGTGTGCAAGAACTGGTGTGGAATTGTGCTCTTGTCCACACCTAGTAAACTACTAAGTCTCATCACTCTGGAGGGAATAGAGGATGCTTTGGATACAGAACTCCGCCAGCTGGAACAAGCTTGATTAGGGAAAATCCAATCAGGTGCTCATCAAATTGCGACTTCATGCATCGTCATCGAACAAAGCATAGAATGGCAGTCAAAACTGCGCCTCAAATTCATCGACTTCGACACAGATTTTGACAGCGTAGACCGAGTAGTGATTTGGAAACTAATTCAACACTACGGCGTAAAGTACTCGGGCCTGTATCAACCTCATTCAGAGGCTGGCCATATGACAGATCACGTGCAAGGTGATAAGTGAGGCTTTTGAAGTGCATTCAGGAGGAAAACAAGCTGGGTGCCTATTATCACCGATGATATCTTTAATTGTGGTGGACTGGATTATGCGTCCGACTGTTGGCAATGAGGAGTCAGGAATGCTCTGGACCACCGATAGAAAGACTCTAGAAGATACCCATTGAGTAATGAAGAAAATAAAAGTCAGATTCAGCGGAGAAAATTTTCTTTATCGACGAAATCATCTTCAGAGGCTGTACAGTCGTATTTCTACTTACAAAAATATAAAGTGGCCTATTATTGAGAAATAGGGGGTGACATAATCGATATAATTACTCAGAAGTGGCTTTAGAAGTGAAAATTAAAAGTTGTAAATTACGTGGTACTCAACAACACAAAGATAGAAATTTGATAAGGTTAAAATTGCTATTGAGTGAGAATAAAGGTATTTGAGTGTCAGTTTAAAAAGTGTCCTCCTATGCTCTTTTTGTATATTTTCACATACTCTTCACACTTGGTAATTTACAACTTTTAATTTTCACTTCTAAAGCCACTTCTGAGTAATTATATCGATTATGTCACCCCCTATTTCTCAATAATAGGCCACTTTATATTTTTGTAAGTAGAAATACGACTGTACAGCCTCTGAAGATGATTTCGTCGATAAAGAAAATTTTCTCCGCTGAATCTGACTTTTATTTTCTTCATGACTCTAGAAGACCTGGATTTCACAGATGATATATGTCTAATGTCACACATACTCGAGGACTTACAAACGGAAACCAACACACTGGCTCAAGAGGCTGGCAGCGAAGATAAAACTGCAGGTGAACACGGAGAAGATGGAAGTGATGAAGATAACCACGCACCAACATCAACAACAACCAGCACCAATCACCATCAATGGGAGAGATTTAACAGAGGTTGCGTCCTTCACTTATATGACCACGAGTCATCGTTTCAACGACGGGCAGTCGGAACGGACGAAGATGTCAAAGTCATAATCAGAAAAGCAAGATACGCCTACATCAACCTGAAACCATTTGGAAATCTTCCGCACTCAGCATAAGAAACAATACTCGCATTTTAAACACCAATGTGAATTCGGTTGGTCTATACGGGTCAGAAACGTGACCAGCGTGTAATAGAAAGGATTTCCAACAGGCTGCAGGCTTTCATCAACAGCTGCATTCACTGGCTCCATTGTGAAGATCAAATGGTCAGGAGGAATAAGCAACATGAGACTGTGGGAACATACCAACCAAGAGTAGATTGCTCGACAGATTTGAGGGAGAAAGTGAAGATGGATTGAGCATGCACTGAGGAGGCCACCAAATGACATTGCACGCTAGGTCCTATAGTGGAATCCCAATAGGAGGCAACGAGTGAGTGGTCGGTGCGAGGGTTATATGGATGAGATCGTGTGAGGAAGATATGAGAGAGTTTGGGCAATGGTGTTCGGAGCCGAAGAAGACGAATGAAAGCAGAACAAGGCGAAGATGCGTTGTTGAAGCCCTTTTTTCCACTGGGAACGAATGGGAATAATAATCATAATAACTGAATGTCAGCCTACCTAAATAATCAACATATTATGTAACTATATTTCTGTCTGTTTATCCAATTATCTGTCCATTTCTATATCTAACCATCTATCAATATATCCATATATTTTTCTGCCAATCTATCTAACTAGCCATCTGTCTATCACTTTATCTATTCATATGTCTATCTACCTATTAGTTCATCAAATTAAACAATGGGGGAAATCATCGACGTCTGATATTGTCTCCGAGTGATTCACAGTGTCTTTAAGTGAGAGTGTGAGTGAGTGAGTGAGAAATAAGCCTGGCGCAAATAACAGATCATGAAGACTGTGAAAAATGCTGTTCACCTGCAAAACACCACAGACTTACATTCGCTATCGTTGTCGTACTCGAAATCTGAAATCAAAACACAGAAATATTGGATTATCTTTGATGAGAGAGGATATTCTTTCAGTAAATACCAATCGAATCATACTGCAGATAATCTTTCATTCAAACACATTGCTGCCCAATAAAAGAGTTCACTGACATATTCTCCTCTGTGGTTCACTGAGACGCACGAAATCGATTAAACTGCTATCCTAAAGTTTTGGAAATCGTTATGCCTTCAAAAATAATTCGTATTCACACTAAAAATTCTTTGGTAATCTCTCGTTTCAACAGTTGGTTTGTGAGGATTAGATTTCTTTTGGCAAGCTGGTCGCGGATTGATATCAGTTAGAAAACAATGAAAACAAGGGAGTACTGGACAGCAGTTTCATCCTGGATTGGAAATCATCTGCAGTGCGCATCCACTGTGGTTCGAACCCAGAACCTTTTAGTTACAAGACGACTTTTTGATACCAAAACAGATAAACTATTACCTCTGTTATTTGGTTAAGTGTTCTTCATTGTTATTTTGCCCTTCAATATGTCCTTTTAACTTGACCTTACTTTATTTTTCTTACCTCTTAACTGTTCATTAATTTCATATATATTCCTATGACAAGTCTGTATTTGATCAGATTGTTTGAAATGTGTAGCTCAAATAGATTACACGATCGAGATAAATTATATCCCTTTAATGCAAAATTATAATCGAACGCAACATTTTTGAATTTTCTGAATTATGTATTAAGAATCATTCTTTTCCGCGACAATTTTATAAAATTTCGAAATTCAGTAAACAGTCGTAGCAATGAATATGTTTGTACCTCTTTTTATGTGTGTATCTTTCTATCTGTCTTTCATGTATGTAGCTTTATATATATGTCTATCTGTGTATAATTCTCACTATTTATGTGTGTATAGTTCTAGTGAGAAGTCTTGACCAGTGAGGTCCATCCAGTCAAGTGTGAGGATTGATGTCTTACCGATGACATTGGTTGTTGGTCGCTCTAAATCAAGAATAGTTAGAAGTTAGAATTCTCACAGTGGCTGATGACCTGTGTCCTTATGGCTAAATGGTCTGCGACCTTGCCTTAAGACCGAAACGTCCTGAGTTCGAATTCCAGTGGATGCGTAATGCAGATGACTCTCAATCCTGGATGAAACTGCTCATTAATTAATGTGAAATATCCCATATTCGCGAAGAATATTCTTTTCAATAATTTCTCTTCAGGTTCTTACAATTAGAAAATATAATATTTACTGTCGTTACAATAACAGCCTGTTATGCGGCGGATACATTTCTTAACGCAGAATAACAGATTAGTTATGGGGTGTCAAAATATATAGTCGTATTTGTGTGACAAACATGCTAGGCTGAAATCGATTACAAAATATTGTAAACTGGGAGACAATGGTGGTGATTAGTCATAATAGATTTGTAGAGTGTGGAGTAGGGAAATTGACAAGTTAGTTCAGGGTTATAAAAGGTGTCACGTGAGTGGCTAGCATAAAGTGGTCTGTATTAAACAGGAGATAGTAAGACTGCAATGAGAGGTTCATAATGAAATAAGGAATGTCTGAAATAAAACAGGTGGAGGCATATATTGAGAAAAGAGATATTATCACTAATAACAAGTCCGGATAGTATAAATGGAAAATTCGATAGTATCGAGAGAATGTTTGCATGAAGGGCATAAATTATGACGAATAATAATAATTGTAATAATAATAATGACAATTTTTAATAATAATCATTGTGAAAATTAGAACAATTGGTCGCTATGATAAATATCCGAGTGACTTCCGAACTCGAATCGAATAACAAACTCAGTTTCCTCGTTATTACAATGATCAGGAGAGATGATGGAACGATTCAGCGATCTATTTTTCGTAAGCATATATGGAATGCACCTATATAAATATGATATCATCTCTCGAAATTAGTCTTCTAAGTGCTTTATACAAATTTATCATAGCGACCAATTGTTCTAATTTTCACAATGATTATTATTAAAAATTGTCATTATTATTATTACAATTATTATTATTCGTCATAATTTATGCCCTTCATGCAAACATTCTCTCGATACTATCGAATTTTCCATTTATACTATCCGGACTTGTTATTAGTGATAATATCTCTTTTCTCAATATATGCCTCCACCTGTTTCATTTCACACATTCCTTATTTCATTATGAACCTCTCATTGCAGTCTTACTATCTCCTGTTTAATACAGACCACTTTGTGCTAGCCACTCACGTGACACCTTTTATAACCCTGAACTAACTTGTCAATTTCCCTACTCCACACTCTACAAATCTATTATGACTAATCACCACCATTGTCTCCCAGTTTACAATATTTTGTAATCGATTTCAGCCTAGCATGTTTGTCACACAAATACGACTATATATTTTGACACCCCATAACTAATCTGTTATTCTGCGTTAAGAAATGTATCCGCCGCATAACAGGCTGTTATTGTAACGACAGTAAATATTATATTTTCTAATTGTAAGAACCTGAAGAGAAATTATTGAAAAGAATATTCTTCGCGAATATGGGATATTTCACATTAATTAATCTTGTAATGAGTTTGTGTTATTTGTCATATGGAAAGCGCGTCAATTCACATGTGATAAACATGATAATACAAATATACTTTTTCACAAATAATGATACATTTTTAAAGGTCATAGTCGTTCATAGAAGTTTTGTTGTTTCTTCATCTGTTTTGCTTCATCATAGTTTGTCATACAGGTGATAAGTTCATCCCTTCCTTCCTATTTACCGCATTCGATGTGGTTAAAATGTGTAAGGCTTCAGAGGTCAACCTTTCTTTATGTGAATGAAATCCTTTCAAGAATTTCGATATTGTCGAAATCAATCTATGTCTGTTTTCTATCGCATGCATTGCTATAGCCGATCTTTTCTCCTATTTTTTAATTCCACTTCATTTCTAGGTCGTCGAATGCGGTATATTTGAAGGAAGGGATAGACCTATCACCTGTATGGCAAACTCTAATGAAGTAAGACAGATGAAAAATTAACAAAAACCTCCATCAACCTCCATGACCTTTAAAAATGCATTCTAATGTTTATCACACGTGATTTGACGTGTTTTTCATATGACAAATAACACACTCATAGAAAAAAATATACACAATAACAATTTGAAATTAATCATTACAAATTAATTATGACTGCTAACATATTTCTATTGGTACAAATGTCTATGGGCAAATGACCCTCAAATAAGCTGACTTCAGTTTATGTAATAAACGTTTTTGACTATATGCTTGGATGCCGTATAAATTCCGAATAATTCTGATGAAGAAGCTGTTGCTGGCACAGCGAAACTTTCGAAAAAGTCTTGGTTTCATTTTTCCTTAAACACACTCGGATTAATTTCAATAATTTTTAATGTATAACAAATAAATTTGAGAAATTTTGTGCCATAAAATAAACCTACAGAAAACAAAAGAATAATATTTTGAAAATTTATATAAAGGGATAAACAGCCAACTTACTTTCATTACTTGCATTGTTATTAGACAATAGGAGTTGAAGGCAAAGTGATGCCTTCAATATCACATTTGTCATGATTGGAAATCTCTCGTTAGTGTCTCTTATGAGTATATTCTCCTGCGAAATATTTTTATGACTAAATCTCTCACATTTGACCTTATTATAGTTATATTTGAACACACATTATGTATGTATATGGTGCACATATGTGTATCTCATTTTTGTGTTCACCTATCTAAAGATGCAGCTATATTTGTCAAGTAACACGGCATACTACGTAGCATATAAAATCAGTCAGTAGTTCATTGGTTACAGAAAAAAACAACAGCAAATTGATTTACGTTCACTGTTGCTCTCCATTTTCATCATCCATGTGAAGGCGAATCAACCATTCCTTTCTCATAAAATAGACTGATACACATTTCAAATTTATTAGATTTCTCAGGGATTAGTTTATATGGAGTAAGTTGATTCGCTTCAAGTTTCACCATGGATAGATAGATTAGAGTTAGAGGACCAATGAAGAACACCAGGATGCACTGGACATCTATTTCCTCTCCCTAGTTTGGGACTAATCAGCAGTACTCCCTCACTGGAGTTCAGACCCAGGAACTTCTGAATACAAAGCAAGATTACAGACCATTCAGCCACAAGGATCCGACTCAATGGTCACTGCAAGAATTCTAACTTGCAGGATCTCCGGTGGATTCGTACATTTGAAGTTGGTTATCAGCGCTTCCTTCACTGACTGATATCGATCCATCGTCAAACTTGAAACTAGTGCAGATTTGTTTCATTTTATACGCATGGCAATCATTTCACTTCAAATTTGCGATACATAATGGATCTATTGAAAAATGTCGGTTTAATAGGGATCTAATTCCATAATTATTTGGCTCATTATATGTGTTCATTTTACTCTGTTTCATAGGTTGTTTAATCTCAGCTATAATTCCCGTATTCTACTAAGTTGAAATACGAAGGTTCACTCATAGTGCATATAGTCAATTGACCAGTAGATATTACTGAATCAGAAACATTTCACAAAACTCTCTCACAGCTTGAAAGCGATCAGTCTAATAAGGAAATAGATAATTTCACATATTGCTTACATTTAACACTAATGTCTGATAACTTAGTAAATGCGTAATTTACTACAATTTCAATTAGTATTATAGCGAAAAGTATTGAGAAGTGACAGTATTGCAGCGAAGATCATGTTCTACCAGTAAACATGATTTCACGTGTTGCCTTTACGGCAATTTTGTGAGCGAATTTCTTTTAATAAACTATACGCTCAAGAAATAATTCATTGCTGTTAAGTGACTGACTACAGGAGGGATTTCCTCAGCTGCTGATGAGAAAAGGTAACCAGCAAGGTCCACCCAGGGGATGGTAGGAAAGTTATTTAGATGTTAAATTCGCTGATAGTGACAATAAATCGCGAAACGACAGAAATAAGAATTTATGGGTAATTGGATTTCACCAAAATAGTTAGAGGGTTTCACACTCCCTCTTATCAGGAACTTAAACGTCTTGGTAATCATCTATCATGAGATCACAGATGTGTTCCACTGATGAGAGTAGGGCGACACGGTTGGCGAGCCCACATAGTTTTCTATGATTCTCTAACTAACATCAATAAATGACAAAAGCTTCCTTTGAATTAAATATAATTTCAAACAATTTGTTGCATTTATCAATTTCGACAAAACAATTAGAAAAAGGTGATGAATTTGAATTGTGTAATGCATTGACGCACAGTTTGACTAGGAATATATAGGGAAGATAATAAGGTGATGGGAAGTGAAAGACTTATGATTTTACTGTTCCCTTGAGTTGCAAATGTAACATATGGCTTCACCAGCACATATCCACTTCAACGTGCTATCTGTGACCCTCTTTATGTGGTCCCATGATAGCTCATTATCACCGTCGGACACAAGCTTAACTCGTCGTTTCCATGACTGTTTATTTGTATAACTTAATAATTTTTCTTATGAAGCCCAATGCAATGACTATTGTTTAAATTTGTGTTTGAATTGTATTAAAAATTTGCAGGAGTCCCAGCTTGTGTATATACCTTAATTATGTGTAGTGTATACAGTAATTTCAATATTTAGGCGACAAATCGTTTGCGAAAGAAACTTTACCTCTTCATAATCATAGTTGAGTATCTGTCCTGATCCTGTACTTGGCAGATCTCAATGGTCACGATTTATCGCTAGAATTTAAGGCCACTCTTTCTCGCAGTCAGTGAGCATACATATACCGCAAATTGGCAGGAGTAAGAGTTGATCGACTAGTCAGTGGACTGTGTCCCAGTGACGGCATGATCTACAAGGACTCCGCGGTAGTTTCTCAGTGGTTCACTGAATGATTTCAACTAGTGGTTAGAGGTGTAACCAACCAGATCGGAGCAAAAAAAAGAGATGAAAATTTGGAATACACAGTCGATGAGAATTTCACGATATGCATAATAAAGAAACTGCCAATAAGATATGGGAAATAATGGCAACGTCAAAGATTCCTCTAAATTAACATAACATACTATTTTAGAGAAAATATCTGAAAAATGATGGAATCAGTTGACGGTTTCCGAAGAGGTGGAAGTGTAGCAGTGACAAGCTCGGTCACTGAAAATCTATTGAATACTGACCAACGTATCTCAACAGATTCTGGCTTGAAATTATTCTCAATTTCGCAAATAAATTGCACAAATAAGAACGTATCCGACTCATTTGTATCGCTGAAGACTTGGCCATCACAAACAAAAGGATGAATATATCTATAGGGGAAAAACCTAATCAAAAGATCCCACCAGCGTGGATTAAATCAATCTGTCACAAAGGAAGAAAATCCATTTCAATATGTTGGATATAATTAATAATATTGATAATCACAATTCTCTTTTCGACGAAAAGAAAATTTTCTTCGCTGCAACTGTCTTTTTATTCCCTAATCACAATTCTAATTGTCACTGGTATTATTGAAATCGTACCAATAAACATTCAAAAGAAACTCACTAAATTAAGATAAATTTTACAACAAAATAATAAACTAAAAGCAAACAAAAGTATAGAGCTTCATGATATATAATTAAAAACAATACACTCCACAAAAAAATCTATCAATCTCATGAATTATTTCATTTATGACAAAAATTGTTTTGCCACCTGATATATAACTATGATTATAATCAAAAATAATTTATTTGCATTCAATTATAGTATTATATCATGTATTCCACCTTTGATTCAACTCCCTCACCGGATAGAATTTATTAAAGAAAACTATACATGCACGATTGTACAGCTTGATGATGAATTCGTCGGAAAGAGTCAATTCGCTGAATACAATAAGCGCCAAGAATGTCTTCTCATTTTTCAACACCATTTCTTATATAAAGCAGATTCCAGATGGTTATAAATTGTGAAATGATGAAATTATTCTTACATTCTGGCTTACTAGAAGACTAATTAGACTGACTGGAATGCACTCAACTGAGTATGAAATCGATTTAGAAGAGATAAATAAACACAAAAATTTCAACATAACTAGCACACAAACAAACAAACAAATTTAACTTAACTAGATTAACAAGATTACTAAAGGTTAACATCAATATCACATGGCACACACCAATCAATTTAGATGAAATGAGCGTCACTCAGCTAAATTTAATGAAATGAGAATAATTTCATCATATTCAACATAGAAGATAGCGCAGAAAATAGGTGAAACAGAGAAAGCCAAAGAAAAGAAGAAAAAGAAATAATAGTAGTAGTAGGCTGTTAATAAACCGTGAGAAATATTAGGAATGAAATTTGGTAACTGAGATGGCCACAATATTTTTGGATATGTGAAGATACCCTTTTTGTCATGGAACATTGGATTGGATAAGACCTAAGGTGCTTGGGAACCTTAATACGGCACCAATCTATAAAGTCTTTGACTGTCCCGTTTGAGCAATGCAGTCAAGTGTAGACTGCCTGACTATGGTCCTGATCACTTCATTGCTATCTGAGCATCGACTTTTCAAGGAAGGCTTCCGCATCCATCCAGGATTTTTAATGTTCCACTTTGATGAGCTATGCTCGTTTAATACAACACTTCATCGTTGTGTTAACATCTGCGAAACAATTCACACGGATATTCACTCTTGTATGATCAAAGACTGAGAAATGACATGTTTTGGCATATAACCTCATCTCAGAAAACAGTTCAGGCATCCTTTGTTTCCAGATGATATCAAGTACTCTGCCAGTCAACTGAAACCTTCGACAGTGTTCATACACTCAACGTTGTTTAGTGCCAATGGTTCTTGGGTTTCATTCTGGTGCAGTGAGTTTAATAATCTCACAACCAAATTGACCTGCTTGATTTTCAGATGCTTATATTCCTTCAGGATACGTGTTTCCTACGAAATTTGTGTGATAAACTCCTTTTGTGTGTTTTAAAAACATTTATTGCCTTTATTTATTCACCGTTGAGTGCTGATTGGTGTACAGGATACGCCCTACGCAAATACAATTGTATATCACCAACTTCTTCTCTGCTACTTGGCGTTAGTAATCAGCATCGTTGCAAATGAGAAACTCCTCTGTTTGGCTGGTTTCATTTTCATTTATCAGTTTACCTGTTCTTGTAGAGCAATTTACATTAACCTTAGCGTCGGAACGTTTTCTATACGGATACGAGAGCACATTCTAACATGGTTGTACAAGCGAGAAAGAGAGTGTGTGAGGCTTTTTTCTAGAGCACAGCCACTCTACCCACTGTGCTCATGCTAGTATTTCATCGGTGCGAAGCTAAGGATGTGCGTATTTAGAGCTTCAGTCTCTAGCTTTCTTATAACGGGGCCATCATCTCTCCTCGTTAGTAAGACTTCAAGGAATTCTACAGACTCTTTGTATTCTCGTCCTTAAGTGAAATACGCAGCTGGGTGACCATTATTCAAGTTGCTCAAAATCAGATAACAATGTATTTCTTCATCGTACACCACGAAATTCTCAGGCATGTAATGACATTTCCACTTTTGCTATTCCACCTTTCAGTTGATCATTTTCTAGTTCGCAAAAATAGGTCCCAGTGGGGACTCCAAAGCTACTACATCAAGCTGACTCTGCATTTCATTATTAAACTAGAACTGAACATTTGTTGTAAATTTAAACAGTAGTTGTTTCAAATTACCAATAGGAATACAACTTCACAATTTCCTTTCTGTAATCTGTTCGCATACATAATCGATGGTCTCTACTAGAGACATCATAACCTGATGCCATGTGTTTGTCGGTTACGTTCCAGTTTTTGATCTTGTCACAACAGAATAGATCAGCTTCCTTTCTCTACGTAACTCCACACTCACACCCACAACCGCATAACACCAAGCACGAAGGCAGAACACAGCATCATCGACTTTAGATAAAGACGGTCACTTGCCTCATTTCCCCCACTTGGAACAGTAAGGTTAGAATCATATATTTATCCACACATTCCAATTATTTTCTACGTGACACTTCCCATTATTTCTCTGAAATCAGCTTGGAACTGGATAGTATATTTTGCAAAGAGAAATCCATTCTATTTTCCACAGGAACAAAAAATTAATCAAGTATCGCTCTACTTGTAACTTCAACTAGTCTACTGAATTCCATGATCGCTACCAAATTTCACTCCTAATATTTCTCACGGTTTATTAACAGCCTACTACTACTATTATTTCTTTTTCTTCTTTTCTTTGGCTTTCTCTGTTTGACCTATTTTCTGCGCCATCTTCTATGTTGAATATGATGAAATTATTCTCATTTCATTAAATTTAGCTGAGTGACGCTCATTTCATCTAAATTGATTGGTGTGTGCCATGTGATATTGATGTTAACCTTTAGTAATCTTGTTAATCTAGTTAAGTTAAATTTGTTTGTTTGTTTGTGTGCTAGTTATGTTGAAATTTTTGTGTTTATTTGTCTCTCTTCTAAATCGATATCATACTCATTTGAGTGCGTAGTTTACTCATTCAGCATACAGTGCATTCCAGTCAGTCTAATTAGTCTTCTAGTAAGCCAGAATGTGAGAATAATTTCATCAATTCACAAGTTATAACCATCTGAATTCTACTTTATATGAGAAAGATTGTTGAAAAATGAGAAGACATTCTTGGCGCTTATTGTATTCATTGAATTGACTCTTTCCGAAGAATTCATCATCAAGCTGTACAATAGTGCATGTATAGTTAACTTTAAGGAATTCCATCCGGTGAGGGATTTGAATACTTGGTATAATAGTAGTATGAAATGCAAATAAATTGTTGTTCCTAATAATCATATTTAGGTGTAAAGTGGAGAAACAATTAATTTCATAAATAGAATAATTCATGAGATTGATGGATTTTCTTGTTGGGTATATTTTTTTAATTATTTTTTTTGAAGCTCCATTCTTTTGTTTGCTTTTTGTTTATTGTTTTTATTTAGGATTGAATTGAAGTTAGGGAGTTTATTTTGAATGTTTATTGGTACGATTTGAATAATAGCAGTGACAATTAGAATTGTGGTTATCGATATTAATAATTATATCCAACATATGGATATGTTTTTTCTACTTTGTGATAGATTGATTGAATCCACGCTGGTGGGATCTTTTGAATGGATTTTTCCCCTATAGATAGATATATTCATCTTTTGTTTGTAATGGCCAAGTCTTCAGCAATACAAATGAATTGGATACGTTCGTATTTGTGCAATTTATTTGCGGTATTGTGAATAATTTTCAGTCAGATGCTGTTGAGATACGTTGGTCAGTATCCCATAGATTTTCAGTGACCGAGCTTGTCTCTGCTACACTTCCACCTCTTTGCAAATTGTCCACTGATTCCATCATTTTTCAGATATTTTCTGATGTACAATTGAAAAGGTGCAGAGATTAGAATATTGCAATATTTCTATTTCACATAGAACAACAATTTTGTGGTGAATATTCCAGCTTTATTTGCACACCTTAATATGTTTTACGGATGAATGAATCATCTGTGAATTCATGATTGGATGATGGAGGATATCTTAGAGGCCTTAATTTTTTTTCCTATGCATATTCAGAATGAGTTCAAGCATTCATGGTAATAATGTTCAGGGCATATCAGTTTAGCCAGAACTAACCTCATTAATTTACACCAGCACCTTGTATGATCCTGCTTCGAGACTACAATGCATCGATCTCAGTGTTCAATGATGAAAGACGCCGAATGAATATAATCTGTCAAATATGATTAGTCGGTAAATTCATAGTTTGTAAACCATTTGAATATATTTAGAATTAATTTGACCCATTCCGCAAACCTCGACCTTTCTGATGGAATTAAACTAATTTACCGAAGTGATTAGCCTGTGATATTCGTCATGAAAAGTTATGTGATGGCCTGTACTATTGAGGTGGATGGCTTAGGCCGAAGGCACACTGTGAATCATCCATGTCACTTTGGATGGCTGTTGTTCAACTTTTGACTGTTTATGCACTATGTGTAGTTGATCAACTACGCATAACCTCCCTGCATTTCTCATCTTGAAATATATTCAATAAATTTAGTGATTGTACTCTTGTCCCGTCTTCGTATTCTGGCAGACCTACTGTTCAACTTGGGAGATATGTTCTTGAGGATATATGTTCATGTGTATCTTATGTATTGATCAACATTATTCACCCCGTAAAATGACACGCCTTTTGGAAACCGATGTTACGTTAACCGTCGTCAGCCTCCTGCCAATAGTTTCAAATTACTAGAAATTTTCACACATTCCCATGGTAATCTATTCATGAAACATAATATGCTTACGTGAAAAGCGTTTCGTTTGAGGATATCATACGAATCCAAACCGGTCAGCAATGGTTTCTTGAGATAATATGGTCTCAAGAAAATTTACCTTTCCTTCACTATTTCATCCAGTTTGGAAGATGCAATGAGACAGTTTCCAAGAATGCCATTTTGAATAATTCTGAGAAACGTACTTGACTTGGTCAAGTTTGAACGTTATGTTGTAGGGCTACGTTTCTACTCATGCACAACTTGATTTGGAACATTTTAGAGTGACGTCATGAGTAAACTGTGAAAATGCGTTGTAGCACCTCAATATACTTTTAGACGTTGGTGCATCGAGGTAATTGTGGCCAGGAATGTTTAAGATTCAACATGTTTGCATGCGGCAACTAGATAAATTACAAGTTAGAAATGATCGTTCGATAGCAGAATCATTGTAGAGATCGTTATGGTTTGTCTGAATGTGTTCATTTCTGTCATGGTGGGGTCAGTATATAGTTTCAAGAGAAAATGTCTTTCTTTCTTGAATACAACAACTTGACTTATAAAGCCATTCAACAAAGTTTTGGATTAGCTGTGTTTTTCGTAACTTTACTCCCTGATATAAGTTTACAAGGTAGTGTGGATACTAAATATCTGTCGCTTACACTAACCTGTGAGTAGAGTAGGAGGACTAGTGTAATTCTCTTCGATAAATCCTTATTTGCAACAGCTGCGCGAGAAATAAGTCCAAAGGTTCTTGGAGATTGCTTCTAACGATCTAACCATGACAGTACTGACTGCATCGTGATGGCGAGCCATCTATCATGGTGGTTGCATTTCAAACTTGACTGGTGGAACTCATTCTACAGTGAACACACGAATAGACTCATGACAGTAGTTTGTGCGCAACCAAAAGGGAAAATTTCACTTGACGCGCTTGGTTGCGTCTTGCAATTCTGGTTCATAATGTGACTCACCTTTCCTGCACGCTTCACAGGTCACCAAGCCTCCCTGAACACATTTTGTGTCTCTCACAGCTATCATCCATTCTCTAAGTGCTTTATTACGACAAGGGATAAATTATTTCATCAAAGTGATAATGGAATTTAGTTGTGCATTTATTTCACTATTACAGATATTATCTGGGTCACTAAAATCATCACAATTACCATCTTTGATGGGCATTTTGAGAACAATACGATAATTTCTAACTGTCAAAAAAAGAAATGTATAAGATCACCAGGTCCCAGTTTAAAAAGTTAATTTTTCCCACGCTGAAATTGCACAGTGTGGCCTCATATTTTGTGACCCAGAATGCATTTAGCAAAACGCCATATTTGAACTGACTATATAGTTAACAGTGAACACAAAGCACGTTTATACGGAACGGAGTATCCACATTTAGCCACATTAAAATAAAGCTTTGAAATTGTCTACTCAGCTGATTATCCATGTGATGAGGCACCTAATCAGAGGTAGCGTTCACGAATTATTTCTTGGTACGTGAAATGCTTCATTTCCGGGAACCGTAAAGTCTGTGTTGAAGGATGGCATCATGACGCCAGAGGGATTATGCTGCATGAGAAAACTTTTACTTTTATTATTCGCAATACTGCCTCTGTTACGTCTACAGGTTATCGTTATGGTACTAACATAACTTAGAAGTCTTATATGGTTGGATATAGATGTCACTCAGAAGGCATGAGACATATTCACATCTCACTCCACAGTCAATCATTCAGGTGAATTGAAGCTGATTCCGTTGTATCCAGAAATAAAACTTTAATAGCCTGAATGGAATCGAATCGAATGTGATAAATGTATTCAGATGATCTAATAATATCAAATCCATTTCCAGCGTACACGTGAACGCCCATTCTGATCTCAGTATCTCTGTGGTGTCGTTAACACCACTTTGATTTGTTTCCAGTGTTTCCTGCTGTCCGCCAGCATCGGTTTCCTCAAATACGAGTGAAGGGTTGCAGAGCCGCCTGAGTGACTGAAACTGTGAACAGACAGTGTCATGCAACTACACGACTCAAACGAATCTAACACGTTTTCAAGTGAAAATATAAATTTCCGGATTAAGTGTTATGACAAGGTCTGGCACTGTAATTTTCGTGCAACTATCTTTCGTTAGAGCAGCCCCAACTGAGTCCATGTTATCGTATTTTCGTCACTACATCACAGTGACGATAATGCATAATTGCTGCGCCTTTTTGCATCTTAAAGTTTAGCTGCAATTTCTAAGATCCCGCCAACAGAATGTAAATCCGAAGCCTGAATGCCTTCCACTACAAGCGTAGACCGTTCACTAACGAGCATATTCGTATTCCAGATATTTGAATGATTGTTACCAACTGACTTATCACCACAAAATTCAACGGGAGTACATGTGGCTGTATCAGTTAAGGTCCCATCAAGTAAATGCATTTGCCTATCTGAGGTTCGGAGTATAGTCACATGCGTAGGCCCTCGAATTCGTGCATCTGTATATGTACCAAGACTGGAGCGATCCGACGACAGTCATGTTGTTAAGCTATTTTAATCGTGCTAATGTGATCCATGGGTAGTAATCGTGGCTGCCTTTCTGATTTTGGTTGAGCCAAACTATTTTATCATTCAGGATCACAGGCTGGATCACCATATTCTACTCTCAGTCAAAGAATGTCGCATAACGCAACGAAATATGACAAGTCTGTCAAGATCGAGACTGACAGCCATGCCATAAATCTACTTCAGCTTTCAACTGACTTTCGCCTTTTGCTGCTTATTTCAGCTCGTAAATACAAATCTGATTGAATGCAGGTCTTATGCTTATCTTCATGATACACAATCGGTCATAGTGAACATTACATTTGGGCGGAGATGGAGTGAACTATTTTGATTTCAGGTTCCTCGCAGTTCTTTTATACAGTCGTGTTTTCATGATATCTAACCGTTAAAATCAAGCGCTGAAAATGTACATCTAACAGCTTTGTAGAGATATTACTTTCAAACATATTAGTACCAAACAGATTCTTGAACAAATTTCAGTGTTAACCATTGAAACTAATATTTTCTAAGATAAATAGGAACCAGGATTTTGAAGCTAAAGAAGTCGATCCACATGAATATTTCCCAATTATATCCACGCTTCTAGGAAATGCAGACATCTAGTGTAATATTCTACTGATAGATAAGGCTTCACACTATATTATTACTTGTCTGCAATTATGCCGAGAAATGTAAACATGGATTGAATTTATGACTGTCTTAATGTCGGGGTGCCGCCGACAATTATACATCTCATCCAACAGTTGTATGACAACGCTGCATGCCAAGTAATCCACAACGGGAAGCTCACGGAATCCTTCGAAGTGAAGACAGGAGTAAGACAGGGTTGCCTACTATCGCCAATGATTTTCCTGATTGTAGTAGATTGGATAATGCGACAAACAGCGGGCAATGAGGAAACAGGCATAAAACGGACTCACACAAAGAATTTGGAGGATCTAGACTTCCCCGATGATATATGTCTGATTTCCCACAAACTGGAATATATGCAAGTGAAATGTAATAAGTTGGCAGAAGAAGCATCAAAGATAGGACTCCAGGTGAACATAGAGAAAACGGAGGTGATAAAGATCCCTGGCCAACACCAACAGCAACAACAACAGACAGCAATCAGCATAAATGGAAGGAACCTGAAAGAAACTACCTCCTTTACCTACTTGGGAAGCATCATTTCAACTACAGGCGGAACTGACGAGGATATCAAAGCAAGGATCGGGAAAGCAAGGCAAGCTTTCATTACTCTCAAGTCTGTGTGGAGGTCAACATCATTCAGCGTCAAAAATAAAATCGGGATTTTCAACTCCAATGTGAAGTCAGTACTACTATACGGATCAGAGACTTGGCCAGCGTGTCACAAAGAGCACCTCAAACAAGCTACAGACCTTCATTAACAGATGTCTTAGCTCAATACTCAAGATCAGATGGCCGGAAAGGATCAGCAACAAAGATCTCTGGGAGCGAACCAACCAGGAACCGATTGTGAAACAAATAGGCAGGAAGAAATGGAGATGGATTGGCCACACTCTGAGGAAACCAGCAAGTGACATCACTAGACAAGCCTTCGAGTGGAACCCGAAAGGGAAGCGACGAGTTGGTCGTTCAAGGGTGACCTGGAGGAGATCATGCGAAGAAGAGATGAAAGCATGTGGGCAGACCTGGAGCCAGGTGAAAACTATAGCAGAGAACCGAACGCAATGAAGACGCATGGCTGAAGCCCTGTGTTCCTCTAGGAATTAAAGGAAATAATAATAATGTCATTAATGAAATGCACGTGTGCTATGTAACTGTTTTATGTTTGCTGATGTAGAAAATCATCTTACAGCTTTAGAATAATAAGTTCCAGAATGTGTGAAATCTGATGCCATACTGCTTTAAATTCTCCCAGTTGGATATTTTTTACTCAACAGATATAACGTTTGTTAGGTGAAACCAGTGAATGAGGTTACGTTTATGACATTAGATTACCTCAAAGTCGTCTCACAATTCAATGAATGATTTGACACCTGTGAATCATCCAGCTGACCAAATGTATGAATATTCTTCAAAGCGACTGTGTGCATTGGAGAATGGCTTCCTGTCTGAACTAAAAGGAAACCTAAGCAGCCTTTGAATGTTCTCAAGACAATGACGAATGCTCACCAACCTTGTGATGTGCGTTGTAGCATAAAGAGATTGAATTCCATATTGTTGAGATGACTCTGTAAAAACAAATAAACTAATGGCATACAACTCCATATGCTTAGAAGGATAACAGCTCATAAATTATTCAGCTGTTCTTATGGAACTCTGTGAATTCTTTTGCATGTGTGTTGTATGTTATCATCTTGATATTTAGTGGTATATTCATCACAAGGTGAATCAAACTTCCTACTTTTTATTAGATGGAAGTTTCAGATAGCAGAATGAAAGACGGAGTTTAATTCTTTTTTAAATTTGGTTTAAAATTCAATCAACTTACTAATTCCAACTCTCCCATCTTTAGATCAATATTTGTTCTTCGTCAGATTTCGTTGCTTTATGAACTCACGGAGTCTTTCAATAAATCGCAGTGTTCAGTTTAAGAAAAATCTTCATTTACGCTACTGTTAGAATATGTGTATGAAATTACACAGAGTTTTATGGTAATAGTTATAAAACAGTTCAACATAAATGATAAAAATATGAACAAATCAGAGTTCAGCGAATGAGGTAGACATATTTAAATACCACTGAAATCTTCATTTGTGACTGTTATAACTACTGCTGACGAGCTTTATTCTACTGAAAAGTAAGCATTCTACGTTTTTTTGTTTTTTCTGCCATTCATTAGACCCTAAGCATTGTTTTATTCATCATATCGACATATTCTTCCCCGTTTCATGCTGATAAGTGGTCACTTCAGATTGTTTATATGTGTGTTTCACAGAATATCACTACTCTGTATCCTTATTATAATCCATATTCTTATAAGCATATCTGTTTTATTCGAATTCACTATCCTTACTTGTTTGCTAATTGTATTCAGTGTAAAAACAAGTTTTCTGTCTGCAGGAATGACTAACTATCGATAATGATGCAATATTCATTACTAACGTTCCACGCCTGTAAATAAAACCTGCGCCGAAACCAAAGCAACGAATAACGCCTATAAGAAGAGCGTCTCAAGCTCTGAATTCTAAGAAAAACATGCATTACACTGATAATCAAACATTTAGGTAAACATCATTATCTAGTATTCGGAAGTATTCTTTCATATTCAAGTACCGACGATTAATGAATGTCAAATGAAATGACGAGAATATTGTTCCGATCTTTATTAATGAATACATGTTTTATTTTTAGACTGGTTTGATGCTTCACATACATTCAAAGGACGATGCAGTACTCATCTGCTTGTAAATTTTGCGCTCTAGAAACTTGACGATAAACACAATTGAAACTATGTGCTAAAGTAATTACTGTTGTCTACCCACCACAAGCTGAAGAACTGACAATCAGCAATCTTGCGAAGACGTGACCCATGATCAGAACCACTCTAATCTCTTCAGTTATAAGTTAGTTTGCAGATGATTTCACCCTTTATTCATTCTTCCATCTCGAGAATTACTGTCGAAAATCGCAAAACTTGATATTCTGCTGGGTTCGTAATAACTTTTAAAAATTACCCTACTGACGGGTCACTTCATTCTAAAGCCGCGTGACGTGTACAGCTTGATTCATGTTAAGTGAATACCTATCCGAAAACTAAGAACTTGCTAGTGCCGATAACGTAATCGAAAATAGGAAAATAAAATTGCAGTAGCTAAAGCTGTTTTCCCATGAATACGTTCAAAAAAAGCTTCAATTTATCTATAGGTTGGAGAGTAAAGGCATTCAAGTGCCTGTACACGAATTGATTCTTTGTCTTGTGATTCTGTGTGGTTTCAAGTGCAATAATGCGACTTGCAGCTGTCAAGGAAACATGTTTCAAATTACTTTTGCTTAAAACTATCATTCGTCGTTTTATCTCATATTGTTCGGCGTGAAACAGAATAGAAGTGCCTCAAACTAATTATGGACAAAATAGTAACAAACTGAAGCATAGTATAACCTTCGAAATTCAGAAGTATGACCGGTAAACTTATAGCTTAATTGTTGGGACGACGATTGACGATTTTCATGGAAAACGGTGTAAAAATGAATCACACTGACACCCTCAGTTCATGATTAGTAGATGTGCACACAAGGTCTTATTTGAATAGTAAACACTGAGAATCTCCAATATACAAGTGAGGAAAATGTTTGATTGATAAGGGTAATCGTTTCGCCTTTTTCTACTGTTGATGCATAGCACTTTATTGTATTGATGTCAGTTAAAAGATATTTGTGTCAGAACTCAACTTTTCATCTTTAACTAATGGGTTTAGTTGTTGTTTACTTCGCTTATATTATCAAGTTAACTGAACACCAGGAAAGCATTCAAATACGAGCACTGTATTATATTTATAACTATCAGATATAGTTATTCAACTTGAGGAATGAAAAGACTTGGATAAGAATCCTTTCTTTCGGATGTTATACTATCCAGAAATCTACACATTAAAGGCATAATGTCAGTTGATTCATATTAAAGTAGCAAAAGTTTCAGAAAAATATCCAGCATACGATATCCGTTGGATACTGTTTGTAACCATAACACTCATTGACTCCTGCCTAATTGTTCTTCATAAAGTGCTCTAAAGTACGCAAGTAGTCAAATCGTTTCAACTATCATCTCAGAAGTTCCAAGAAAAATAATTCACAGAATACCAAAGACAAATCGATTATTTTGACTTGACACTAGTAACTAGTGTGATATTTCTAGTCCTCTCTTGGTGCAGACTGAATTCTATCAGTCAGGTTTGTAATGTGGCCACCACTCTATATAGCTCGACATTAATGTGCACCGTGATGGCGAGCTACCTAGAATGGTGGCCACATTACAAACCTGACTGATAGAATTCAGTCTGCACCAAGAGAGGACTAGAAATATCACACTAGTTACTATTGTAAAGTCAAAATATCCACTGCAGTCCAACAGGAGGGCAATCGCAAGCCCGAATCGCTCAGTGATAACGTTTATGAATGCAGCACTGGGTGACGCGGGTGCGAATCTCAGAAAAGACATGAGTTACTTCAAGTTAGTTGCAGATACGTCTTGCAGATGAGTGCCAACTAGCACGAACCCTAGGTCAGAGGCGTCCTGCCGATTGCCTCCAACCATCTAATATCATCAAATCGATTATTTGTTGAGTGGTTTTTAATAAAGAATTAGTGGGACTTTGCTCAACGCTAATCACAAAAAGTAGTGAAATATTGTAACTGTTTTCAGGCGATGAAAACCACAACGTTTAGTCTATTTTAGTTTTCGATTATTCATGAATCTTATGAGGCTTGATACGTTGAATGATTTCGTACTTTGTGCTCTAAAATTTTCAAAGTGTTTGTTGGTAAATGGTGGTTTTTAGAATAGTGACATTATTCTCAACAAATATCTTGTTAAATAGATAGGAGATGCAAAGTTCATGTGGTAAAAAATCAACATACGAATACAGAAGGTCGATGTGCACAATAGTAGTTCTCATAGTGACACTCGATATAAGTCAAAAAAAGGTTTCAAACTAGTCCCTTAAGTTTATCTTAACAGATAAATAATATTTAAAATCACCAATATTGTTAAAATAAAGACTATTCAATTAATGACAATATTCAGCGTCAAATGGATCACATAACCGGTAGTTTTGGGAAGCTACAGTTGAAAATCACAGAAGATTCGTTTATCGTACCACGGCTTGTTGAATAATTCTTAGGAGTTTGAAGTACCTGCTATTTTCCGTCAAAGAATAAATTTATTTGATCAAAGACCAACTTAATACCACATTATTCCCTGATAACAATTTGAGCAAAATTTACTGTTAAGGCATTCAAATAGCTTTTTAACTTCGTTTACATAATCACCTTGTTTCATATCCTTTGCTTTTGTTGGAAATGACATTTTTCATATCGCTCATACTCACATTTTGTCATTGACGTTGCACGTGATGCGTAAAAAATTCGTAGAAGAAGGATTCAGTTATCACCGTCTCCTTTCTCCTGTTTGCCGTGTATATTCACGTGAATGTCAATTTTAAGATTGCTGCGATTTTCCCTAAAGGATTACTTTCGTGTGGTTAATCATTCTTCACCTTCATAAAATCTTAAGTATCAATAATTTGACTATCCTGGGTCCACTGATCCGATCCATGTCGTTGTAGACTGAGTTGCATTCTACATCAATGATTAAATTATATTCCTATATCAGTGATAAAAACCAGTTTACCTGCAATATATAATCGTCGGTGTGAAGAATGAAGAGCATTCCCCAAAAAACTGATATTTAAGTCAAAAAGTCGCATACCCACACAAAGAGTGACATAATGTGATGCGGTGGAGGAAATAGAATAAAAAATACTCTCGTATAAGAAAATGAAACGCGAGGTGTTGAAACAAAAACATTTAGAAAAAACACTATCGCCGACGCTCAGAGATTCATGCAATCTGAATATCTTTATTATTACAATGATTATTATTATCGTTAGTAGCTTGTGTTCTGAGAAATACATAGGAACTCAGCTGGATATCTCTAATTCTCTTCACCCTCTGTCACCGATTTTAGCGGGATTCCATGACTTCTCATTAGCTTCACTACCATGTTCACTAAAGTATGCTAATATTGCAGGGACAAGTCAAGTATCCTGATTATATTGCTAACTCAATCCTGCATCATTTATTTCCAAACTTCATTCGCGATGGTTTCTTTATCAAAACACAACGAAATCTGATATAAAGAAACATCTACAAGTACAACATTCCTCTCAAACAGAAAGTCAACATAACCTTGTATAACACTAATCTTTACCTTCTGAAGAAACTGTTGTGCACAAGTAAGGTAAAATTTCCAGTGCACAAAAATCATTTATTTCAAAAACTGAAAATATGAATCATCAACCGTTCCAGCAAAGTCAAATTTCCTGTTTGTGAAAAACACGAATTACAGTGGGAATTGCTTGATATAATACGAAGGACTCCAGTGCTTTGCAATACATTTCAGAGAACTGACAAGACACAGTGCTACCTGCAAAAATTAAAATAAAACAAACGACGTCATAAATGTCGAGGGAATAGATTGCAATAATGTAAATTAGTTAATTTGCTGCTCGGATAATAATTCGTGATTGACATTTGTGAATATGGTCGGCATTGTAATCTACATGAAATATAGCTACAGAACTTGTAATAATGTCATCGAAATTACGAAACCATTTCAGCATAAACTTACTTCTTTAACGGACTTCATGCTTTAAAATGAATTCCCATCTAAAATGAGAAATTAAATCTCACTATTTTTCGAAAACATATCCAAGTAGAAGTTTGTAATTACCACATCTAGAACAGTGTTCCAAAAGCCACCAGCCAATGAAATCCAAACTTCTTGAAATTCGATGGGGAAATAACATTCACAATGTTGATCGTAAATTTAAAAAGATTAAATGCATAATTCGAATCTTTGTAATTGGGCTACACAATCAAATTCTGTCAAATGGGACGCAACTATGAAAGCCGCGTGTACCAGCACCAGGTTTTCATACGACTTCAACTAGTATCTGGGATGAAATGAGGAATACTGAAATCCTGCGGTTCATAAGGATTCCAGCTTATTAGAATGTTTTCACATTACTTAATATTTACGAAAGATGCTGTCTGGCAGATGGATGAGTGTACTTCGACTAATGGACTGATGGAAAAATACACTTACTTCTTTGCACCTCGCATATAAGTGGATCTCATAAATGCAGTGGTAAGTAAATGACAGAAATTAAATATGAGTGGTAGTCAAATCAAAATAATTCGAATAATAGCAGTAACCTATGTTAAAATTAAAAAGCAAATATGAAATTGGATTTCACTCACGTCATCATTCACGAAATCAAACAAAAGCCCTTCAATTATCACAAAAGCCGCCGACAAAGACATGATGAGTATGAACACTACTCGTTTAAATCTTCTAGTTAATATGCAGAGGATGATTGTAAGCAAGTCTTCCAGAATCATGAAGCCCAATAAAAAATAACAGTTTGTTAAAGAATTTCTGCAACAAAGAGAATAAGTTATCGCAGAGCACACTACAATCTGTTACCAAAATAAGGTGAACAATTTCAATAAGTGAATGTCTGTAAATATTCTTTTCATAAAATATTTGTCAACATCAAGTTTCCTGTTAAATAACATCAAAACTGTTTCTCATATACTAATTGTTACATCCTTTTATGCTGTTAGTCCTCAAGGAAACCTCGATCCAGACTTCACACTTGTTGGCCCTGACTAACATTGTAAGACTACAGCAATAACATGACCAATGCATCGTTTGCAAGAAAGATGCGCAATGTGTCAGAATTTGATTTTTCTTCACGTAAGAAGTGAGAAAATCATATCTATTTTGTCATGTAAACTTCCATGACATCAGAAACATGATGCTGAATATCACTGTGTTTATCATTTGACATACATTTCTAGGCAAACGTGCATAGGGAGAAACCATCGTTCTGTGAAAATCAGGTTCAGAGAAGACATGTCTTAATCTCTGAAACAACAGATAAATTCAACGTATGCAATACACTTGGTAAGTGTGTGACTTAACTCATCTGTTACGTAGCACATCTTAGAGACAAGTCATTAAATTGTTTTCAATAATGCTTTATAACTAAGTCATTGTACAGCTTTGAGGATTTACTTAAATTCATTCTTGTTATGGACTTAATAGTTTTTTTTGCAGATCTTTATAAAATACTCGACAATTGAAATGCGATTAAAAATAAGTACATTCAAAACGTGTTCCTTAATGAAGTCATTACTAATTCCACACTTCAATTTAGTTAGATCCTTTGGTTTCTAAATTGTGGAATTTTCGACAATCAACGAAGACAGCTGTATCCTTATTCGATCCAATTTTCTTTGCAATTATTTTTAATCCATATTCACACCTCAAACTTTCATAAAAAATTATCAGTTATGACATAGAATTAAATAATAAGTGCAACCATGTGCACTTGTGTGTATATAAACATAAGTGAACAGCTGTTGAGAACGAACATGCGGAGATATTTTTTTGAGGTACTCCGTTTCAATAAAACTCTTTTTTTTCTTCTGTGTACGCAAACATTTATTTTGACTTGAACTGCCTAGGTAAAAAACTATTATTATTTAGGCTGTAAGTAGCTGATGAGAAGTCAACGAAATAAATGATGGTATCAAATTATTCTGCACATAACACTGTTGTTCTTGCTTTATTCAAATTCATCAAGGGGAATAATTGCATGAAGTTTCTCTTCGCTAATGTCTGTTAATCGCTGATTCGCCAGACTTCTTGGAATCCTCCACAACTTTTTTTGTTTCATCTATTTAAAATTTCAATATTGTCCTAATCCATTTGATGTCCATAATCATCAACGTGCATTGATATGAAACAATATGTATTACCATGGTTTGTTTCCACATAACCTTCATATGCTCCATCATATGTTATGAAAACTACTATTTAGATTTGTTACTGTGCAAAAGCCGTCCACACATATCTTGTTTCGGGGAAAAATACCTCAGTATTGTCCTGATCGGTATTTACAGTTCATCCAAAAGTGTGACAATATGCAATTCATAATATGTAAACACTATAAGAGAAAACAGAGGGATATAAACTTTCGAGAGGAAACTGACAACATCAGAAATAACAGCTTTATGTTCATTCACATTATATGACAACTAAATGACTCATCCATGTTATGTTTTAACGAGTTGATCATGGATTGATATCAGTTAGGGAACCATTGAAAAGCAGGGAAAACTGGACAACTGTTTTATCCGGGATTTAGAGTCATCTGCATTACGCATCCTCTGGAATTCGAAACCAGGACTTTCCGGTTATATCCATGTTATATTACCTACAACCTTTTTTCCTTAGTAGGTCCCTTAAGATGGGACGTTTCATGTTTCATTTCTATTAGTCTTTTGGAGAGCTATAACATATCGAAGATACTGCCTCATTCACATCATCGTGGGAAGTTCTAATGACGCATTCTTACGCGGATTTTTTCAATCCCCTTAAAATATTCAATACAACCAACTAAATGGTACAGCGAATCTCACTTCTACACATAACCTTCAAAGAGGAGAGATTAAAATATTTATGATGGTATTTAGTATGAATCCAGCAAACAACAGACGGATTTAAAAATTCAAAGACAATCATCCAACAAACACAGACTCTAGAGAAACACATCATATTGTTCTTCGAACTCATCCGATTAAATGAAACAACACTATATGGTTCAAAGTAAACCATTTTCAAACTTGACTTCAAAGCGCTTAGGATTACTTGAATCTGCTTATTATTAAAAAAAAAACTTTGAAGTCACATGAAGCCTTCCTTAACGATAAGAAAACAATTCATCATGAATGCGAAAAACTATAAAATCAAAGTTTAATGAATGAGATGGATATATTTACACATTAGTTGACCATTTCTCTGAGTGAATACTTTAACGTCAATAGTAAGATGGCTATCGTTTCTCAGGTGAGCAGTTCAATTTTAAGTTTATTGTCGCTGCTACCATTTACTTGTCATCATTCAGAGTCTGAAAAGCTTCTTTTTTCACGTAATGGTATAGTTTTTAATCTCATGACTCCATGGATTATGAGGTTGAGAACTTGATATCAATCTTAATCAGTCACTGTTATTTAGGAAAATTATTGCTGCAAATGTGAATATGTTTCTTCACGGATTTCTAACTTCCATTTATTTTTTGCCTTAGTTTGTACCAAATTATTATACATCCTGCAACACGACTTCTATTGTCCAAAAAACAAATGGTCAGTCATCTGGCGTTGCCAATTAAGATTCTGCATGTGTAACAAATGTGAGTTGCGTGAAACAGAAGCACATACACAGTCAAATGGAATGTTTAGTTCACACACTAAGGGTTGAAATTCTCATACTATCAGCACATAATTTGATGACATCGCTTATTTCTCTGAAAAGCCTTTATTGCATCAAATATTCATGCTTCCAAGTTAAACATGCAGAGTCACTGGCTGTCCGCAGTTGAGCGTGTTCGGGCTTTCTACCACCCAGAATAAATAACACTGCATAACAGCCTTCTCAATTTAGCCAATAATCAAGTATATGTTAATAATGTCAGAATTTTAAATATTTTGTTGTGGTTTATTTTATTCTTTAGGTGAGCAAAGCATTTCCTCTGGGATGGCAGGAATATACGGCATTCGCTTGTGTGTAAGTGTCACTTTCCACAACCTTCGAGATAAAACTATCAGTAGCATATGATTGCAAATAAGCTTAAGATTATAATCTGAAGAATCAAACCGTAAAATTTTGAGAAAATTACAGTCGTGGACTCAAGCTTAGTACTTTCCTTATTGATGGAAGAGACTTCATGTATCCTAGTAGTTAAGTATTTGTGAATCTGGTGTGATATTTAGCGTCTTCAAGTTACAAAAGGTATGAAATCTCAATACGCCCGTCTCAGTGCTACCACTGGTGGTTAGGCATTGATAATATAGCCAAAGAATGGCTTATATGTATGAAGTCGAAGTTGTTGTGTTGTTTACGCCTTATGATCTTATTGAGAATGCTTCAGATTCATTCCAGATAACATATTCTGCTTCCACTTAATAGTAAAGTGGGAATTTCCAATTCTGCATGTTGATATATGTCACTTTCCAGGTTTTGGTTATTTCGAGAGTGTTGTCATTATTGTACACGTAAAATTTTCTTCGGTCTCTTAATGATCATCAGCAGATTGGAAATGATTTCTCCGACTATTGACATCACGATACTCAACACAGTGTAAGAAAGTGGGCGTCATTGTTAAAAGAAAGGTGGAATGTTCCAGAAGCACCCCTTAATCGACTTCATCTCAACCTCAACAACTTATTAGACCGATTAACAGAAAACCAATGCATTCTTTATGAAATGTAACACATATCCTTTCACGGTTTGTTGAACTTTCTGCTTCCTATACAATAAACAAATTCCATGAGGAGTTACATTTAATTAAGACTGATGAGCATTTGACTGAGATGGTATGAGTAATTATTTCCGTTTTGAACTGCATCCAGTTATAAACGCTCTTTTTCCATGTGAAACATCACAGTATCGAATGAGTTTACATGCATAATTTTGTTTGAGATTTCGAAATTCACTGGAGCATTTTTCCATTTGTATTTCAGTGTGCTGATAATGGTTCTCAGTATATTACTATGCTGTGAAATCAAGTATCATGTGATTATCGGGTTGATCATGACAGGAATAATGGTAAGTTTTGCAGAGTACCACGATCATCGCTTGATTTCTTTTCCACAAGATCATTCCGTGTTTGTTGTGCAATTCAGACTGAAATAGATTAAAGCAAGATTAGTAACAAACGATAATAAAATAAGGTTTATTGAATTGAAAAATGTCGGTAGGATAACAAACTCAATAATATTGACAGTGTTAATAATGATAATAATAAGAATTATCAAACGGGTCAACTTATTGACAGTGATTAAGGACAGTTTTAGAGTATTCAATCATACTAATAATGAGGCAAAATAAAAGAAAGAATAATATGTTAGAATTAATAATTGGTAATTAGAAGACACTTGTCCATAATACTTTCATTTCAGTCAACATTCACTTTTGCACCCAGAGGCTGGTTCTATAAACTCTCAGTCTACAATCCTCATAGCTGGTGCCATCATCTTTGTTTGTTTGTTGAAAACGCTGAGTGACTTAACAGTATAAAGTCATATCATTTGTCTACGTGAAGCTTTGTTTCTGGAAGTTTCAATTATCTGAATTCAGCTGCCTTCAACCAGTATGTCAAATGATGCATAACTCCACTCGCCAATCGCCTTTTGATACGACTTATGTATTTGATACCGCAAACACACTCCAAACTGACAGATGCAGTTTGAAGTGTCCACAACAACCGGATGTACTTTCCAAGATTCTTGGAACATTCTCTTACTAATGTTAACGAGCACACTTTCTGCAGTATGATTAGTTCTCTAGGTGGCTCTGTCAAGTCTTTATTTGACAATATCTTGAACCTAATCTCGATTAGACTGCAGACTAATAAACACAGTATTCTTCAAAATTATTTGGATAGTCTTCTTCGAATAGATTTCTTCGGAATATGAATTGTTAGGCTTTTCTGGGTAAAACTTATTCCGTCGTCTTTATTTCATCATTATTTCGTACCATCATAACAAATTTCGATTTCTCTATTGAAAATAATTCCGATTGAGTTCTTCTTTTACTGGATTAATGATATTTACTTCGCATATTGTTGGGAAGTTAAGATTCTCACAGCGTGAATTGAATTCCACTAATAATTTTCTGATTTACTACATACTTGGAATTAATCTGTTGCTTCAAAAATTAAGAAGTCTCTTCTCTAGACCCGAACTGCACAGAACGATGATTTCTCCCTTTGCACGTGTGCCTACAAATGCATGTCAGCTGATAAACACAGTGAGATTCAACACCATATTTTTGATGACTTGGAGGTTCATAGGACAACATAGATATTATTTTCTCATTAGTAATTTGACGAAAATTCAAACTCAGACACATCGAACACCTACCCTGTACGCAAGTACGAGACCTTTCCGATGCGTTGGTCTTTTCACTGTTGTAGTTTGACAATGTTAGTCTGCGCCACTAAGTAGGAAACCGAGATCAAAGTTTCCTTTATGACTGCCAACATAAATACATGTTTTTTTAAATTCTTCTTCTTTTTATTAGAAAAATATATATGAGCGAACAGTATTGCTTTTAATTAGATCTTCAGGCTTTAATCTAATTTACATAGATTTATACATAAAAATTTTAAACCGATGATGGTGATTTTGTGGATCAAATAATAAAAGTAATAACGTGGCAAATGTTTTGAACGTACTTACTAACGAAGCCATGGGAATTCTAGAGAACAATCCTAGTCTTTGCATACGAAAGAAATTTGTTCCACCTTTGTCTCTATTCAAAACCCCCCCACTTTTTCCTTATTTTCCATCTCCTTCATATTTTTATGTTATTTATTTAAACTCTGATTATCTGTCCACTTCACCCTTAGTATTACGTTACTTTTCAGATTCGATCTAATTTATTTATTGAATTGTCAGCATGTACACATATTACTACCCCCGTTATTGTTATCGCAACCTGCACAAACCTTTTTATCAATATTTTGTTATCGTTGTAATCATCGTTATTAACCACGTTCAAAACATTTACAACATTATTATTATTTGATTCACAAAATCACCGTCATTCCTAAAAATATTTTATATATAAATCTATGTAAATTAGAGTAAAGCCTGAAGAAAATCTAATTTAAAACAATAATGTTCGCTTATATGTCTTGTTCTGATAAACACATTTAACAATTTGCATATGAGAACCAAACTTTGGTGTTATTTCACAGGAAACTTGATGAAGACATACATTTCATGAAAGATAATAGTGCATAAATATTCATTTACTGTAAATGTTCACTTTATTTTTTTATAACAGATTGCACTGTGCTCTGCGATTATTTATTATCTGTGTTGCAAAAAGTCTTTAACAAACTGTTATTTTTTATTGGGCTTCATGATTCTGGAAGACTTGCTTACATTCATCCTTTGCATATTAACTAGAAGATTTAAACGAGCAGTGTTCATAGTTATGATACTTTTGTCGGTGGTGTTTGTTATAATTGGAGGGGTTCTGTATTATTTCGGGGATGATGATGTAAGTGAACTGAAATGTCAAATTGACCTTTGTGTTTCAACATAAATTACTGTAATTATTTTAATTATTTTAATTTCACTACTACTTCTATTAAATCTCAGTAATTCACTTACCTCTTTATTTATGGGATCAAACATGCATGCACTTACACGTAAGGCGTATGAAGGTAAGATAGCTTTTCCATCAGTCTATTAGTCGCAGTACACTCATCCATCTGCGAAACACCATCTAACTTATTTAATACGCAAACATTTAGCTACTGAGGAAACATTCTATTAAGCTGAAATTCTAATGAACAGGAGCGTTTCAGTACTCCCGCGATATCTCGCTGAAGTCTTGTGATAAACGGTTCCTGTACACGCACCACTTATAGTTGCGTCCCATTAGACATAAATCGATTGTATTAAGCAAATTAAAATGTCTCAAATTATGCATTTAACCTTCTTAAACTTGTGATCAACAACATCATTGCATTTCAGGAATTGTGGATTTCGCTGGCCGGTGGCTTTTTGAACACTGCTTTAGATGTGGTAAGTACAAACTTTGATTTGAACTTTACTGAAAAGGAATCCTGAGTGACATTTATAAGAAGTAAGGTGTGTGTTGAAATGGCTTCTTTATTCCGACGATGTTATCACAAGTTCTTCAGCCATGTCTCATGTAGATATCACTGCGGACTTCATTCACAAAAAGTAATCAAAAATTATTATCAACACAGCAAATCAAAAAAAACTACATTAGTGTGTTAGGATCTCTGTACATTTGTGACGTCGTATATTTTATTTTGTTTTTTGCAGGCGGCACTGTGTCTTGTCAGTTCTCTTATATATACTCCATAGCACTGGACTCCTTTGTACTATGTCAAGAACTTTCCACAGTAATTCATGTTTCGTACAAACAAGAACTTACCGCTTTGTTAAGACGGCTGATAATTCATATTTTCAGTTTTTGAAATAAATGATTTTTGTGCGCTAGAACTTTTACCTTACTTGTGTGCAACAATTTCTTCAGAATGTAAAGATTTATGATATAAAAGGTTGTGTTGACTTTCTGTTTGAGAGTAATGTAGTCCTTGTTGATGTTTCTCATTATTATATGCCAGTGTGTTCTGATGGGTAAACCGTTGCAAGAATATGTAATGAAGTCTGGAAATACAATCATTTCGAATTCAGCTAGCCATTTTATCAAGTAATTCAACGTCTATAACAAAGTATATAGGCCGGAAAATACCAGGTTACAATAATGGATCCCTTTATAATCCAATGTAAAATTATATTTAGTGGTAGTCAGGTAGTACAGTAGTGTGATGTTGATTAGACATTATCGCTTTATGTTGCATATGATCCCGTGAAAATTACCATCGTCTATGCATCAAGCATCATATCTGCCACCTTCTTTTCTCTAACTTCCTTCTTTTCGATAATGGTCTATTTTCACTAATACCTGGAGCTGAGGGAAATTCGTGAAATTGTTGACTTTAGCTCCGTCGTTATAAGTGATTTGTTCTCAAGTCGTTATCCCAATAACAGTCAAGTTAAGAAGATATGCTGTGAGTTTCACTTATTTGTGAATGACGTTTAACGTAGAAATTCAACTACTGCAGTAATCTTTATTCACACCTCCTAACTTCCATTTTAAGCTAAAACTATTATATCAATTTTGTTTCCATGCTCACTTTCTGCACACTTGTAATTTGCTAAATTCCATGTAATTTTGTTTCTAAGGCTCTTGTAATCTATATTCGCACCTCCTGATTCCCATCTCAAGTTGAAAATTTTTATTTCAATTTTGTATCCATGCTCATTTTTACACACTTGATATCCGTTCTAATCCTGCGTAATTTTTGTTTCTAAGCCTCTCGTATAACCATATCTAGTTGAGAATAATTATCACCTTTTATTCGCTGTCATAATTATGTAGAATCAAACAAGAATTGTCTCCATGTAAAATTATGTATTTAAATGCGATTGTACAGATTTTGAAAATGAAATCGCCGAAAAGATATCTTTGCTGAACTTCTTATTCTTCTCAATCTAATACTGCAGTAATGTTTTAAGCTTCGATTTGAATTGTATGCTTATGCAGACTGATGAATTTCAAGCATTCTTCATGGAATATTCTTCCTCCATCTGTTTTGACAAAAGCGTAGCAGCAATAGGAGAGTCAAGCGTGATGCGGATTAGGAACGGTTACTAGCTAAGGATGTAACTGCGATACATATAAAACGCAGTGAAATTAGGTGAATTTCCAGTGCTTCCCCAATACCAAAAGAGGTAGCTCGGTGATATAACAAAGTCACTTAGAAGAAAGTTCGTGATAGATTTGGCTTAAGGTGCGCCAGTTACTGTGTTAATAAATAGCAATTCTTTCCCCTTTATAGAAATGATAAAGTAAGGTAAGGCAAATGGTGACAACGATCATTTTCGTGAAAATATTTGTTCTTTTTCAAATCCTGGTGAAATAGATATCTGGATATTTGAGTGATACAGTTTTTCAGCAAAGATACGTGTGAAAGAGATAGGCATAGACACCATTTAATTAATAGTGTTTATAAAGGAAGATGAAAAAGTGTTGAGAATAGGAAACAATTGCAAAACGGCAGGTATCTAGTTTCGTGACTACTTTATTTTCAATTACTACCGTTTCTTTGATTCCTTTCAATTTTTTAATCTTCGTCTGAAGCAGTTGTTATTTCTGCTGTCATCAATTTATGTGTGTGCTCATACTCTCTACAACTGTATTCACTTAAATTTCTTCCCAACCATTTACTGATCGTATATAATTCAGTTTCCATGCCTTCTGTTGTCTATATTCGATCCTTTACGCTTCCGTATCCAGTTAAAAATTAGCATCAACTTTAACTTCATTCTCTACCATGTTGAATTAAGTAGTATTTACAACTATGTGAAGTGAAACATAAGAATACGATTGAATAACTGCAGAGAATAAAATCACTGTGATAATCTTCTCGTGGTACTCGATTCCTGATCTCCCAAAATGCTTTGTGACGAAAAGAAATCTGCCCATTAATATGCAAGGAGTAATTTAACCATGGTATCGGATAAATAAGAACGTGTAGTTTGCACACACCTGATAGAATTTCTGAGATGTTACTTTCTGAAATTTCATACCGAGTTTCCAAATATGTCAAATATGAACTTACCAAAATGTCCATTTCAGACACAAAATGCAATAGCAGCTTGAATAATAAGTTTTTAATCTTTTTTGATTTTTGAATATTTAATAAACCACAATAAATTGCATACAACATCCACGTTGTTAAATGTTTACAATAAGTTGGAGACTATCTAAAAAATTAACGGAAACGGAATACTTAATTTCAATTAAGAAATACTGAACATCAAATTTTGTATTCTACAGTGAACTCCTTCTTAAACATGCTTAACTACCTAAATTATTAACACTGGCTTACTTTTTCGTACTTTAGTCTATTCCTTCTTTTGTTTATCTACTGGTTACGACTATATTAGCACTATGAGTAGTACAAAATTGTCCTGTCATTAACCATCATGCAGTTATTAGCTTTTGTGGTTGTTTTTTTCTTAGTTTTTAATTTTTTCGGCAATATTAACTGACAATCATTGGTTGTGAATGCCATTATTACCACTCTAAATTTTTTTATTATGCAGGATTACTCACACTACCACTAAAAACACTGCATTAGACCTGACAATAAAAACAAAACAACGACCCTAAAATGTTATATTATGATTGTTTAGTGTCGTTCAACCAAATTAACTGGTCATCTTGGGGATAAACATTCTTAAATATCATTTCATAACTTCTTGTATAACTATACCTTTACTGTCACCATGCATAATCACATCATAGCTTCCACTACCCAATACTGAGATATTATTATATGCTGTTTATTTTCCTTTCTACCTCTTGATATTTTTTCGCATTTTTTAAAAATTATTTTCTGTTTTTGTGTTTGTGTTTTTGCTGTTGTTGTCTTTATATTTATTTTTTTTGAAAATACTCCTTTTAAACGTTGGATAAAATTAGATGCAAATAGTGTAGATATGTTCTGAAAATTCCACACTGTATCACTAGTACTGTTTTTGGAATAAAGCAAATTATTATTATTCTTTAATGATATATATATGGTCATCTCTCATATATTTATCTGTTGACAACGCAAGTGAATATCAGCCATACTTTGAAAATATTCAAGAAATCTCCTGTTTTACTTCAACTATATACTTCTGGACATAAAAATGGATCTGAACATCATGAGCACGGATTTTTTTTATTCCTTCACGTTCCCCAGTGAAACATGGGGCTTCAAGCTAATGGCTTGAAGTTTCTTTAGCAGTGTTTATTTTACAGGATGGGGTTGCTGGCCTCATCCCCAACCTTTCCTCTATACCAGCATTACTTCTATGTTCTATTCACATCCTCTTTTTAAAATTTATAAATATTTATGTAGTGACAAAATTCATTTGGTTATGGTTGGAACTCAGGAAATTAACCTCTTTGTTTTAATGTTTTTTTTCGTTGAGGCACGTGGTATCACAAAACTTTTCAGGCCTACTGGTAAGACGATTATTCACTCAGCAGGCAGGTGGAGGGAGATTTCGGTCAGTGAATCCTTCTTCCACGAATCCTTAAGTAACACGTGCCACATTAATGGCAAAATAGGAAACCAAGTGACGTGAAAAATATTACCACCAGTGAAGCACAAGGATATGAAATAAAAGCGAAGTTCAAAATTTATTCAATGCCTTGATGCGACAATGATCAGTGTATTGTGCTCAAAATGTTATCAGTAAATAATATTGTGTCACTTTCGGCTTTGATCAACTACTTCAGATTATTAAGCCTTATTCAACAAAGCGTGGTATGACAGACGAATTTTCTGTGATTTTATGCGGTAGCTTGTCATACTTCCTACTACCACTGGTTGTGTAATTCATTTTACGCCGAATATTCCCATGTATGGAACAATCCTTATTTAAACAATATTTGTAATTTTAAATATTATTTATGCTTTAAGATAACTTTTAACGACCTTCTTGAATCCTTATTAAATGTAGTGTCAGTATGAAAACTACTTTTGTGCACACCAATCAAGTTTATTCAGATGCCGATTTTTTTACTATTAGACTTTGCATCTCCTCTATAACAAACGAATTATTTGTTCAAGTTGATATTTGGAATAATAAGTCACTATTCTATTAACTAACATTTACTGATAATTTTTTTGTACACTTTAAGAGTACAAAGTTCGAAATCATTCAGAGTGTGAAGCCACGTGAGATTCATAAGTGGAGAGTAAAAGAGACTGAACGTTTTTATTTTCATCACCTGAAGACAGTAACATTATTTCACTACTTCTTGTTATTAGAGTTGATCAGAGTCCCTCTAATTCATTAATAACAATTACATTCAACATAAAATGTATTTTTCATAAGTGTTCAGAGAATTTTTTCCTTGAAACTCCTAAGATTATAGTTCAAACGTTTTGACTATGGGCTGACTTTTGAGTATTGTTAAAAATAAGTAGTCAGCAGGAATCGACCAGTGTTGTGGTAACAAACGGTATCCTAACGACATCTTATGCTGAATATTTTTCCGAATCTTTTACTACAGAATTAAGAATAAATTGACGTTCTGCTCTTAGCGTTCAAATATCTGAATTATATTATGAACAATATTTTGTACATAGTCGACAAACTGAAAGTTGTCCGTCAGCAAATAGTGGCACATCTGTTTTCGTACAGGTTGAAAAAAATATCAGCTAACTGTTTTGCTACTGAATGGTACGGGGAACCTTATATATATATATATAGCGTTAGACCCAGTGAGAGGTTGGCTTTATGTACTTTTAGTAAACCTTATAGTCTTGGTATTATTGATCCTGTCTTTCGAATCTTATCATAAACTTCATGACTGAATAACTGTTTGATTTTCATTCTTTTAAGGGCATCAGTGAGTTGTTTTTTATCTGTTCCGTTTTACTTTTTCATCGGTTGTTTGCGAGAAGTTTGCTTTATTCGACACTGTGTTATTCATTTTGTCTGTGTAGTCTTTTCTGTCTATGAAAACTTTGCCAGCTCTAGACGGGTTATTAGTTGATTTAATTCTTCTCTATGCTGCTTTATTTGGTGGTTGTAGACTTTTGGCTTTGTATTCAGATATTGCTAACAAAAATGGATTATTGTTAATTTGATTCGCTTTAGTTCCTGTTCAGACGTTGGAGTTACATCATTAGTTTGGGTTATTAAGTTTTCAGATTAACAAAGAGTATGATGTGTGTAGGCATTTAGGTTGACCTCGCAAAATTTTGGACCCATGAATAGGGCTTCTAACTGCAAATGGAATAAAACGCCTGCAAAGTAGTTAAATACGAACTTTGAATGGTCATCAGGAAACGTTTCATGTGCTTTGTGTGAGTTACGCAAAGCTATCCCACTACTCACACTATCTTGAATGTATCATCTTACCATCCCATATTGAAGTGGTTAGCTGAAATCCTTGGAACCGTCGAGGGAGAAATACCTTTTGATACCTTAATGACACCTTCCAGCCTGTCAATTTTATACAGGATAAAAATGCCTAGAATAAACATATGTGATATTTAGATATAGAATCCCTGTTTCGAAATGTTTCATTGATGGAAACCATATGTTTCATATGCAAATATATATACTGACAGTTTTCTACAGCTGGGTAGACACTGTGGAAATCGAAACCTGATCCGGTCAATTGCTAGCCCCCTTGGCATATATGTAGTCCAGATGATGGAGAAGAATTATCAAATCTTCTAATTAAAATCTGAATGAAGAATAGATTTTCATCACTCAGTATTAGTAAAAAAATTTCAGCAGTGTGGAAAAATTACCAAAAGTAAAAACTTATCACTGTGTGTCAACTATTGAAATATAATTATAATTTATTTGATTTCCACCAGGCTTTGCGGAAAAAACATATAGTGAAAACCGACAAGAAGTGTTCTTACGTCCGTAACCAAGAAAATGCTGTACATTAGCTTCGAATTCAAAGGCAGCCCACCATTCAGCATCATTAAAACAAGGATTTTACAGTGCTTAAAATGGACATTACCCGGTGCATTGTTGAGAATAGCGTTTTCTAGTCGACCAATACTCTTCAAATCCATGAAGGACAATATCCTGCAGTTGTCCATTTATATGTGCGTTTGATAATTCACTCGCTCGTGTGAAGCTAGGCATATCGTTCATTTGACTTAGGTTTTCTCTGAAAAGGTACAAGAACAATATCATGCATAGTTAATAAGTGGTGGCAGTCAGGCATTAAGAAGCACGGTCACTGCACATCTGCTTGATTACGATTATCCTAACTCTGCAGCCTCAGTCCTTTAAGTTACCTAAAAGGAAAAAGTGCCTTGACCAACGAACTACCTATCTGACTCATCTGTATTGCTGTAGTCTTGGCCATTGAAACAGAAAAGTCAGATCTCTGTATACAACAAATCTCTTAGAATCAATAATAATTTACATTTCAAGGTTTCGAATCTATTTGTGAGAAATCACTCGAAATTTCACGTCTCCTTTGTTGCGTCATTCAGACCCATGTGATTTATCCTTCAAAATTACTGGACCAAACCCAGCCGTTCCAAAATCTTATGATTTCTCTACTTATGCATTGTCGAAGGACTAGCTTTATATATTCAAAACGTTTTGTTGAACCCTCTTCTTTACCTTTGTCATACATATTTTCCTTCTTCTTTTATAATATTTTACGTCTTGAATTCATTCCTCTCCACTACTAAAGTAATCATCATCGTACTTTTTATTTTTATTGACATTACTCGACCAACCTTTAAAATCCATATACCAATTCACTTATTTAATAATTTTTGAAATTTTTGCTATTCATCCGGTTCACGTCTACCCTCTCAATGCATCATTTTGATTATCTTTAATCTTATCATATGTTTATCGACTGAGGAACTTATAGTGTCAATTAATGCCATATTTCCGTAATATAAATACTTCTTTAGAGTTTGGAAATGAGGGCATTGAGAAGAGATATTTCTTCCCTGAACAGAAACTGTGTTTATTTTCTTTGTATATTAGTGTGTATACTTCGAGACTTTTTTAATTTTATTTATTCAATTGATTGCAGTCCAATTTTGCAATTTCTTCATTGTTAGTATCACTTCAATTTTGATGTTTGATAAAAGTAGATCTATTTTCAGAGCCATTGTGCTAAATCACCTATGTAGCAACATTTAAAAATCTTGTAACCCATTTTATTTGAATAAAAGCCCTTCAACACAGTTGCAATAACATTTATTCCTATCAAAAGTATATTGACTGAGTAATGTTCGATACCACTTAATGTCGTTTCTTCATAAAATAAAAACTGCTTTTAAGCTTGAACAAGTCAGTTGTGAGTATGACATGATGAATTCTACTCAGCATTTTAGTTAGGTATGTGGGGGAAATCCTTCTTGTGAATATCATTCACTCATTGCATTCCGGCCTTGATATGTGTGAATTGTTATTATGTTCATATTTATATTATTATTATATTTATTACTATTATTATACTATCCACCTTATGTTTGAAGCCCGAGGGCTCAAAATTTGAGCATACACATTACACCATTACCACCCAATCTCAAAAGACGAATGTGGTGGAGCTCCATGGCTTGTGTACACCAAGTCCTCAACGTTTGAGCGGGTATTTGTCTTAAACTCTCCTCTTGCTAATTATGGTGGGTAATGTTCAGAGATGCTCATGGAAAATGAGTCTTGTGCCGTGAATATAACTAGCTGGAGAGGAGCAATTCGCTCAAAGTGATAGTCTGTCCTCCAAATATCTGGTGATCATTTGTCTACTGTAGAAATTCATCCATAGCTCAGTCGAGTAAAAAGGATTTCCCAAAATTTGTTGAACTCATAAGAAGTCTGAATTCAATTGGAGTGTATAAGCTCTTTCACTGAACATTCATTTCAGCAGTGATAAGTGCGAAACAATCGTACATGCAAATTTATTCTCTTTAATGATTACATCTTTACTTGTGTATTGTTAATGTTTAAGATGTTTTATTTACTTTAACAGAATAGCGGTTATTATGCAAGCAAAAAGACATATGACGTCACAGAAAAGGAACATGATTAACATTATTTCACCAATAAAATTATAAATATCAAATCATGATTCAGAAGCACCAGGTTTAACACCACTCTCAGGCATATCAAACAAACAAATAATTCCTGTTATTTGTTCCATATTTTAGGCAACATTAAAGTAGTATATACAATGACGAAAAGGCAGCACACTAGTAACCAGAGGATAAAAGCCTCAACAAATTGCGATGGATACGGTGAAAACCACCATACTACCAGGTCCAAGTTGTTCATAAAGCCAAATATTAGCTAGTGATGCAAAGAGAAAAAGCAAAGGCAGAATACATTGGCTGAAATTCATATTCAATAGTAATCAGTAAACACATTTGCGAGAGTCCATTACACTGATATATATTCTAATTTACAGAATGAAACCTGAAGAAATAATCCAACATTATGGTATCTACGGATTCATTATCAAACGGTAAGTCATTTCTGATGCATATTTTTCCGCTTGACTGCTTGTATACATATCACAAGCTGCGGCTACAAAAGAATTCTGTTTTGAATAGCTTGCGCCGTTTCCACTTATCTGGATTCATATATGAGTACTTTTCAGTATGATGGTTTGTCGCAGCTCGATTATTATTATTCCTTTGGATTTCAAGTTGAACAGCTCATCTACAGTTCACCCAGTTCTCTGTAGTCACACTCACCAGGCTTTAGTATTCCTCACAATCTCCCAACTCCTCCACTTCACACCATCTCCTGAGTATCAATTCTGAACTACCTCTCAACTCGCTTCTTCCCATCGTTATTCTACTTGAGTGGTGCCAAGGCACACAATGACTTTAAAGATTCCTTTGTGTGTGTACCTAATTTGCCTCCATTTCCTTCGGTATAATAGCTTGATAAGATGTTCTCGTTGCCTTGACGCAAAAATTGCCTGCTGCCTATCCGTTCTGGGTGGCCATTTAATTCTCATTATGGAACAAAGTGAGTAATTATTGATGAGTCTTCATTTACCCGTTAAAAACTTTTAGTGAAACGTCACATCAAGTCTCTTGACCTTGTAGAAGCATAAATTTTAAATTGGTGTTGAAAACTGTAGAAAATTGTCCTATAATGATGGTGACAACGTTAGGGTATAAATTATTCAGTTGACTTCACTAAATTCGAACTTCCACTAATTCGTAGGTATTGAACTAAAACGAAGCAGCTGCCGATTTTCCTCTGTTTTCACTGGTTCTGTATCGCATTACCAATTTGCGGTTAAACAAGAAACAAATTGAATTGTCTTAAACGAACCCTTGACTATTACGGTTGTCGCATAAGTAAAAATATAACCGAATTTAGCCCACGGATAAACTTACACAGATTATGAATAATCCAAAGATGATTGCCGACACAATGCTGAAGATTGGTGTCTATAACAAACAGAAAAAGATGGCAATTTCAGATGATAGGTATACTCACGTTTTGTTAAAGCGATCACACTCACATAATTATTGATATTGACGTATCATAATTACAGGTTAGCGAACCGTTGAGAAACTGGAAAGTACTGAACAGCCATTTTGTCGCAGTTTAAGAATCTTCAACGAAACGCAACCGATTGGGTTCAAAATCAGCACCTTCAGAGTTATCGTAAAGTCTCAAACGTCCTTTAATATAGTGGAAGAGATTTACAGTCATGCTGGTACTAGTAATCTTAATTTCGAACCACAGTCATCACTAATAAATGCTGGATACAATGGACCAAAATATCTTCATTTTCAATAGTTTAAAGCGTGTGAATGCTGCTAACATTCATTTATTGAATAACTAATTTACGTATAACCCTCTCATGAACATTCAGTGGTGACCCAGTTGTTTATATTGAAGTCACATATCTTATAGCTGTTAGCAAATCCTTTAAATGTCAGTAGGGTGCTATAAATATCTAAAGAGCCTGAGTATTTGCCAATCGCAACACGAGCCACTGAATTGTCGTTGAAATGGTAGCTGATTTTGTTCCTGCATCACTTTTTATGCAGTCCGGATTCAACATCTTCCAATTCCCTATCGCATTAAGGCTGAATTCGCAGTTTTCAATGAGTGATTTATATGTTCACATATATCAAAGTACAATAAAATGGATGACAGGTTCCATTTGGTCGTTGGTGTTGGAAAATATTTATTGGAATCCGGAATTCACTAGCTTTCAAACGATTGTTTCTAGACTATCAATACCGAATTCTATTTAATAGAATAACGAGGAAATTCATTGGTTGAACAGAGTTTTATAAATTAGGTGCATTTGTAGATAAACTTACATTTGGTTGCTTGGTGACATTAAATATTATCAAGATAGTTGATAAAATCAAAATGGTATATGATATTGTAGTAAAGACAACCAACTGATTATCATCCATTGATGGTAATTTCAATGCCAACCCCACAGTCGTGATTGTAATCACAATTGTCAAAATCAGTGATATCAATCCATGGAACATGTCAACAGATCCAAAGCCAGCAGCCAAGCTCACAGACCACAGCAAAACCTACAACGAGTAAAATTGAGGACAAAATAATTGTTTAACAACTAGAAGCTACGTGAAGAATAAAATACCTTGAAATAGTTCAATCTTGTGACATTTTTTGGTTTCTCATTCACGGCCGATAAGCTGGATCTCAAATGAGTGAAACAACTGCCTCGTGTTTAGGTTACTTATACGGTACTAGCAAGTAAGCATTACGGGTTGGTGTGAGTGATGCGTGTTTTTAACAATAGACGAGATCAAGCTGAATTCTCAAACAGGCATAAATAATTTATTTTTAAGTAAATTATCATATTCCCGTCGATTAACTGGAAATATCATCACTCAAAACGGAGTGCAGGTGAATCAAGTTGACCAGCCCTAAATACGATGAACTGAGCATACTCTGAATTCCTCTACTAATCACCATTTATCAAATCACTTCAAATTAACCCTCAGTTATCGTTGAACCGTACGTATTAGGTGCCGGACATTTCCGTGCCATCAATCAACAGAAAAACTACGATTGTCCTAAAAACGAATAATAACTGAAGTCCATTTTCAAAGATGTGAACCTCTTGGACTTGGAGGTATAGTGGTCAGTGCTTTGACGTTTAAAATCATAGGTAATCGACACTAGCTATTTAGGAACACCATCGCTCACTGGAGAATGCAAGTACATCCAGCAAACCAGTTTCAAATAGGTTCAAATGTACTTGCTCTAGGGTCGACTGTCGAACATTGTATACGGATAAATTTCCGCAACATGATATAGCTGCGCATTTCCTTTTTTCGTAAACATAAGCGCAAAGTTTGCTTAACTGCATAGTTATACAACTAAATTGACACTTACTGTACTTCCAAGCAGCAAATGAACACAGAAGACGTTTGACAAGAAGTTTGTCATAGTTATGATTGGAATTGGTAGAATGACACCGACAAATCTGAAATGAATTTGCAGACACCAGTAAATTAGACTAACCAACATCCAAATAATTGAGAATGCTTTTGGTATTTTGAGTTTAATTTAATACTTGAGCATCCGACCACACTCATTCACCATTTTCCACTCTCTTTTTTGCTGATAACACTAGGATCTTGACAATGTATGGTTCAGCCGAACAACTCATATTTGTTCCCAAATCTTTCTCGCTAACTAACTATAAATGTGTGTACAAATTCGAATATATCTGTGGTGATAAAAATATTCATATGGCAGAAAGAAGGACACACTTTTAGTTTTCTAAACGTGCATCAAAACGCCTGCGTTTCAAAGATGCAGACGCTGACGATAGTAAAACTGGATACATCCCATCAATACGGGTCCTGAAGTGAACATTATGAAATCTTTAAAAATTATCAACGGAAAAAATTGTTCAGTTGTCCAGGCTTTAACTGAAACAATCACAATCAAATGCTTGAGAAATGGTTTAAGTTTCCACAAACAAGCAGTTGTCAGTCTTTTCTAGCTCTGGTAACTGGATCTCTTTTATTCTCTATTTCATTTGATTGCAAGATTATTTGGCTCTAACCACTCTGTGCTTTGATAAAGTGTAACTTTGTTTGTCTTTTCTTTCTGTTTTCTGATTTGAACTCACATCATTTCTACTCTTTTTATTAGTTACTTGTCTTCTTTCTCATCCCTTATATTTCGTGTGTAACTCCTTTATCACTGTAAACAAAGACTGATTTTTCATTATAATAAAGGTCTTTGTATTTCACAATGAATGAAAAACAGAACGATATTGTTTTTGCTGGCGTTACACTATTTATTGTTAATAGATTTTGTTTCAACTTGAACTCTCCAGGTATAAACTATAAAGGTGTAATTTTTTCGCACTGTTTATTGAGTTTCTGTCCCCCTGTTTACTGACATCATGTATTATTTGAAAGTACATTAAAGTGTTCTGTGCACAAAGTTATTAGTTTCTGTAGGCTGTAAGTGACTGATGAGAATTCAACGAAATATACAAAGATGGTACCGTCATATTCTGCAGAAAATAGTGTTGCAGCTTTATTTGAATACGTCGGTCATCGGAAGACATGTGCGAATAACAGAATCTTTTGTATTTGTATTTTGTTGCCAGTTCGTATTAGTCAGGTTGTGTACTGACTGAGTCGGCGATTCAGTATATTACGTTTAACAACGCCTGGTATAAGGTAGCATACCAGTAATTACACCAGACAGCCTACAAAGTCTCAAGTATGAAGATGTCGAGTTTGCCAACGATCACTGCTGAATTTTTAGAAGTCGCATACATAATACCTCCTAAATTATCGGTAGTATTATTCACACAATATTAACTGATTAGGAAGGAAAGTGAACGCATTTAGTAGATTACTAAACATAATAAAAGGTACATGGAACTAAGACCACTTTGCGCAATACTGGTCAAAGTAATCTACGAAGGTCAGCTTTACACTCCGGCACATTTTACGAGCAGCGCTAGTCTATTTTATTCAGCAAATAATCCCTGAAAGCTAAGCCTTGGAAAACAATCGTGATTTCAAATAGGAAACGAATCACTAAATATATTACTTAAAGTTAATAATTAAGATAAGCAACTGGGAAATACTGAGATCTAGTACAAGACGCTTTGAAGTCGTATTCCTCTTACGCAGAATAAGTTCAATCTATATTCAAAGGTTTTCTTTTCTATGAAGTTCAAGAAACATAATAGTACTGTTTGAAATTTCTCCGAAATGTTTCAACTATTAACATCAAAATTTTCTGTATTATAAGTGAATTTGTTTTGGTGATTTGTACTGGGAGTTAATTCAATAGTGGATAAATATATAATAATGAGCAGGGAACTTACCCAATAACAAACGTCAAATAGAAATGATGCTTAAAGAAACTAGAAATTATTTGCCTGCAAATCAACATAATATTAAGTATTCACAATGGTAATTCGATCCTACAATTTGGTAAACAAAACGAGTACAGCTGTAGTCGTCAGTATCATAAACACGGCATCTATCAAAATCTAGAAATACGAAACAATCTCTCTAACAAATCATAGAAGATATGCTTACCCAGATATAATATCTGAAAGGGATATCTCGTCGTAGTAGCTTATTCTTAGACGTTTCGAACAGCGTTAAATATTCTTCAGAAATTGACATGATTTTATTCCCTGAAATTAGACCAGAAATCTCATATGATCCTAGTTGTGGATTTTCACAAATACAAAAGCTATAGTATTTTGAAAAATAATACTTAATAATTTTACCAGACACTAGATTCACAATTCTTTATCAGTTTCAAGAGGAAGATATCTATTTTTCTTATGGATGGATATACCTCAATCAAGTAAGCGATGTCAATACAACCTTATTTCCGCTTTGAATACACTCAAGTCATGACTGAGGTGCCAAACTCCCGTCTATCGCTTGAATGGAACCTGAATAGGAACCGGTGAGTTGGACATGAATTCGAGGTTGACATCGAAGGCGATTTTGTGATGTGAAGGAGATAAGAGGAATGAAACGGAGAGCTGCTGATAGAAGTATCAAACGTGAGCACGGCAGTCGAGTATGACTCCAATATGGATAAGATTTCATTTTGATAAATCACACGGTGTTGTACAGTTATATTCACTAATCACATTAAATATTACTGTACAAACCTGTGTGATTTATCAAAATAAAATTTTATCCATAACGGAGATATGCTGCTGAAGCCTTTTGTTCCACGCGGAAGCAGAAGTTATAATAATGATAATTAAGTTTCTGCGGAAATGGATGATTTACTGTCTATGAGAAACACCATCCAGTGGGGAGTTCAGAAAGGCTACTTTAAACCTGACTATTATTTTACCTGCTTAACGAGAATAATTGTCACGAATGTGTGTATCAAATTTTGTACGTTAAGTATATTCGCCATAATAATTGGCATTTTGGAATAAATAACACGATGGATATATTTGTAATTCGCACTTACATGAAGTAACTTCTGTCTTCGAATGTGAGCCTTTGGAAATATTCACTTATTTTCTCATGCTTATATAAATATGAATTTTTGATAAAAATTATTAACGCAATTTTATTTAAAGAGTGATCATAGTACGTTCATAGTGGTTTAATGCCATCACATTTCATATAAAATCACCTTTGTTACAATAGTCGAATTTTGTAAGTTATTTTCGAAAGCTGTACACACAAACACATAAAACCATTTATATCAAAGCAAATAGTCGGTACACATTAAAGAGTTATTGTGTGCATATTTTTTATTAGCGAAGTTTTTCAAACGAAAAAACAACAAAATATTGAGCGTGTAAATGTTATAAGTCACAGGACGATGATTATTTCAATAACACAAAGTAATTTAGTTTTAAAATAATGATGGAAGGGAATATCAGCTAAGATCAACGATGTCTATGGGATTGTCTACTTCCAAATAGGTAATCTGACTGAGAAACTTGAAATGCTCATTTTGTCAATATCTTCCATGCTCACTCCAATGTGCATCTCAAGTATCTGACTTTACCGTTTTAGGGAGCCGCAATAACTGAATTACTATCATCAAAACTACGAAAAATAACAGCCCAAACATTCTTCGCAGCAACTCTGTGTTTACAATTCGTCACCCGTGGTATAATTTCAATACAGGTGAAGGACAATCTACCGAGTCCAGCCATATCAATGTGCATTTATAAATTCCACTTTTCATTTGGAAACAATTACATTGGTAGAACGACACGGAAAACCAACGTCAACTTCTCGAGTGATATCTAGAGAATTATCTTGTAGAAGTGAGAAAATTTGTCGTTAGCATGGCAGTAATTTAGAGATAAGTGGGTACTAATTGATGATGAAATACGGTGATTAGAAGTCACAAGGTAGAAAAATCAAAATTTGGTATCGAAGATGACAAATGAAATGATGATAATTTAACTGAAATAGGAAAATGATGTGCAAAATCCCTCCCTCTACTTATTTAAACGTCCCAACTAACTTGATAACTTTCACACGCATTTCCTTTAGACTGTTTATCATTAATAAAGGACAAAATCAACATGTGACATTCAAACGTTGAACTATTTGGATTTTTCCATGTTTACTCTCGAATTGTAATACTTCCCTTTGTGATTGTGTGTACGTCGACAATGTGTTCTTTAACGGTGTGAGTTCGTTACAGTGAACGAAAGTCATTCTGACCCTTGACTGTCTGGCAGGATCCTAGGTGGGTGATTATTGTGGACAGAGCTTTTGATGTCACCTAGTTATAAATATTCTCCTCGATTCTAAGTTGCCTTTTACATTTGAACTTTAGCTAACTAAGGTTGCCTTACAGTTCTAGTTTTGCAATGAGAAACTCGCATTTCCTCGTAGTGGCCTCACAGCACTGTTGACATAAATTTTAGTTTTGATGTTATTATTGATTAATACAACCGCAGAAATATTGAAGAATGATCGTCTTTTTCCTGCATTTGGATAGCCAGTGACTGAGTTTGTCTCACAGAAGTTTCATCAGTTATATAGTGAGGACTAGAGATCACTTCATCGCTTTCAGACCATAACCCCATAAATTTGGTCGTGTATAAGTCCGGTGGGAAACCTTTGAATCAGATGACAATTAGTCACTGAGGAGGGATTTTTTGGGGCAATACAATTCCCACTACAGATTTCTTTTCGATTGCATAGGTCACATTTGAGCCATTTCCATTGCAATTGTCTCAGCAAACTAGGAAAGACTTCGAAAGATTTGTCTGCTGATTATTTTGCAAGCTTCTAATGTTTGACCTGACGTCAATGGTCCATCAAGTGTTTATCTATTGACAAGTCCGCACTAATCATTCTTTATGGTACAAGGTCAAAAATTGTGACTAAGGGCAAACTGTATGCTGTCTTAAAGTCACTGCCACTGTAGCTACATGTGAATCAATATACACAGTTGGAGGTAACATCAGAAGGGTGCCTGCCAGAGGTTTATTGTCTCAACCAGCATGAATTTCGAATCCCAGAGACTAGTTTTGCTGCACGATATCATCTGATTAGGACGGCTACTATTATTTTCAGCAAATCATTCTCATACTATCGTCAGCGTCTTTGAAAACGAGCTGACTGAAGATCCGTTTTGAAATAAGATATTTAAAACAAGCAATAAAAGCTAATAAAGCAGGATTTATTGAATTCATCAAATTTCGGTAGAACTCGTCAACCGAATAATCTACATACACGGATATATACACTTTTGAAATTACATTGGGAGATATAGTACTGATAAGTGAACAAACTACATTGAACTAGTCATGCAGAAAGACAGGTTCCTGTAGTTCCTGGTCACCACATGTAGAGGTGAAGACCAGGGAATGCTACATGGACATTTGACATGTCATTGCGAAAACAGGTGGTTCGGTCCTCATTATATGGTGAAGGACAGTGGGAGTCACGCATGAAAGACAGGAAACCTTTTGAAAAAGTTGGCGAAGAACTGGAGGGCGTCAGCGTAATGACCATTAGTGGTAATTGTTGAGTACACTGGACTTAAAGAGGGTTCGTGCATTACAACACTGGAGGGGGAGAGGTTTGTGGATGCATGGATCAACTTGTGTTTTCTAGCATCTTCTAGTAACTAATAATGCCGCAAAAGATCCATATCAATGATACCGGTGGTCACATCTGCCACGATGAAAACCCAACGTAATGATCGACGTAAGCCAATGTTAAGATCCAGGAACCCTCTACCATGCGTTGTGATAGGCGAACTACTTGCGACGCGGAGCTGTTAGGATATTGGTAGTAGGTGCTCTTCAGCTGTTGGTGGAAACACGTTAGCCTCCACCCCGGGGTCGACCAGGAAGCGTGTCATAGTGTTAAGGTCATTAACACAGAAGAGGAGACATGGAGGTGGTGTGCCAGTGACGTTAGTCGCCAATACGTGCTGACCTGCTAGTTTCCCGACTGCTGGACATCGAATGTGCAAGAATGAGTGCACTTTTTAGACTTTGCACCATAACGTCGGTGGTACCAGGGCACTCCAGCCTGAGAATTTCAAGACTTCAAACGCTTACTGCTAGTACGTGAAAAGGATCTATTACGAGGCGAGTTTGTGTGTCTGGTTACATGGACAGCCGCGTCGAAAATTGATGAACCCAACCGCAGAGGAATCCTTGGTATGAGCAGGAACATTGGTTACTTCAGCCGAAATGCATGCTGCCTCATATAACAAACCGAAATAAGTTATGTACATTCTGATGATTTTTAACACATGGGTTATAGAGATTAGGGAAACGACGAGTGGATTCAAACTGTCGAGGTTCATCTAATGATGTCTAACAGCACTGAAAAAAATCGGCATATAGTACTCAGAATATCAGTATGAAAGGTTACTCGCACAAAACAACACAGTCTAATAATGAAAGCTCTGAGTGGCATTTTCTGAAGTGAAATAATAAACACTTCGTAGATTTAACCCTCGCATTTGAACTGCAATTCCATAAAAGTCATGATTTGTGACATAGAACCTGAGACAAATATCTTATTGGAAACATTTATTTCCCGATACGAATTTAAAACAAGCAATAAAAGCTAATAAAGCAGGATTTATTGAATTCATCAAATTTCGGTAGAACTCGTCAGCTGAATACTCTACATACACGGATATATACACTTTTGAAATTACATTGGGAGATATAGTACTGATAAGTGAACAAACTACATTGAACTAGTCATGCAGAAAGACAGGTGCGAATGATTTTCTTGGTCTCTGCAATGCTGCGCAGACATCCCAAAGTTTCATTCGGGAAGTTTTCCGCGAATTGTATTGCGCTTATGCCTAACTAGACGATATTCTCCTGGCTAGCCCAGGCAAAACGACTCACCGTTTGCATTTGCAGATAGTTTTTGAGCGACTAACAACATGCTGTATGACACTCAACATGGCTAAATGCCAGATTGATGTCCATTCGTTGACTTTTCTGAGACATGTCATTAACGAACATGGTGTTCACCGTTACCTGAGAAGGTCAGGCTTACGACATGAAATCTTTGCTCACATTTCTAGGTATGGTAAGTTATTACTAAAGGTTTGTTCCTCGATGCGCGCATATTTTAAATGCACTCCAAGTGCAAGATATTCAGCATGAAACCAGAGGCTCTGGAAGCATTCCAGAAAATTGAGACGGCGATTGCGGACGCCTTCATGCTAATCCACCTAGACGTACAACTTCCACTTAGCATCTCTCTTGATACATTTAACACAGCCACTGGAGCTGTACTACAGGAGCGGGTACGTACCTCAAGGATATCAGTCGTGTTTTTCACTCGTCAGTTGTCCACAGCTGAAGCAAAGTATAGCACTTTTGGCAGAGAACTTTTTGACATTTATGCCGCTTTCAAACATCTCCCCCATTTCGTTGAAGGTCAGCAATTCATAATTTTTACGGACAATACACCTTTAAGGTAAGCTCTTCTCACCACCACAAACAGGTATTCACCACGTGATTTTCGTCACTTGGACTGCATTTCACTGTTCACTTCCGATATTCAACACGTTTCTGGAGCTGATAATTCTGTAGCAGACGCTTTGTCTCGAGTATGCACTATGTCGGAGCTACCAACAATAGATCGTTATAAAATGGCTGAACTCCAGCCGAAGGATTTAAACTTAGAAAAACTGTCACGAGGAACCTTTCTGAGGATAGAACGTGTCTCCCTGATGAACAGTGAAGCGACTACTGTGTCATATGTCAGCGAGCACTCCTCGACCGATTGTTTCCAGGTCTTTACGTCGCAACGTGTCTGACTGCCTTCACAACCTCTCTCACTCAGATATACGCACAACAGACAAGTTGATATCGGCTAGATTCGTGTGACATTGTATAAACCGTAATGCGCGTAACTAGGCACGTGATTGGGTGAAATGCCAACGCTCTAAAGTAACCAAGCATAATATCACGCCTTTTGGGGCTATTACAACACCAGATGCTCAGTTTCACCATGTACATCTGGATATCGTGGGTCCCCTACCTCCCCCAAATGGCTGCTCGTATTTGCTTACGTGTGTGGATCGCTTTACACGTTAGCCGGAAGCAATTCCTATCCGAGACGTAACGGCTGAAACTATCTGCCGTGTGTTCATAAAAGGATGGGTCGCTCATATCAGATGCCCCTCTGCAGTAACAACCGACCGTGGGCAACAATTCGAATAAACAAGCTTCAAGAAGCTGTTAGAGATATTGGGATGCAAATGTACTAGTAGGGCGTTTCCACCGTCAACTGAAAGCCTTGTTGATTGCAGTAGATAACAGCAGGTGGACAGAGTCTCTGCCTCTGGTCCTACTTAGCATCCTTTTTACATTCAAGTTGGATCTTCAGTACACTTCAGTCGTGTATTGTACTACTCTTCGTTTACCGGTTGAGCTGATCGCTCCTGAAGCTTTTGTGCCAAACATCACGCATGTCAACTGTTATGCTTAGAGTTTTAAACGCTTTATGCAGGGAAATCAACCCATTTCCAAATGCACTCAAAACAAGAAAGTACACTTAGATACTCTACTCGATGATTGTACACATGTTTTCGTGTGTCATGACGCTGTGCGTAAGCCCCTAAAACGGACCTTTCAAGGTCCTTAGTCAGAAAGATAAATTTTTTCGTTATTGAGTGTTTTTACAGCCAGGACACGGTAACTATCGACAGACTCAAGGTGGCATACATTGAAGAATCCTTGTCCTCCACGTTAGCTCATCCTAACATCTCCATTGAACCTGTTCTCAGCCCAGATTCCACTATCGCACCTCCGGTGGTGAATCATTATTCTTCTACTGCCGCTAGTAAGACTCTTTTCACACATGCAAGTGGGCATTTGCACTGGCCCAAGAGGTGCACCGAATTTCTTCACTAAACGTCTTCATATGAAGCACTACTAAATAGTTCTTATTCCTCTCCACAATTTATGTTTGTCATTTTTTTCGCTATATTAACTTTATTTTGTTTCGTTTCTTTTGGTAGTCTTTTTGCGAGTACTAATCCTTTTGATGTTTTCCTATCGTTACAGAGTATCAACAGCAGTCTTCTTATACTATTATTTCTTTGAATTTCACCTCGAACTGCCCTCTAGACCTGTTGGCATTATTGTCGTCTCGTTTTCCACACCAACTGTGGAATTACGAACAGTATAGTATTTTTCTCTACTAAATGTTGGAGGATTTCATCATGAGCTGACATCAGTTAGAGAACCATTGAAAACCAGGCACTACTGGACGGCTGCTGTTTCATCCTAGTTTAGGAATCATCGGCCGTACGCACCCACTGGGATTCGAACCCAGGACCTTCTGGTTACAATGCGAGCTCGTAGACCATTGAGCCACTGAGACCTGATCCAGTGGTTATTGAATTCTAACTTTTGTCAATTCACGACATAGCGCGACCATTTCGAAATGTCTTCTGCTAAATGTAAAACATGGAGTCAGAACCCGTCTTTTACACCTAGCCGAAGCTATGGGAATTCGAGAGAACAATCCTAGTCTTTGCATACAAAAGAAGTTTATTCTACCTTTGTCTCTCCCTTGGCCTAGGTGAATTGTATTCAAAACCCTCCCACCCTTTCTTATTTTCCACCTCCTTCGTACTTTTATAATATTTATTTAAACTCTGATTATCGCTCCACTTCACCTTTTAAGATTTGACCCAATTTATTTATACACTTATATACATATACTATCTTTGCTATTCTTATCACCTGCATAATCCTTATTATCAATATTTTGTTATCATTATAATCATCGTTATTAACTACGTTCAAAACATTTACCACATTATTTATTATTATTATCATTAAGATTATTATTTGATTACCAAAATCACCGTCATTGGTTAAAATTTTATATATAAATCTATGTAAATTAGAGTAAAGCCTGAAGGAGATCTAATTGAAAACAATGTTGTTCGCTTACATGTCTTGTTCTAATATTATAAATGGGAATATTTAATGATTTGAAATGTAAAAGTAATAATAAAACAAACAATGTTTGAAAAATAAGCTGACTAAAAACATTCAACGAAAACATCAAAAGCATTCGCATAAAAAACAACAAAAATCTTGTACTATACAGTTTAATAGACTATTGCATATTTTTACGCACAATGGTGTCACTTCATTTTGCATAAATTTAACTCGCTCAATCTATTTTCACAGACTTCACTATATTCACTCGGGCTTATGTCCCGCTGAAATTTATTTATTTTGTGAGCCGTAATTGTGATCATTTTTCACCACTTTGGTTATTCCTCTCGCAACATTTTTTATACTAGTCGTAACTACACATCGCGATTGGTTATTCACGCAATTTTCTGTGTAACTGTCATAAATTTCCGTAATGTTAACAATTTCCTTTGTTTTATTTCAATCTGAGGTATTACTTCCATGTTACACCAGTTTTGCTTGCATTTATTTGGCCCATGCTTTTGTAATACCCTTATGCCAATTTTGAAATCTTAATCTCTTCTTTCATTCTCCTTTTTTTTCTTTTACATTGTTCCTTCTAATACGCTGATATATTTGTCGTCATTAGCTTCGATTACTAGTTGCTGTTAAAACGTAGGAGTGGAGCACTGGTCTAAGACGAAACTAAGAGATAATGAGTCACTTTTCGACTATGGCAGCCTGGCCAACGGAGGTATACCATGAGCCCTCCACACTCGCAAATCCGTAGCAGTATGGAGTGAAAGAAATAAATAAAAATAAAATATAAAAATATCTTAGAAAAAAGGAAATGAATAAAAGCAAAATAAAAAATATACAAAAACTGGTACAAATAAAGCACACCTTAGAACCCTGCAATCGCACCAAGGCACCAGTGTCATCTCTTCTTATATTTAGCCTTACTCCACTAACCACGTACACAATGCCTCTCATTCGCCTTAACCTTATTCGTTCCTTTCACTAATACTTTTTACTATTTTTAATCTTCCTTATTCATTAAATGTTACTGTACAACACCCTACTCTCAGCTCACTACTTTCATGTACCGAAGCTTTTTAGTATCCCACGAAACTTCTAGGGGGGATAACCTGTAGTGCACCTTGAACCTTTAAATTTTTCTTTTAACGCGTTCACCAACTTTTGCGCCACACAATCTTTTGCTTTCCGACGTGACTGTAAACACGTGGTTCGCTCTCTTGTTGTGCTATCATTCAGCCCACTCTTCGAGTTTACCACCAGTCGAGGCATTAGATAAGTTGTATAACATCTTTATTTATAAAAATTGATATTTCATTTGTGTAAAATACAACTCTTTTTAAGGCACACTTCCAGTCCCAAGTCTTTTTACTTTGATTTCGTTAGTCAGTACTTACAAGCCAAGTAGAGTACTGATAAGGTCATTAAGCGGTGAAGTATTTAGTAAGTGCGGTTATTTGAGGTCTGTCTTGAGCATAACCCAACACTTACAAGATCAAACAATACGACATTGCTGACCGCTTAGATACTCAACAAAGTCACATGGACACGTGCTAACCGTTTCTGAAGTAATGTATCGCCAAACTTAATACAACTCACGTTCACTTCGTATTTAACCACTGTATTCACTCAATGCACTCCTGATTCCATAGTTAGTGAAACTGGTTCTACTGAGGTGGGGCGCGAGATTCTCTCTGATTAATGTGGATAACACATTATCTAAGAAAGCATGGAGAACTAAAAATCCCGGTGTTTATTATTATCTCAGAAGTATCGGCATTATAATTCCGAGCAAAACATTCACATTGCAAAATAAAAGATCACAGTTTGTCTTAAATAATCTCATATACTTTCCTTTGAAGTGAAAATATATGAAACAAGGTGCATTGGGTATTTTCGCGTTTTGGCCGGATCACACATTCTTTTCAGAGTTTTGCCACGTAGACGTGTGCGCTGCCTAATTAATTAGTGCCACACAAACACATTCCTGTTTCTTCTTTTCTTATCTATTTCAAGTTAGTTTAGGATAAACTAGGTGAGAAAGATTACTTTTCTTTTAATGAACAATACAATTCTGTTCAAAATATACTCATCACTTCTTTTATGAATACTTCCATCTTGTCGGAAATTCCATTCACGCATTTATCACCTCAGCCTACACATATAGTTATTTATGCCTAGACGAGATTTATTCAGTATTCTTTATACTGCTTGGATCAATATCTGTTATATTGTAGCTGTGCTGTTTGATATTATTCACAGTTATCAATACCTTTCATATTCATAATGACCAGTTTAGTTAAATGTTGTCTGAGTCTAGTTTATCCCTTTGGGTACTGAAATGTTCTCAGATAATGAAAATAATCTGGTATAAGTCAAACAAGCTTTGTTTGCGATCTTCTATTGATATTCTGTGGAACCTGAATGGAAATCAACGTATTGGTTGTAGGTTCGATGATGAAATAGAGGAGATTGTGTGGCGAGGAGGAGATGAAAGACTTTTGGGATGGCCTGAAGAGCGATGTCATTCTCAGGTCCCCTCAGTGACGTGTGTTCCACCCATCTTGATCTTCTTCGACATATTTGTTTAGTAGTAGGTTCTCGGTTGGGTTGTTCTCCACAGTGGCTGAATTCAGACGATTTCCGAACTGATTTCGGAGTGATGAAGGATTCTGTTGGCTTTCCAATACTGCCTGATATTGACATTATCATCCATGCTGTCGCGTGTAGTTGAAACGATGCTGCGTAGCCAGATAGCTGAAGGATGTAACCTGTTCCAAATTTTTTCGATTGATAGTAGCTGGTGCTTGGTGCTAGTTGTTATCGTTGTTGTTGGTGGTGGTGGGGTTGTTGGTGGTAGTATTGGTTCGGTATCTTGATTAGCTCCTACTTATCCATCTTCATGTGAATTGGTATCTTCGCTGAACTGCTTCTCCTTGCTTGGTCTTCACCTGTAGTTCTTCCAGTTTGTGCAAAATTTAACAATATTCATCCATGAAATCCAAACATGCTACTGTCTCCTTGTTGTCCCAACGTACTCCTATTTTCTCACGCCACACAACTTCTAGCATAATCCAGTACACCACACTCAGGATTATCGTCGGCGATAATGGGCAGTCAACTTTGTCATGCTGCTGTTCCTACTTCAAACGCCTCGCTAGGTTTTCCGATGTGGATCATACAGCACGTGACCAGCTGTTGAACTAGATTGTTGAAGGTTTCAGCTACTCTTCAGTAGCGATGTTGTCTCCAAGTTACTTCGTGGTCAATAATATTGAGCGCCTTTTCAAAATGCATGAAATTGAGGTAGAGCTTCTATTGCCATCCCTTGCTCTGTTCGACTACGATGCTCAGAGTTGCTGTCTGATCAGCACATAATTCACCTTTTCTGAATCAAACTTCTTTCCGTTAGGCGAAGTTCCGCATCTAGTCTATGTCTAATTCTCTTCAAGTTGACACGATTTCTTACTGTGCTTGAAATGGAGAAAAGTGCCATTCAACGCAAGTCTTTGCAAAGTAAGCTTAAGTCGCCAATCTGTGGTAGTTTGACAAGTTATCTAGCTTCTCATCCAAATAGTAGGTAGGTAGCTTTCCTTATATCCAAACTTCCAGCAAAAGTGAGGCCAGGGATATCTGCTGAGTGCTGTGGATCCGTTTCCAGTGAATATGTAAGAATTCCACCCGGTCAAGCTGCTCCACCTGAAGTCCTTTTGAAACTTGACTGAATTGAAGAATTGTGCTTTTTGGAGGATTTGTGGCTGCTGGCAAGTAGTTGTGAACCTGCTGTTGGTGATATATCTGATTATAATGAGAACACTCCTATCCCAGCTTTGATTTTGCCTTCATAGGTAGAAGACAAATCTGCTCCTTGGCTACTCGGAGGCTTTCACCAACCTGCATCACATCTACCTTCAGGTTCCAAAGGAGAGTATGCTCATTTTTCATATTTCTGCTGTGCTTTCAAGTTTTCATGGGGACTGCGTTGATTTTCCGGGATCGGATTTCTCACCACACACCAAACCATCTTTCTTCGTCCTGGTGTAGGGCCGGTGCATGAACTAGGCAGGTTTAGCTGACAATAATGATGATAGTAGTAATGTTGGTAACGGGAATAATGAGAATAACACCAGCAATACTAGTTGTAATTACTGAGGAATGAAGGTGAATTTTTGAAAAAGAGGAAAGAAACAAATACTCAGAATAACATGAATAGAAGATAAACAAACGTATACACAGAATGAAGAAAGTAGTGAAACAGCAAAGACTATGGACATGTCAGAGTGTTATTGCGTCGATCTTAATTGCAGGTCGCAGTTACACTATAGTAAATGAGAATCAAATCGGAGTCAGGTTGTTGGGACTCATTTCAGGCGTTTTCACATGATTAACACATTGTTATTCAAAGCTTTTTACTGACGGTGTAGCTATCATAGCTGCAGGCAGGCAATGAGTGTTAAATTCGAGTTGAAAACTAATGTGGTGTTTGCGTCAATGTGTTTCCACCTTTGTTTTCTATTTTTTGTTGAAACTATTTGGATTTTCGCCATAGGTGTGTAACACACATAAGTCGTCTGAGCGCTGAGAGGAGCAACGCAGGTGAATGAAGATAGGTGGATGGAAGAGAGGTCTTCTCGTAGATGACTCAAAATAAGTGGCATAAGTTTTCCCACAACTCAGGCTCTTAGAATTTATTTACGACTATTGTCAGCAGTATGTGGAATCGATCCACGATGCTTCTGTTTAGTAACTCAGCGGTTCAGTCATTTTTTCTGCAAAGGGTTCACCTGAATGCACAATTTGGCTGACTGTCGAATGTGGAATCGAAGACGACTGCCGTTTTATATCCCATTTCGATACCGCTTACAAGAGGCTCCTGAGAAACGTGCCTCTCTGTCGGTATGTTTTACTACCGATATGAATTCCGTCTAGGGAGTATTCTTATCAAGATATGACACTTAATACGTCCTTAACTCCACACTTTTATTCTGATACAGTTTCTCATAGCTAAGTACGAATCAGGATTGATCGAATTTCTAGAAAAACCGATGTGATGGCAATCTGGACAACTCATAACACTCATAAAAAGTCTTCTTTTTTAGATTTTTCACACGGTAGATCTGCACGACCCACAAACACCATTCACATCAGCAGCCATGCGATTAATTTCTGAGTCAAATCACGACTTTTTGAATGAACTGGCGAAAATGCTGATCTAGTGAGGCAGGCGAAAACTGGTGTCAACTGAATACTAAAAGACCATTTAAAAAAATGGTACACTAGAAAGAATCTCCATTTTTCTGTCAGTTATTAAGCAGTCATTCACTGAATTACTAGTCTGACCTTGATTGACACTCTTCTAAAAATGTCGAAATGAGTTCTTGTAAATACTTATTTTGAAGTCCTAAATTTTGGCGTTATCAATAATAGGTGAATAGGTTTCAGTCATATATTGCCTATAAACCAACAAAATTAATTAAAGTATTGGTTTGTAGGGATTTGGTTGATTTGTCACAGGATTTCATCATCAGCTGACATTGGTTTGAAAAGCATTGGAAAACCTGAGAGTACAGGACAGCTGTATCGTCCTAGTTTGAGACACTTCTGCAGTAAGCACCAACCACAATCAATCGAAGAAATTTGGAAGAAGTTAATTCCTCCACCTATCTCGCCACGCTGCATCGTTTCGACTTCGCGTAACAGCATGGATGATAATGTAAAAACAAGGCACGATTCGAAAGGGAACAGATTCTTTCATCACTCCGAAATCAGTTTAAAATCATCTACACTCGTCCGGTGTACAAAGGAAAATCTGGTGAATAGTTCAACCGAGAACCATCTACTAAACCAAAATGTCTAAGAAGATCGAGATGAATGTAACACACATCACTGAGAGGACCGGAAAATGATATCTCTCTCCAGTCAATCCAAAAGTCTCTCATCTCTCCCTCGACCCTATTTCATCATCAACCAATTCGTTGATTAACATTCGCGTTCCACAGATTATCAATAGAAAGTGGCAAACAAAGCTAATTTAACTGATGCCGGATTATTAACATTATCTCAGAACTGTTCATTATCTGAAGAGAGAAAATAGACTTTCATACATTTGGTTCCCTTGATAAATTTATTATTATTTATTTATTTATTTATTAGATTTTTCTGTTTTCTGTCTCCTCTCACCCCCCTTTTTCTTTCTTTTTGCCATAGATTGATAGTATATAAATTGATGGTAACTTAAGCTACAAAAATTTTAATCCTTATATTCCGGATGCGTTTACCTTATAATGCTTTCTGTATTACCTTTCAAACAATGAAGTATGAAATGTTATTAATTATAACCATTGTAATTTCAGGTAGTTTGCAGCTGATGAGAACCTGTGAAATAGAATGATATCATTTTATACTGCAAATCTGGTCTTTCTTTCTCTATCGAGAAAATAGACTCTTTTTTTTCCTTCACGTTCCCCAGTGGAACATAGGGCTTCAAGCTAGAGGCTTGGAGTTTCTGTAGCAGTTTTTATTTTACGGGATGGGGTTACTAGCCTCATGCACAGCCTTTCCTCTTCACCAGCATTATATCTGGCTTAGCGAGATAAAGGACTGCGCCGGCCGGGGATCGAACCCCGGACCATGTGCATGGTCGGCGAGCGTCCTAACCGCTATGCCGCCGACGCACGAAAATAGACTCTGACAACACTTAACTAAACCGTTTATCATGAATATGGAAGGTTTTAGTAACTTTGAATTATTTCAAGCAACAGAACTACAATATAAAGGATATTGATCCAAGCAGTACAAAGGATAATGAATTAACTTCGTCTAAACTTACACAATTTTATATGTAGGCTGTGATAAATGCGTAAATGGAAATAGCAAGGCAGTATTTTTATAAAATAAGTGGGTATATTACGAATATATCTGTATTGTTGATTAAAAGAAAAGTAATCTTTCTGACCTAGTTTATCCTAAACTAACTTGAAATAGATAAGAAAAGAAGACACAGGAATGTGTTTGCGTGACATTAATTAATTAGACAGCGCACAGGTCTACGTGGCAAAACTCTGAAAGGAATGTGTGAGACAGCCAAAACGCGAAATCATGCACCCTTTTTCATACTGTTTAACTTCAAACGAAAGTATATGAGTTTAGTTAAAAACAACTCTGAGCTGTTATTTTGCAATGTGAATGTTTTGCACAGAATAATAATGCTGATACTTCTGAGATAATAGTAAAGACTGGGATCTTTAGTTCTACACGGTTCCTCAGATAATATTTTATTTATCGGAATTAGCCAAGAAAACATTTGCTTCTTCCTTGAGTTGAATCGGTTTCACTCACGTTTGAATCTGCAGTGCGCTGAGTACACACAGCGACGAAATACGAAAGGAACATGAGTTGTATGAATTTGGCAACAGCCTTCTTCAGAGACGGTTATCAAGTGTCTATGTGACCTTGGTGAGTATCTAGTCGATCAGTAGTGTCCCATAGTTTGATCTTATCACTATGCTGCATACCAGATTCATACATTTTTTGTCAGGTCTGTATGGTGAAATAATTGGCAGAGACCGGCTAACAGCTAAACTGAATCGAGTACTCAGAGGATAGAAGACAGAAATTTATATCTCACAGAATTGTCATCATTAGAACAATTTAAAAGACAAATGACGATAATGGATATTTACATTGTTCAACAATGGAGACAGTTGTTCGTCACATCCACCGTACCTCAAATTTTGTCTTTTTGATTAACCAGACAGTAGGATCTTTGAATTTGTTCAGTATTGGTGTTTTCAGTCTCATCAATTGTCATGTATTTTGATTTAGTCTACAAAATGAGAAATATTATGGAGATTATTTAAAATATCATTCAAGTAACATAATTGATTACTTTCAAGCTGAGTAAGGTGTTTTGTGGGAGCGGAACGATAATCTAGACACAAGAACAGTATTACAGGATTCAACATTCTACATCAGAACTACCATGGACGTCAGAGAATCACTTTCTCTATGATAGAGCACATCAGATTAAGTCGTAATTATAAGAGATTTTTGAAGAATTTGATATTTTAAGACTTGTAATACAAGACTTCAATGAGAATTCGAGTGCTCCGCCTTGCGATAATGAAACAGTTTCTCGCGGCTTGTAAGATGCACCAGTTCTATGGTCTGTACTGCTCACTCAGTGACTGAAGATAACATAAGTCTGCGTGAGGATAAAAGCAGGCAATATATCACAGCCAATCGTTGTCATTATTATCGGTGAAGTGATTGGTATTATCTGTAACTCATGCAAACATGAGGAATTCATTCTACACTGAAAATCGTTTGCACGGCTGTTAGACTAAATTTTCTGCTGGTACTGCGAACAGATATCAGCAATGGCCATCTGGAAAAGGAATTCACAATAGCTGGTGCATAATGTGACCAGTCAGCATGAATGAATACGCCACTATGTTGGACAAGAGACAGTTGGTCAAATTTACAGTAACATTTCATAACATACTTTATGTAGGAGCTCTTCAGTATTCTCCTATTACCTACCAACATTAATCACTCATGACGTTCAGCCTACTAGCGAAGAGGATAGTGAACTGAATGAAAACTATCTACAAAAGACTTTATAATCGGTGGAGTAGCAGTTCTATGATTCAGATACTGGAATGTTTAGGATTTATGAAAATCGTATATGTTCACCTTGACAAACCGGAAACTATCAGCTGACAGTGAATATTGCAACCTCTTCACTGATATCATTATGGTGTCATCTTTTCTGAGTTTATTAGAGGCAGAACTTTATTCGCAAGCAATTGTCAAAATAGCGATCAATCACTACCATTGTCGGAGAGCACAAACGATGAATGGTTCTGTAATGAGTTCGCATAGGGTATATCCTTGTTATGCCTGCGCTCTGCAGTGCAATCTTTTGCATTGATTTCATCTTTAAATCATAGCTGCAGATGATCTGTTTGAAGACTATTCTCGATGGCAAACAAATTTCATAGCTTGATGATGAGTGGTAGCGTGAATCTAAACAGATGGAAGGGGCTTTCAAAACTGTCTTACTACTATTCCTTCTGGTATTACTGGTAATAGCGATAATGATAATCACTTTATTGCATGCAGTACTTTAGGAATTTTCAGGAGGTAGTATAGTATTGCATCTCCATTTCTAATTATGGAGATAATAATTAAATCAGGGCATTTACACTGACATAAATGTTCAATGATTTGGTGATTGGTGGCAGTGTGTTCAAACACAGGGATATACACAAGGCAACATGGATTTCACCAGATGGACACACCAAAAACCAGATAGACTTCATTTCAATCTCAAGGAAGTGGAGACGGAGCCTACTGGACACAAGATCGAGGAGAGGAGCAGATGTGGGTTCAGACCACTATCTAGTACAAGGGACTTTCAAGGTGAAGCTGAAAGCCTCGAGGATACCTGGGGATAGGCCACAATGCAAGTTCAACACTCACAAACTGAAGGACACAATCACACAGGACATTTTCACTGCAACTGTCAGAGCAAAGCAGGAAACACTACGTGGCACCACTGAGGAATCATCCGTGGAAGACCATTGGAACTCTCTGAAAGTAATTTTCAACGAAACGTGCTCAACGGTTTTAGGAAGAAAGAAGAAACAAGACAAGGAATGGCTCTCAACAAACACTTGGAAACTAATAGGGGAGAGGAGAAAAGTGAAAGAGAAAATGATTCAATGCAAAGATGGACAAGAGAAAGAGACGCTGAACTCAACTTACACAGCACTGGACAAAGAAGTGAAGAAGAGTGCCAGGAAGGACAAAAGACAATTCTACGACAACCTGGCTACTGAAGCTGAGAAGGCAGCAGGCAAAAGGGACCTGAGGACACTATATCAGATAACCAAGTCTCTATCCGGGAAGAGATCAACACAAGTGAAACCTATAAAAGACAGCCAAGGGAACCCAATTACCAAAGAAGAAAGACAGATTAAACAATGGGCGGACCACTTCAAAGGACTCTTGAATCGACCACCACCTACAACCCGTCCAGAAGTACCAACAACAGCACGTACACAACTGCAAGTTGACACCAATCCTCCAACGAAAACTGAAGTCATGAATGCAATCAAGCTTCTGAAAGCTGGAAAAGCAGCTGGACCAGATGGAATACCCCCGGAAGCACTGAAAGCGGACCCAGAAACGACGGCAGATATGCTGACTCCATTATTGCAAAAGATCCGGAAAGAGGGAAAGGTGCCTACTGACTGGAGGAAAGGTTACCTGGTGAAACTACCAAAGAAGGGCGACCTGGGACTCTGCAAGAACTGGCGAGGAATCATGCTCCTGTCGACGCCAAGTAAAATCCTGAGCCGCATCATCCTGGAGAGAATCAAGGACGCGCTGGATACAGAACTCCGACCAGAACAAGCTGGATTCAGGAAAGGCAAATCATGTTCTGACCAAATTGCAACTCTACGCATTATCATCGAACAAAGCACGGAATGGCAATCAAATCTCTACCTCAACTTCATAGACTTTGAGAAGGCCTTCGACAGCGTTGACCGCGAAGTAATTTGGAAACTACTCGAGTACTACGACGTACCGCAAATATTCATCAACTTAATTCAACAACTGTACGACAACGGCACATGTCAAGTTATCCACAACGGAAAACTCAGCGAAGCGTTTGGGGTAAACACAGGAGTCAGACAAGGGTGCTTATTATCACCAATGATATTCCTAATTGTGGTGGACTGGATTATGCGTCAGACAGTGGGAAACGAGAAGACAGGGATATCCTGGACCGACGTGAAGAACCTAGATGACCTGGATTTCGCGGATGATTTATGTTTGATGTCACACAAAATCGAAGACTTACAAGCGAAAACCGACAAACTGGTCGAAGAAGCAGCAAAGACAGGACTCCAGGTGAACATAGACAAGACGGAGGTTATGAAAATAACCAACCAACAACAGCAGCAACATCCAGTGCCAATCAGCATCAACGGGAGGGATTTGAAAGAGGTTACTTCTTTCACTTATCTGGGGAGCATTGTCTCAACAACAGGAGGAACGGACGAGGATGTCAAATCGAGAATCGGGAAGGCGAGAAACACATTCATCAACCTGAAACCAATCTGGAAATCTTCGTCACTCACCATCAACAACAAAATTCGGATTTTCAATACAAACGTCAAGTCAATTTTGCTTTACGGATCAGAAACTTGGCGGGTCACCAAGAATATTTTCAACAGGTTGCAGACCTTTATCAACAACTGTCTTCGCTCCATACTGAAGACTAGATGGCCGGAAAGAATCACAAACAAGAAGCTATGGGAACAAACGAAACAGGAACCAATCGCTCAACAAATATGCAGGAGGAAGTGGAGATGGATTGGACACTCGCTGAGGAGGCCATTGAGTGACATCGCGCGTCAGGCCCTCGAGTGGAATCCGAAAGGGAAGCGGCGAGTGGGACGTCCAAGGGTGACATGGAGGAGATCGTGTGAGGAGGAGATGAAACAGTATGGAATAACATGGACGCAAGTGAAAAGAACAGCAGAAGACAGAAGCAAGTGGAGACGTGCAGTTGAAGCCCTATGTTCCACTAGGAACCCAAGGGAACAATAATAATAATAATAAATGTTCAATAAGAATATGAATATAAAACAAAATTAGGTGAATAGATATTTTTAAAAATAAAAAGGGCCTGTTTGCTTAGAGTTACACAGTAAGTCGGTAGTATTCTGATTTTCTCTTTTCTCAACAAATAAAATGTGTCTCTGCTGAGTTGTGCATAGAGAGGATGCGTGGAATCTGACAAAATAGCAAATTCAATTTGGTTTCAGCTTGCTGATATAACACAAGAAAACTGCTTGTGCCACATTCTGAAAGCAAGTTTAGTAATGACAGGCTTGTATTAAATTGAAAATAAATTCGAGAAGCTTCACTATTAAGAAAAGTCACAGTTACCCGTGGGATATTGTCATGACATTATTACCACTCTCACAAACGGAAGATAACAAACGGATTAAATTAGGAAAAAATTCAGACAACAACGGCGATCTGGCAAACCATGATGTCAACTACGAAATTGTCATTGGTGCAGGTGCTTTAACTTAGGATACTCAACTACCCGCATCACATATGAAACCCAATAGAATCAAGATTTAATTTGAAAATGTTCATTTTGAACCACGTCGTTCGTAGAAAATTATTTTGGCTTCCTACACAGTACAACTCAGCTGGTGTAGATAACTGTTAAGCATGTGACAATATTTACTACGGCTTCGTGGCGCTTTCCCATCTGCCTTGAGTGATGTGACAACAGAAGTCATCGAATTCATACACGTCCAAACCGTTCAAAATATCATGATATTCGCACAGCCTGAGGTTTACAAAATGAGTTTCCTATACACTGTGATCATAGTAGGATTCCATTTGTTTTCAAAGTCTCGTTCAATAAATTGGTTCGCATGGATACTTTGAAATCCGTTAAATAAAGAGCTGTCAGTCTCAATACAGATGAAGTATATTCACTGACGAGTGCTGAAATATTTAAAATAGCTATCAGTGTCACACCTCAAAAGTATGTCGACTGCATAATCAAGAGTGTCACTCCATGACGATCTGTACTTCTGAAGAACCAGGAGGTTGGCTTCAACTGCATATAATTAGATTGTAAAGAGAAATCCACCTCAGGCACGCTAAAATTATTATTTCCTGCAACTATAAAATTGAGAGAGATTTCCTAAATGTTGCGAAAACAAATGCAAAAAACAGGCTAGGAAAAATTCGACAAAGGTAAGCCAACTCTTGAAAAATATAGTTCAAACCATGAGACAGATACTCATTTAGACCAATGACGGATATTTGTTTGCAGCAGACAAGTAACAGTATCTCCGTGCTTATTTGAATTCAGCCTATATGAAGCTACTCCTACGGTGTGCTATGCATATGGTAAACCGTTCAACAAAATGATAATCCTACCCACTGAAATTTGTCCTTATGAAGAAGACATATTCAATGATCGAATCACGACAGTGTTTCGTGAACCACCTCCCTTCCAGGCCTACAAACAAAACGAAATAACATTGATCTAATGAACTGAGGCTGCGCTCAACAACCATGAATAAAATAATAATAATTCGAATCATAACCATCGTGAGTGCAAACAAGTAAATAAATTATCTTGGGTTTTATGAAGAACACTTAGTTATGGAAACTTAACTCGTGCAAAATTTATTCCACTGCCGACTTACAGTATTACGAGGAAGGCGGTTGTTGATAAGGAAAATCCATTTAGAATATTTCTCAAAAATTTGTGACTTCACTATAGATTAGCTTCACCTTGACTGTCACTACTCCTACCATCAATGTCCTTCAACAACAACAACAAACGAAAACTCCGTTTGTAACCTACCTATCACAAGATGAGCAATCATCTCTGTCCAATTGTCTGAGAAAATAGTGGCCTACGAATTGTCTTCACTCACCACCCACAATGCTTCTGATTGGCTGGAGACTGACATAAAAAGGCTATAAAAGATGAGACAGTTAAGAAGGAAGTCATTCTGCAAGATGAAGATTGTCTACTTGATCTGGATTGCAACGTTTGTCGTCTTTGGAAGTGTTGGTGAGTTGTTGTGAACTTTATAATTGCCTTTCTTGTCCTGAGTGTTTGTCAAGTGTGTGAAATGCATTGTTGCTTGAGATGTGCATTCGACTTACAGTTGGAAGTGAAATGTTGTGTTGAATATACGTGTAATATGTTAACTATGTCAGTTGTTCAATGATATTTTATCACTGTTGAGAAAAAGGCATTGAAGGTGGAAATGGGTATGAAATCTGCTTGCAGTAGTTGATCGTTCAAACAATGTTGGGTGTCAAAAATTCAAACGTGACTTATCACTGTGTATTCTGAATCATATTGAGGTGATTTGCACTCAAAGTTTTCTTTTAGTCATTGAAGCCAAATTAAGTGGTGCATACGTATGTGTTATCTGGAAGAGGGAAAGTATACTGAGATTTCCTGAACAGACGGTATCTGTTCATGGGTCCCCGAAATTTGAGAATGAAGTGCAGTAATTACACGGGATAAACAAATTCAAATCTAATATTAAGTCACAGTTCACTTCCTCCCAACATATAACCACTGAGGTTTATATTGAGATTGTATCGTTTGCGGTCTCCTTAACGTACTTTGTGTTTATTTTATTTTCACAGTGGGTCAAACGGAAGAAACGCAAGGAAACACGGACAGTAAGTTATGCTTTCAACACCAACGTAGTAATATGAGCATACGCTTATTAAGCAAGCTAACTGCATCCTAAGTTGTATTTCTCTTACTGTATCAACTCTCTTAGTGCATCCAAATGCACGTAAAACAGACACTCATTTTAATCCATTCTGAACATGAATGGATATTATGGATGTTTGCTTGTGTTCACACGTTAAGTTTCCTACAATTTTATGTCTTACAGTTTATGAAACAGTAGAAGCACCTGAGGACTTCCGTGGTGAGTGACATTCATAAAGCTGTTATATGCTGGCAGCCTTAATCAAATGCTCCCCTGAAAATCGTATGAAATACTGTCACATTCTGTTTCACATTCATCCAGCAAAAACAAGAAATTTGAACGATTGATTTTTACTGCCATCGCACTCATTTTATTAACCATCTGAGATGAAGTTGTGATTGAAGCGGAACAAGTAGGTTCGAAACTGAGAGTAGAGCATGGTTAGAACATCTCGTCGGAATATTCTCACTACTAATAAAGTATGAGTCGAAGACACTTACGTTCCGACATTAAGACACCGATGTACAGTCTGAAGTTTCTCATTGCATTCAATTTGGAGTGCGTCATGTGCATGAATGAATTACTGGTCACTTAACCTTTAAATGTAACCGATCCGTTACATATATTTTGACTATAAGAACATCGTCAATCATTCCTCGTTTTTTCCTTCGAAACACTCAAGGTCAGTTGGTTATCGAAACGATGCACGACGATTCGTGTAAGTTGAAGGATTTTTGTCTTACGGCATGATGGTATGCTAGAGAGTTTTGGAAACGACTGATTGGCAGAATAAACGACGTTAGCCTTTTGAAACGATATTCGTATTCATATTATTCCACTGCAGTTGTAAGCATTTGGTATAAGTCTACTGGTGAAGCAGAATCTCACGAATCGAATGAACAAATGGGAGTGATTGTTTTTTTCAGTTAGACATGAATGTTGACTCGAATTTATGACAAAAAGTGGAAGATGTAGTCACGTTGTGATTACTCAGCAAACTGTGTGGTATCTGTTCAATGTGAATTGAACATGTAGTAGTAGAATTTTCACGCAGACGATGATGATGCTGACAGTTTGGCTAACTTGTGACTTTGCGAAGATTATCCAATCCAAGCATTAACACACAAAAAATATTAACATTCCGTGGAGATGAGCAGAATCCGGACTACAGAAGTGTATTGCGTCATTGAGCTGACACGTGCCAATTGACAAATGCTTCACTTTTCAAACTGTCAACCATTGCAAATCTAACCAATATCTTTTGTTTCGATATACAGATACACATTACTGGAAAGTTTGGTTTGATCCGGGTGAGTGGTTTCACGTAGTGATTGCTTAAGCCTCCTGGTGTAGCATGTCTGCTGTTCACTTTTGAAATAATTTCGAAGTAAATGAGTACCGTAAGCATATCTTCCAAGGACAGACACATTTAACCATACTGCATGACTGTTTCCATCAATGAATTCCTTCATTTTTAGTGTTGTCAATTTGGAATGGTATCTACCTAACAAGTAAGCTTTCTTACCACGAATTACTATACGGCTAATTTTTATTTGACACAATCTTGCAAGTATCTATCACATAAATCACCATAAGTGAAAGCAGTAGCTGTGTCGTACGCATTTCGGAACCAACTGAGATTTTAAATGAAGCACCACTGTATTCGGGTAAAATGCCTCCCCTTGAAGTTAACTAAATATCTCACTTCCTAAATCTATTGTAAGCAAACAGATTAGGAAAAGGCATGTTAATAGCTCCTGACACATACAAACGGCAGAAATGTGACTTCACTCACATCTTTGAGTTTAATTTACAGTAAGACTGTGTGGAGTACAATAGAATAGAGACAGATTGGAGATTTATTTTCTTAGAAGACTGTTTAATAACAATTGACGCGAGGCAGGCACCAAAATGAGAGCCGAATGGAGGCGGGGCACGATGTACTGTGCCTACGAGAGTGATATGAGAGATATTATGTGAAGAGGAAATGAGAGATGGTAGGTAATAATAGAGCCGACTAAACAAGATGTCAAAGAACAGAATACAATGAAGATGTGCTTCTAAAGCACTGTTTCAAGCTCGGAAATCTAGGTAGAACAGTAACAAATACTATCATTATTATTGTAAAAATGTGAGGAGAGGAGCAGAGAATATAAACTGTGTCGAATGTCACATCGTATATCTCTGTGACACCAGATGACTACTGGAGTGCATTTGATTTAAGTGTGGATGGGATAATCAACAAATCACACGGAATATTCAATAGCACATTCCTGACTCGACAAATATCTTCACAGTAGTCAAGAATTTTTACCACTATCGACTGACATGTTGTATGAATTTCAAACAGACGCTAACGTGACGGAAATGCCGACGGTGAATACAAGTAGGTGAGTTCCATGAGATTTATAAATTTTCTTATCTTTGTGTTCTTCTGCATGAATGGAGTGAGTGATTATCTGCACAGTTTTCAACTTATATGCATATTGACGACTGTGATTATCCCAGCGATTACTTTCACGTTCATGTTTACACACCTGTGTGAGTAAACCGGAGTTATGGTGTTAGTGGTGATTAGATTTGGATGAAAATCAATAAGTAGCCACAAAAGAAAATTTTATGCCTACATTGCCCCCACCAGTTCTCCACCTCTGTTTAGTGTATATATATTGTGTCTAATTCTAGTGTTTCTTAATACTTAGTGGAGCTTCATAGTGATGTCCACTATTTGAAGATAATCGAGAACATTCTCAGTAATGATAAATGTCTTCCGACAAGGCTCATAAATTAGAGTTATTACAACCACATTGCAACTAATAATATGTATGTGGTTTTATTCATTCTTCTCTATGTCGAGTGAAACACAGGGTTTCAAGCTTGATATTTGAACTTGTAGTAGTGACTGTATCGTTCCTCACGGGATGATGTTTCCGGCGTCACACTTCCTTTTCTCTCTCTACCCAGCCGACTACCGGCTAGGTGTGACGGAGGTTTAAACAGACTGATGATAGAACCCTGACCACTTACCTGGTTGGGGAGCGTTCAACCAGTAAACCACCAATACACTTGTCCTACTGAATTCTCTGTGTCTAAAATGTCAATATGCATTGATAAGATCTCTGCTTTCGTCGTAATCAGCCTGACGTTATATCTGCTGAGGTCAACACTGTCGGCTGCATGGAAGGAGACGATTCGTGAATTTACTTTTCAGTAATTAGTCGGTTTCCGTAGTTATAAATGTTCCTTCACACTAGCAGTCCAACTTGAACACAATGATTCACTTCACAAATGTTTCACACAGAATTTGCACAAGCATCACGAATCAGTTGGAAGCATCGTCTACTGAATGTAGCATTATTGGATATCCTCGCGAATGGACATTTGCAATTAGTATCACAGTGTGCGACAGACAGATTACTATGTGTATGTCAAGGAAAATAAGAATATATAACAAGCGTCGTCACTCTGATGTCTGTTGTCATTCGTTCTACCATCAATTCAATAATCGAGAAACAGTATATTTTAAATTTCTTGTTAAGTGCCATAATGATTATTATATTCAATTTCTCTATAGGTAGCTGATCATGCAGTTCACACTGATTAGTTGAAACAGACAAATAACTTGATTTGATTTCAATGAAATATATTCATGGACAGTATTCATCACTGTTATTTAGATAAGTAGTTTTCTGTTATAAATATAAATAAAAATGATTTCCTAATCATTTCGTTGTTATTTTGTAATTTGAGAAGCACTCAAGCGATTCTGAATACGATATATATATATATATATGTATATCTGCTAGGCGATAGTTGTTCCTCAGATGCGAAGAAAATTATGGACGCAAATATCGGGGGATTTAGCTATGGGCGTCAGTCTAATTAGGTGGGATTTTAAAAAGAATTGCATTTTATTCAATCATTCTGTTCGTTATTAATGTCTTTATGGTTGAGTTCAACTTAAGAGCAAAATTTAGTAAGTCGGTTATTTCAGGTATTTTGGACTGTTAACTAGGCTGTGTATTAATGAGCGCCTGGTGAGGAGGGATAGTTTAATGAGGAAATTATGGAGCTACATGAACTGACAGGTCTAAGACATGTGTCATCTATGCCGATCACTGTCTTAATTGTTGGGTAGTTTAAGCTTCCATTTGATTGGTGACGGTGAACGAAAATAGAAAATCAGTGCCGGAGATGCATTACAGACAATTTAAAGCTACCTACTGTGAGATAGGATTCCTAGCTGTAATGTCTGAATGTTCTACGAAGCAATGATTGGAGACGATTGGTGACATAGCCCATAAACGTTCTTATTAGCGCAGACGCATTCACTCTCTGTAATTTCAATTATCCATTAAAACCCTTTTGTCTTTCTATGTTAATATTCTTTCGACGATATATAAGCAGAGTGATAAAAACAAATGTGAATATAAAGAAGGCAACACAAAAATAACACTAACTGACAAATAAGCAAAATAGTCAGTATGAAAACGAGAACTATGACAAGTTAAGTTACAAAAAGGCAAACGGTGTAAAACGGGCTCATCACTTGTAAGAGTTGAGCTAAATTTAAGATAGAGCTCAAATAGCCATACTTACTAGAACATTCACCACTTTATAATCTTAGGAGTACTCCACTTAGCGTGTTGGTGCCGACGAACGAAATCAAAGTAAACAGACTTGAGACGAAAAGTGTGTCTGTGACGGAGTTGTATTTTACACAAATGAAATATCAAATTTATTAAATAAAGGTGTCAAAAAATTATCTGATGCCTCGACTGGTGGTAAGCTCGAAGAGTGCACTGAATGAAGGCACAAAAAGAGCGAAGTTGTATTTACAGGCGGGTCATAAATGAAAAGATGAAGTAGTGACAAAAGTAGGTGTATGCGTTGAAACAAAAGTTCACAGGTTCAAGGTACATTACATTAACATCAATATAGCGAATAAGACGATTAAGGCAGAAAAATATCTTGAAGTTCTCTCCAAAAGCGAGAGTGAAGTGATTAGGTTCCACGTTTCATCAAAATGAAAAGATTGTTTCACCTAACATATCATAAAAAATAATCCAGGATTGATGACGGATCGATTGTGGTTTGAGAATCATTTAAAAACAGGTGACACTGCACAGAGGATTTTTCAGTAGTGCACACACACACAAAGTCTGCAGTGACGTTGACAACGTACGTCAAGTTATATGGTCAATTAGTGTATCACTGAACTACTTGGAATAATGTTTAAAATTCTAGACAGCAGTTATGACTAAGCAAACATTACTTAGGTAACTTAAATCATTATGGACAAACACATACGTTGTACATTTAAATTACTTGCACAGATTTATAGACTGATGCTTTATGAACGTTCCTCGAATATTCATATATATAATTAAGAGCTAGGAACAATTTTTGCTGGGTTTGCCACTGAGGAGATTGATAAGTAGCATGTGCATAATTCTCTGGAAGAATCTTGAAAATTGGAGAGAAGGATTAATTTGCATGCCAGAAAATTAAAAATAATAATGGAAAAACCTCGAAAGCATGAAAGGGAGATGAAATAAGCGGAGTGTAGCCAACAAAATCAAGGTGTTGTGGTGTGAACACAGGAAACCGATCTTCGCGTTCTGCTGAATAACTGACCAAAACTTTGTTGTTACAGCGAGGTAGGAGTTATGTGGTAATCATGAATCGTGCAACAAACACCTTCCTTAAGAGAGTCCAAGATAGAAATCTTCACCCTGACTTTATTCAAATAAAATCATAATCCTTGTCAACTCCAGCATACAAGCGCAAAGAGAAGCACTTAGGTAAGAGTTTTAATTCGAGAATAGACAAATAATAAGTATGTAGCTGATATGCAAACGTCAGAATAATGATATATATTCTAGGAGGATTGAGCATAATCACTTCAAATACTCAAGCGAGTATCACTACAGTAAATAGACAGTTCAGGAGGGATTTTGCAAATAATTATTCCGTATGCGAAGCTTTTATATATTATGTGCAATACAGTTTCTATTTGAAGTTATTATGCTTCGTGACTGCTTTGTGTATTTCGGACAATGGAACTTATCAGATACTAGACATATTCGTGATTTATTGAGACAAATTTATTTCCTCGTAACCAGCCCAAAGTAAAATAAGCCATATGGCAAAATAGCAAATCACTGTAAATCACAGGTCCTATAGAGAACACGTTTTACTTACCAAATAATCAGTAACTCTTAATCCAATCAACAAAATGACGCCCAACTTTACTATTCCACCAGCAAATCCCAGCAATATAATGATTTCTTTCTTAGTCAATTTAACCATTTTGTACCCTAATATCACTACAATCAAAGAGACAGCCATCGTTAGGAACCATGACAAAATATTTCATAATCCCTTTGTGACTATTAGGCCAGGTATTTCGAAATACAACAATGAAATCTATATTACCCATAGACTAGATTTAAATAAGAAAATATTAGAATGCTAGATGAGATAAATTCAAGTTAATATATGCACAAAAGTTCATTATAGTGGTAGAATGTAACTCTATGATGGTTTATTGATAATACTTTTCAAAATGTGAAAAATTGTGCGAAAAAAATATATTATTATCACCTTATGTTTTGAGCACAGTGGAATATCTTCCATGCCTGATTTTCTGGAGTACCTGAATTTCCATGCAAGAGAAAGTCTCTGATTTTCTTTAGTTCTTGTTGTTGTTTTAATTCAGTTATATCTGTGGGTCTCTAAATGCTTTCCTGCACATATTTGATTTGTTTGCTGCCTATCGTGTTTGCTGTCATTTCTGTGATGCAAAGAAAAATAACCGTAGACGATTGTTTTATTCATCAGATCTAACATCAATGTCTCATATTATGTACTGGAAGTGCCTGCTTAACGTGCCAACTGTCGATGGAGAGCGAATATTATGCAAAAACCTACACTGAAAATTGTGCCTATTGTATAAACTTATTATGTAGAATAAAACTATTGTATTATTATTATTATTACATGTATGGATAATAAAGGATTTCATGATGAAATAACCAGTACATATTTACCTTTCGAAATAACTGTCATTTTATCAACACCATAGAGTGGTAGCCTAACATTATTATTTTCATTACTCTCTCGAATCCCATTCAAAACATAAGAATCAATCAGCAACTCTTCTTTGAGGAATATTTGAACCCAGCTATGCCATCCTCTGTCAGCCTTCATCTCATCTTCACAAGATGTCCTTCACGTCAACCTTCGACCACCGGTTAACTTGTTTTTTTCTTATTTATGTGCCACTAGACGGCAGAACGCCTGATGTCACTCAACAGTTCCCGATGTATATGCTCTATCCATCTCCATTTCCCTCTGTATATGTATTATGAAATATGTTGTCAATCTCCACTAATGCAAATCTTCTCCGCCTCACAATTTGATATTTACTATGGAGCCAGCGAAGACATATCCTAATATTAGGCCGTTTATGACTGTTGGAAATGCTTCCAGTGATGTTTCAAGTCTCTGAATCCTATAGGAGTTATGATTTCACATTAGCATTGAAGACATAAATCATGTTCCTCATGCAGAGTGCAGCGAAATTCTACATTCATTTCAGAGTAGTTAAAGTCTGTCATGCGATACCTGTCACTGAAAATTAAAAGAAGATTTTCAGCATGTAATCGAAATCTTGTCACCTGAATAAATCAAGGCAGTGACTTCCTATGTGATTGATGTTGAAAGTGGTTGGTGATGAACTCATCTTCCTCGTCCATTGAAACGTCTTCTTCCGTCAGTTAGTTGTTTGTTGACAGTAGATTACCGAATTTGTGTGACACTAGACATAAATAATCCGTGACGTCCAGATCTACAGTATTCTTCTCTATCCAGCATATTCTTGTCATCTCACACTACACTGTCTGCCACATAATTCAGTCCAGCACAGTCAAGAATATTATTGGCGTTATTGTCTTACTCTTGTCATCACTTAATATTCATCGGTGCAGTCTCCACTGTGAATCAGTTGACATCAACTGGAATCAGCATGTAGCCGTTGAATGAAGTTGACAAACATCACTAATATACCGAAGTTTTTCTGCCCAGTCATTCTTGCACAACGATTATTCTCTTGTTCGTTTTCTATTACCTAACCTCCTTTGCATAAGTATTTTTATATCAAAGAAGCGCAATCTAAAGCAGTCTGAATCGCTTATGTTCACAAACCGATCAGTTATTCAAAATACTTATCACTCCACAATCATTTACCAACTAAAGAAGTAAACAGTCAGTAAACCAAGGCATCAGGAATTGCAATGAGCTTGACTCAGACAACACAAAACAACAACGTTTTGAGAAATAATTCAGTCGCTTTGCGATAACTGATCCAAGATACATGACCCTGGTGGGTTTAACTACCTTGCCTTTACACTGAATGAGACTTTCATTCCTTGCAGTCCATCCTTTCAAATGAACTATGATAGGTATATTTGCGTCAAGCAACCTGAAGAAGAAAATTATGAAATTAGTTAGTCAAATGAGACAGAACTTTCACGAAACATTAGAAGCCTTCAGGGAACGAACGCAGTCGTTCATTATACAATACAGTTTCATTGAAACCCAATATCGTCCCAAATACTTCCAGATGTAAAGCTCTGATATTAATGAAACAGTAATTTATTTTTACATAACATTGGATCCTGAGAATGAACCTCGCAGGAGTAACATTCAACAGTTCTTAAGAAATATTTGTTATAGTTTGATATCAAATCGTATTGCCATTATTAATATTAGAACAAGACATATAAGCGAACAATATTGTTTTCAGTTAAATCTTCTTCAGGCTTTACTCTAATTTACATAGACTTATATATAACAATTTCAACCAACAACGGTGATTTTGTGGATCAAATAATAATAATATAATACTAATAATAATAATGTGGTTAATGTTTTGAACGTCGTTAATAACGACAACTACAGTGATAACAGAATATTGATAATAAGGTTTGTGCAGGTGACGATAAGTATAAAAAAAGTAGTTATGTGTGTATACATAAACAATTCAATAAATAAATTAGGTCCAATCTTAAAATATACGTAATACTAAAAGTGAAGTGGACAGATATTCAGAGGTTAAATAAATATCACAAAGGTACGAATGAATTTGAAAATAAGAAAGCGTAGGAGGCTTTCGATTAGAATTTATCTAGGCCAAGGGAGGGAAAAATGTAGAACAAACTTCTTTTGTATGCAAAGACTAGTATTTTTCTCATAGCTTCGGCTATGTATAGAGGGCAGGTTCTGATTCCGTTCGAAAAGCTCAGTTGAATGCGATAGATAACTTCGAAAGCAGTATTTCTGTCCACTTGGTGATCACTACCAGTCAAATGAGTTAAAAAATAACTTCTTATAGATGTTATTTGGCTTTTTCTGAACTATGAAGTAAGATGCTCATTAATACGTTTGTTGAACTGTCTAGTTCGCCCTACGTAACTCTCTTCACAATATTGTTCACTTATATGTCTTGTTCTAATAATTTGATATTAGTGTCTTATACAACCTGAAAACTACAACTACCTTGTTTTAACAGATTTTCAGAACTTGTTTCTTAATCACTACCATCACAAATGGTTACAATTGACGTGAGCTGCAAGGAGGAAATGAAGACCACAGACTTTCGGAAAGAGAGCTCTCACTGTAGTGGATAAAAGCTTAAAGCAGTTCCATGTAATATTCGCACAAATAATATTGATTTAAATGGCATTCTTTTGACAGCAAATTGGCATAATGTTTAGGGGATCATAATTGGGAAAAACGTCAAACTCAGTACTGTAAAAAATAATAAAATGAAATAATTTGGAACACAGATATGTAAATAAAATACTTCTACAGTGCGTAACTCGCATAAATACAGATGATAGAAGGAAATTCTCGTATAGTCCACGAAGAGTTGGTCTGTAGATAATGAAGTTCAGAAAAAGAAATAAAATAAAGACTCACAAGGTAGCTGCACACAGTGTGATAACTATTGTCAAGAAAACCATTGCACACGACTCTCGCCGACCATACACATGGTCCGGGGTTCGAACCCCGGCCGCGCACACCCGATATCTATGGTATGCCTGAATTTGGGCAACCGATATCCATGCTGAAAGTTCCACACTTGTACTGAAAATACGGTGTGGAAATCAAGCTGTAAATCAAAAAGAAAAGAAAAAAAGATACTTTGTTTGATTGGAGTTTTCATTCCAAATACAAATAAATTTACCTACCTTCAGATAACAGCTTTCTAGTGAAGGAATTCCAAACTTAGTATTCTACAAAATAAAGCCTTGGCAATATCGTTCTTTTCATGCACCTTTGATGTTTCACTCATTTTTACGTTTCGCTTAGTTCAAAAAAACAAACACGCAGATTGACTGTCACTTAAAATATTCGAAATATTAAATCTAAACTACTAGAACACTGACGTGTATAGTGAAATACTTTCGTAGGCCAAAACAGACGTGTGTGGCAGCTTCTGATGTAAAGAAACTACTCCTTTCAGTCAAAAATTAAAGTGGTTCACATTTCTTTGCTGAAAGCAATCTTCCCATTGTAAGCGTATGTTTCTTATGTTCCAGGGAATTACTTAGTCTAGTTTCCTATCATTCTACTGATTCCAATAATGTTTAACCTTCACAGACTACTCTCATATGAAGGCCTATTGCCAGATGTGGAATTCCGAAGAACATTAGCTTGGGACATTCAGAAATTTTCCTCCAGTGAGAAAATGTAATCAAGCCAGAATGACCCACCTTAAAGTCACACTGTTTCTCAGCCTAAAGTTTGCCACCCTGAACATGATTAATAATAACATCACTGGTGCCAGATGTGCCAGATGTTGATCCGCACTTATCGTCACTTGGTCATCACTTATACTTCTTAACTGAAAATTTTCCTTTCATTATACCACTATCGGATGGTTATTTGTTTCTCAATGTTACGTCTGTCTTAATCTTTATCCCCTGACTTTATAGTCACGAGCAACTGTGATGTTCACAGTGAACTCTAGACTCTGAGCACCTCCATTAATTTGTACGGTTGCTCATTCATTTGTAGTAGGAAGATCATCAGCTTATCTGAGCTTTAGACTTCATCACCTTCCTGGAAGCTCCTTATTGTCACTGAATAATATGGAATCGGATATCAAGGCGTTGGTTCATGTCATTGTCGTGTAATATGGTGAGCATTATATGAATTCGAATCATACTTCGTATGTCAACAGGAATTATTCATTGCAAATCTTGTGGTGTCACTTACCATAAGAAATTCTGATAACCGATATTAAGCTATTGGGACTGCCATACGTAACGGAGGGACCACGATAAATGTAAAAATTGAAGTATATACGTCTTATTATAGGAAGTTCCATCCGAATGTTTAAATCACTTCAGTAAGTATAACAAGATTCTATTTGAGAGAAGGTTTCCACAAATTCAAGCTATTAATGAGATCAATCAAGCACTACCAACAGCTTAAACGAACGTACCGTTGTTAGATCATTATTATTATTATTAACAGGTATAATACAAATAATAGCAATAACTGTATTCATCGAAATGATACGTCATATGAGATAACTGTGTTTCAGTTATCTCTGAGTTGAGGAACGCTATTCTTGTGAACGCATTCATGTTTTCGACATTCTCCAGTCGATATGAAATACTGTTATCGTTGGCAAAAAAAACTAATAAAAATTCATCAATATTTAAGCCTACATGATTTATATTGTTGAACTGACGGTAAAGCTTCAAACTCTCTCAATAAATCGTTTCAGTGTTATTTATAAACATTGCGAGAATGGGTGGGACGCTAAAGCTACTGGTGTACGTTAGACTTCTGTTCATATTCTGACACCATATTGGTTGTTGTGAATAATCTCTGCTCCAGTGTGATCGGTGGATTATTATTTGTCATCTCATATTTATTTCATACACGTTGTAAGTCGAAGATGCGGATATTTTTTCTGAATGCTACTGTCAAGCCTGATTCTATCCCTATGACTGAAAGTGAAAATATTCTGAAATGAGAAATGTATGCTTATTGGAAACCGTGTACCTGATTTTTGAGTTTATCTGTTCTACTTCTGCGTCTTGAAGGAATGACTTGATCGCCTCGATTTCGTAGTGAGTCAGCTCTGTTGTAGCACATCTGTCAAATCTTACCACTCCGACTAATTCTGTCTATGCTATTTTCATATGTAATGCCGATGAGATTGTCCCATTTTATAAAGCTTCAATTTAATTCCGTTTGCGGCACAAGTGTACTTTTGCCTCATTACCGTTACAGGCTGAACTGCACTGTAGATCCATATTAGTTTGTTTATTGAATATATCACACAGTGAATTAGTATTCTTCACTGGATGACGTTTCGAACAAAATTTATTGTTCATAATCATATCAATTGTAATCGCATGACTCTGGAACTTGAGTTTTATAGTTTTTTTTGTTTTTTCCTATTTGCCGTAAGGGTAGTAGGATTTTCCAGATGTCGAGGACAAGTGGTGAATCATTCTTTTTACATGTATTGGCAGTTGATTCGATAAACAAAGCTTCTGTTCTCAATCTCTCCCTATACCCTGTGACATTAGATTTTAAAACTGTCATTTTTATTACATCCTATTGTATGGTTGTATGTGGCTGCATGTAGTGCTATAGCTGAACTATTTTAGATGCAAAATAAAATAAATTGTAGTGACCCGTTTTATTACTCATCATCGCAGTATACTTTCACTATGTAATTGTACTTTGATTTGTTTATTACTCTAAATCTTGCATGTTAACAATTGATACCTTTTGTACTCGCTCGATTTTTGAATTGTTGATTGCTGCAATAATACACTATCGTATTCCTTCGCAAGTGCCTTTTGAATTACGTTGCGGATGTCGAGTAATCGCAACGTTAGGGCAGAAATATAAATGCGAGGAAGTATTAGGATATGTGTATACGCTAGTTCAGTCAAAATATAGCAGCAACAAAATAATGATAGTAGCGATAGTGATAATAACAATAATAATGATAATAATAATAGTGATGATAATAATATTATTGACGACACCGACAATAAGGAATCTAAATCATCAGTAGTAATTCCATACAAGGAAGGAAAATCAGAAGCCTTACGCAGAATTCTTAACAAGGCAGGAATAAAAACGGCGTTCAAACCCACAAACCCAATTAGAAACAAGCTTTGTTGGTTAAAGGACCCTGTAGAGCCTTCAAAACAAAACAATTTAGTTTATCTAATACCCTGCAATGATTGTTAGGTCAAATACATAGGTCAAATTAGTAGAACAGGGGCAGTCAGACTAGCTGAACATAAAAACCTAGCAAAATCTAGATTGGTTGATCCAAATAAGTTCAGAAATCAAAATAATAGTTCGACTATAGCACTACATTCAGTTACACACAAGCATATAATCGGGTGAGAGAGGATGACAGTTTTAAAATCTAATGTCACAAGGTATAGGGAGAGATTGATAACAGAAGCTTTGTTTATTGAATCAGCTGCAAATACATGTAATAGGAATGATTCATCACTTGTCCTCGATATCTAGAAAATTCTTCTACCCATACGAAAAATAGGAAAAAACAAAGAAAACTATAAAACTCAAGTGTCAAAGTCGTGTCATCACAATTGATATGATTATGAACAATAAATGTTGTCGGGAACGTCATCCAGTAAATAATACTGTTTCACTGTGTGATATATCCAATAAACAAACTAATATGGAATTACCTACTACCACATTACCCAAGTTTTGCACACATATTAATACACTGTAGATCTTTCTGCTAGGTGTTTGTTTTCAAAATTTGGAAAATATCCTTCTGATTTGGCTTTCTTACATTTATTGAGCAGCACTTATAGATCCTGAGTGTGAAAAAACAAAACAGTACCAAAAGTTGATGTCATCAGAATAGTAATTTTGCTCGAAATATTACCAAAAACAAAAAGGTATCACTGTGTGCAAATTATAAAAATACAATTACAGTTTATTTGACGTATTCCACAGTGCTCAAAGCCTTTACTGATATTAGTTAGATCATGTGCGACAGTTAACAATCTGTCACGTATTCTGTGGATCTGAAAACGCTTAGATATTATCAACTCAGTGCAAGGCAAGCCGTCTGAAAATTCAGCCATTGAGATGGACCGTCAATTTGCAATATGAAGTGCGACCACCAGCTAGCATTTCTCATGAATATCTGTCCTCACATCAGAATTGAGGGGAAATCTGATCATCAAATTTTTATAGACAAAGACATTTTATTTTACAGGACATTCAGTCTTTGTATCTCAGGATGGAACATGGAGGACATGATAAAGGCGTTCACCTGTTTATGTCCTGTTGCCTGTGATTAGTCATCCTAGTAAACTAATGCACTGAGTGTGCTTTGTCCTGCCACGTCGAATCTAATTCATGCAATATGTTCAATTACACACGGTGATTTTAGAGGTAACGGTCCTGTACTCAGTCTATAGCAGATTTCATTACAGACAATAATATCCCATGTAGCCAGAAAAATCCCAAAAATCAAATTTTCCGAAATTTGAGCTAGCCATGATTTTTGATTTTTGATGCGAATTCATTTCAAAGCATAATGGATATGTAAGTGAAGTAGAGTATATGATGACAGTGCTTCATAATTTGGGCGAGGTAATCAAAAATTCTGCCATCATATTTCATGCACATTTCATTACTGATTTAATCCACAAATTAGAAATAAGAGATGTAATCTACTTAGTAAATTAACAAACTGACAGAAATCGAATTGAAATTCCATACATTCATGATTTCGTATTTTTTATTTTTCTTATGTTTTGCAGGTAGCTCTCGCTAAGTCACCTATTTATTTTGAAATCAACTGTCATGCGAATCAGACGTGTTTACTAATTTCAGTGTTTACTTATTATTAGACTTTGAATCTCGTCATTAAGAAACGAAATATTTGTTGAATTCACATATCGAATAAAAAGTCTTTATTGTATTAACTAACAATTACTGAAAAACACTGAATAATTTTAGAGTACACAGAGTTCTAAATCGTCAAGACTGTAAGTCTAACTCAGCCTAATGAATAAGTGGAGAGTAGTGAAGTAAATAAAATAAGCCCCAACATTACAATCTTTATCGCCAGAAAATGTTTACATTATTTCACTACTTATGGTAATTAGCCTTGAACAAAGTCCATTATTCAAAAAAAACAATAACGATAAATCTACTTTTCATAAGTGATTTGAGGATTGTTTCTTCTTTAAACATTGAAAAGTTAACTAAATCGATTTGTCTATTCGTATGCTTCACAGTTTAGTGTATATAAGTAGTCAGTAGGAATCAACGATTGCCGCAATGACAAAAAGTGTCATACGCTTATCCTGTGTTGTATATTTTTTGCTAAATTTGAAATTTTTCCAGATGATTTACCACGCATATGTGAATCATTTCACGTCATGTCTTTAGTCTGGAGATTTCTAGATTATATTTCTTTTAAAACAAAATAATAATATCCACAACTACTCTCTCCCTTTATTACTGACTATTTTAAAGTGTTCCCTTTAGTATGTAATGCTTATCATGGATGCTCTTGCTAGCCACCTGAAAACGTAATCACCTATTACAGCAAATCCATTAATGATTGACGAAAAGCGTAGTTTGAGAAGAACAATAAATCCTTATTTACAATCGCCTTTATGCATCACAAAGTTTCTGATTTCCAGTTGTCAGCATTCGCACATCAACTTTAATTTAGCCATAACTTCGTGACTACACTCATCAATCATCACCTGAAAGTGTTAGTCTTACATCCTTTTTCATAAAAATCATCAGTGCAGATAATTATTCTCTACAATTAGCATATATTCCATTTATTTCAGTTGAATGGCACCTCTGCAACAGGTTGAAAACGTGTAGTGAAGGGACAATTAAATCGTTGACATTAACTTCAAAATGCATGAAAAGAACGCCAACAACTGATCATTGAACTAGAGATGAAGAGCAAAGCAGTAACATATATTGCTTCAAAATTATTGGATGTAAACTAAACGTACATTTATTAGAGTCAACATAAATAAAATTAGTGCGTCGGTGGCACAGTTGTTAGGACCCTCGCCGACCATGCACATGGTCCAGGGTTCGATCCCCTGCCGGCGCACACCCGATATCTATGGTCGCCCTGAATTTGTGCTACCGATATCCATGCTGAAAATTCCACACTTGTACTGAAAATACGGTGTGGAATCAAGCTGTAAATCAAAAAAATATAAAAAATAGCTAAAATTGCTTTTTATCTTGAGGCTATTCTCCCTTTATAAAGCTCTCTTCTTTCATTACAGCATGAAGGAATAATAGTGGCTGTTAGGGATTTTTTGGTTTATCGACGTATTGTTAATATTCTGCGATACCTCTTTTGACACGGATTTCATCTGATAAAAAACGTGTAAGGCCTGAATCTGCTAAATTATTTTGAATTATTTAATGAACAGCCCACTTCATTCTTGAATTCAGTAACATAGTGTTTTTATCATATATATTTAATTGAAGCTATACTTCAATATTTTAACGAATACTGAAGTTATTCACTGAGAAAGTAGGAATAATAGTGGATTTCACAGCCCGAAGAAAATGTCTATCTGACTAATTATCGTTAAGACAAAAGTGACGATTACTCTGAATAATGTAGTTGAAGGTATTACGGGATCTCCAAAGATTGGAGCAGAAACGTTTCATTATAGAGTTCATTGTAAATCTAGTAGAAAATAAACGCACTGACGACTCGAAACACAGTCATCCAGTAAACGTACATCATGAAAGAAACTATCACACGAATAAAGTTAATGTAACTTCATCATTTTTCGACTTTTCCAATATTCCATTGTTTTATAAATTAGTCACCTGGTTGGTAGTAGAAAAATATTTTCATTCGTGATTTAAATTATTAAATAGACATGCAATAGACGACTTGACTTTCCTTCTGAATATAAATATTACTAGTTAATAAACACTTCAGCATGAATGTAAACAAAGTTTGAGACAAAGTTCAGAGAATTAGGTGAATATATATTTACATATAAGTTGAGCAATGATGTAAGTCCATTTCATAGCGTCTGGTGTAAGATGATTGTTTTTATAGAGGTAAGCACTTTGTTTCTTATGAATTGTAGTTACTATCACTTTCTTGTCATCAATGGCTGCATTCTTCGTTTAATCTTAGGCATTCTTATTTCATGATTTCATAGTTTATGAGAATTAATATTTGATATGTATATTGAGCAGTCATCACAACATCAGAGAATCTGTTGCTTTACGCCTTTTTATTCTTTTTAGGAATTTTATTGACATATCCCATTACTGCTTGCAATTCCGAACATAGTGCATATGTGAGGACAGGCTTTTAGAAGAACTGTTATGGTGGTTTGATATCAACTCCAACTTTCGAATTTTTTACGATATGAATTTGTCACAAAATTAACATATTCATCGATGTCATCGCTCATTTATGTAGGCATTGTTCATGCATTAAATCATTCATGCTGAGAAATAAGGACATATTGGTTTTATCTAATATCAACAGTCACCAAATGTCTAACCACTGTGGGCAACGCTTCAAAATAGCTTTCTTGATTTTGTTTAGATTCAGTCACCAATGGACGCTATCAGAATTTTTACTAACATGAACTAAATATTTTTTCTTCAGGCAAACGAAAGTTTTGGTGCTCAGTGGAAGGCTTATGCAGCAATCGGTTGTCTTTAAGTCTTCAATTTCCGTAATGTTTGCGAATAACACTATTAGCTGTAAATGGCTTAAAATACCTTCACATCACTTCGTGATTATAACCTCAAAACTCAAATCTTGACATGATGGTGTGCGTGGGTGGGCCAGCGGTTAAGATTGCCGTCAAACATGCACATGGTCCAAAGTAAGACCCCTGTCGACGCACACCTAATATCAATGGTCGGCCTGTGAAGTTGGGCTACCGATATCACACGCTGAAAATTTCATACTTGTAGCAAAAATACTCTGATTTCGTGCTTATTGGGGTCTCTCCGGATATCTTTTGACGTCTCTGCTCTACATGTAAAGACAACTGTTAAGTTCCATGTTTTCGGAACGCATTTTCAACCATACTAATGTCAGTGTTAATTTTGTTGATTAAGTTCTCTTGGTAGTTATTTTGTTTGAGAGTCTCAGTAATCTCTTCCCTTCGTAAATGTTATCAATAGGTGTGCTCGTCTAAGAAGACTTCAAAAAATTGCTAGATTTCCGCTGATGGGCTGCGATAATCCAAAGTCTAAATATGTGCTGGAATGTGTTTTCTTCCTGAATATAGATATGCTGAAATGTCTGTTTTCCCTCCTCTCAACTAGGAAGTCTAGAAGTGGTAATTCAGGGACGTGTGATACTGTATCTGAAGTAAACTGGATTTTCAGAGATGGATTGTTCGGTTGCTTGAATAATAAACTGTGTAGATTCTGCTTCAGCACAACAAAATTGTCATCAACATACCTTAACTATATTTTAGGCGTGAGTATGCTCAAAAAGATGTTATCCTCGAATCTATTCATAAAAAGATCAGCAACTATTGGAAAAATCAGTCAATCGATAGCAACACCATTTGTCTGTCTATTTGATTTCCCTTTAAATATAAAATAATTACTTTCTGGACAGAATTTTAAGCCATTAATTATTTCACTGCTGTCCAGTGGACATCTTTGTAATACGACTGCATCTGGTTCTACTAAACTGAAAATGATATCAAAACGCGATAAGGAGAATACTCGTACATAATGAGTGGATATCACAGCATACCATAATATAGTCGTTATAAACTTCTCGGTGTCTTATCTTGGATTTGAAATCACAGTAATCTGAGTGTATTTTGTGGTGGATGTCATATCGAAAATAAGTATCTGAAAAGATTGTATGTCAGTGAATTGGTAAAATCCACTAATGTTCTTAATTTCCCATTTAGGATTGGGTCTTGAAGGAGTCTGTTGGCATTCAGTTTCATTTTGTTGAGTCGCCCAGATTTTTCCTTTTCTTCAGAAAGTAAGAGTGGTTCATCGGATAGGTCTTCAGTCACCTTCTTTTCTTTATCACTTTGGTTCTTTATCACAGTGACGTTTTTCTTGTCGACCTTAGTTATAACGATGCTATTTCCTTATTTGAAGCTTCTTAGGGCCTCATATTCTTGCTTTCTGGGATTAGATGGTATGTTTCGCACAGATTGTGATTCTTCATTGGTAGAGCAGGATCAGTTATAGGTGCCAATTCCTGAATCGTTAATGGCTTCCTAGTGATGTTGGAATTCAATCCTTTCTGTAGTAATGATATTTCATTTTCAGAAAGTATCATGTCCGACATCCTGTGTATAGTTTTAGTATTCTTCATATCACTTGCTGAGACTTTCTTTGATTGTTTCTTTTCTTCAAGTGTCTCCATATTTGTCATCTTTTGGTGACATTATGAAAATCTGATACTCGTTCATCAAATAATTTCTGAAAAAATTCGAATATATTAGAGTTTTAACAAGCAAGGTTAGAGAGTAGCCAATATTCTGATCCTCATATACCTCTTTCCACAGAGAACATAGAGTCGAGGTTACTTCCCTTAAGGAATTCAGTGTGCGTGATAAACAAATCCTAAACAAATCAACTCAAAATGAGGTATACCCAGTGAATGTTTAAAACTTTTACCGATTAAAAATGAAATGAATTGAAAGTATCATACAACATCAAAAAGGAGTGCTTACACGATAACATCACTTTAGATAGTGAAAATAGTGACGTCCTGCTCAAACTTAGGGCTATCGAAAGTTCGCATCTTGCACAATGAATGTACTTTTCCAGATTTATCTTGCTTTAATCATTGAGTTATATCTCAAAATCTTAGTGTCTACTCCTCAAAATATTCAAAATGTTTCCTACCAGTGGATCTATGGGTTTTTAATCAAATTAGGAAGAAAGCATCATGGTGGGTGGAAACGAGCTTTGAAGCGTATTCAAGTGGATCAGATGAATGTTCCTGTGATTCTGAGCACAGTTTTCAAGTCATTACTGAACAAGATAGTATGCTTTATTATCTTGAGATGTTTGTTGCAATACAGGTGTGATAGCGCTTCATGAAACTTAACTCCACCATTTATATGATGACAATTTAGTATCTCTAAATGGATTCACTATGCACTGATATGGCTGATTCGGTTCAAAGTAGGAGCGATATGGTGGTATTGCCACTTTTATTATTCTTATTGGTCTGCTGCTAACTACTTCTGCTTCAAATTTTAAAACGATTCTACTGACTGTGTAACTGTTAGATGTCTCAGTAAAACTTCAATTTTATCACTAACACTTATGTCACATCAAGTCTCCTGGCGATTCATCGGACACATTTCACCTGTGCAGAGGATTAAATATGTTTCGATAAAGAAAGGAAGACGAGATTTGCTGTATAAAATCATATCATTCTATTTCACAGGTTCTCATCAGCTGCAGACCACCTGAAATTACAATGGTTATATAAATGATAGTAACATACTTTAATGTTTGAGTAGTAGTAGAGAAGACAGAAAATTGACGCATCCGAAAAAGAATGAAAACATTACAATTTTTTAGTTCAAGATGTCATCATCAATTTATACACTTTCAAAGTCGAAAATAGGGCGGAGAGGTAAGACAGAAAACAGAAAAATTGATTAACAAAAACAGTGTTAACTTGTGGGTTCACATAGAAACTCCAAAAACAAAGGCGGTTACAGTTTATGAGAAGTAACTTATTTCGACGTGGTAGACCAGCTGTAGATATTTTTATCTTATTCCTTATACTGCCCATGGGTTTCTAGAATATCTCATATATGCCTGTTCATTTTGAAATTGACTCATAAGGATATTTGAGGCTGAATGAAATCTTGAACTGTAATGTCAAAGGCGGTTCCATATTTCAAATATAACGTCGAAAGAGAAAAGACTTGGTAACGGACTGTTATTAGGCATATTTCAACATGGATAGCCACAGTTCATGTAAGTCCGTTCAGCGGATATGTGGTGATGCGATGAGCAAACACTCCAAAAAACTGAAAATTAAGAATAATTGCGAAGGTAGCTGACGTCATTATTTTTTATGTTTGTTTGTATTTCTTACATTTCATAATTTTAAAGTACATCGTATCAAGTTTTATATTTTTGAGTCAATATTTTATCTAAACGTTTTGTCTGGAAGTCTGGATCAAAGTTTCGAGTATGAGATGAATATATATGAGCACGAGCACTTTATTCGAATATCACTAATCTGACGTTTAGTTTGAAATCATATTTTATTCACTAGTAATTTATCCACCTTCTTTTGTTTGTCGGCATTATAATTTTGTTGTCGTTTAATGAAGTTGCGAATATATTAGTGTTCAGCACACTTCCTTCACTCGGGGCTATGTGTTACTTCAACATTTCGTTACATCATTTATATATACATATATTAAATAAACCATTTGTGTTTAAGTATGTGGAGACTCAATTTGAAAGAGGATTTTTAAATGTGAGCAAAGTCGACCTACTTTGTTCCTGCGAAGTTTGTCATTTGCGTTTTACGTTTACACATTAAAGCATCACTGAACCAATATTTAAAAAAAGGGGGAGAAAATGCTGTAATTTCATGCATGAAATAGTATAAGGAGTGACAACCACAGTGATGACTAAGTGAACTGTCCGAATTCGACATTATGTGAGTGTAAATGATAATCAATTTCAAAATAAACCCTCACGAATATCGTTTCACCTAAAACTTATAATGAATTTCTTGTTCTTTAGGTCAGAGAAATATTTTAAGATGAAGTTGTCGCACACTGTAGCAGTCATTTGCATGTGAGTCCCACATTCTACTATATTTGAGTGATAAAAGCCATTTATGAAATTTACTTCTACATACGTCGTTGTTAACCAGTGATTAAAAGCACAATGTTCAACTAGATGAAAAATAATCAGTTCTTCTGAAGCATGAGATAAGGTGACGGTCAGAAATGTATTTTGTTGTATAATTAGTGCCAGGAATACTCCTTCTACTTTGGATTAATACACATGCTTATAAATAACACCACTGAAATTCACTCCCCAGTTTCATCTTTGTCTTTCAGAGCAATTCTTTTCGTCATCACTTTAATACTGTGCCTCAAATACAGCAGAAACTGGAGAATTGAAAGAATATTCCTCGCAATAGTGGTAAGTTCTCCTGTATGCCAGCTTATGATGATCGTTTTTCGTATACTGGCCAGCTCACTATAAAATTGAAAAATGGAATTTATTCACACAACGAAGCATGTTGCAGTGGACGACTTTTATCCAAACTCATCCATAGTGTGTGTGTTTGACTTGTATTAACAGAATACGAATCTCACCATCATTAAATCTGCACTTGGAAAACATGATAGATTTCTTAATCAGTAAAGGCACTTAACTCTTGCGTAGTCTAACTCAATTACTACTTGTTATTGAAAGACACGTTTTTCTGACTACACATCACACGTGATAATTGCTAGCCCCCAGTTTCGGTAGTTCAATGATAAAATGTACCAAATTGGCATACTATAAGACAGGTGTATATCTGGCCTGTAGCCACGAAGCTCCACCAAAGAAGCGAATCTAATACGAACCTCTGAGACAGAAGTTTTTCTTAAGTTTGATGTAGCATTATTTTTCGTGCTTAAAGATATTGAAATTAGATATGGCACAACATTTATGAAGACTATTCAGTTTGTTCCATTTATTTATACTTTTTTAATTTTTTTTGCCAACAGCTTTTACCATGGTCGGCAGAAGTCTGCTTGGTAGATTAGGCATTAGTTCAAAGTGTTCATACCTATTCATGTTCACTATTCTGGAAGATTTATTGATGATTATTATATTCTTCATGAGAAGAAGATTGAAAATAATTGTGGCTGTCGTACTGGCAGTTTTATCTATTATTTGCTCAGTTATTACGGTAGTTCTCACGTTCATACCTTGGTATTTTGAGGTAAGTAAGATGAAATGTCAAATGATTTGTTACTCTCTGACGTTTGTTGTTGAACCGCTAGAGTAATTTTATAATTTGCATAGAATTTCAAATATGCACAAGTCTCCACATTCATTGAACTCAACACTTCCACATTAGAATGGATGAGGGAAACATAACAAGATCACATGATAAACAATTCGTAATCACTGTATGATGTATCCATAAGCAAATTAGTATGGAAATTCATGGTATTTGAAGTGTTCATGCTTTGAAGACGAATTAATTTCGTCTATGGTTAGCTAGTTGAAAGATGGTTTATTGAACGACTTTTTTATTGTTTCTGAAAATTTGTGAATCTTTGAAATCTTGATGGGTGCAAAATGATTTATTGCATTTGATTTTGGACTATTCCACCGGATCTCTTATCTTAAATTCATTGCAAAATCACGTGTAGTTGTATACAACATATTGAAGGCAAAGAATGATAACTGATACTTTATATTTCATGACATATGAGACTAAGCACAAAATTGGAATTATTCAGAGCCTGACCATGACAATAGAAAATCCTACTACTCACAGGGCGCATCGGAAGAGGAACACTATTTACAGGATTCAAATACGTTAATTTTTAATAAAGAATAAATATATTAAATTTAAAATACGCGATCAGAGGAGAAACGAGTAGTATTGGAATCACTTTACAGCCAGTTAGTCGTATTTTTGTGTGACGTGAATAAACGAAACAACATTTTGTTTACTCGTATTTAAGTGACTTGGATTAATTTTGTCAAATCTGCACCATATGAAGGTTATATGATACATAAAAAATTCATTTTAATTCGTTTATTCACTATTGCTAGTGTAATGTAGGCATCACACATTTAGGCGTCAAATTCAACCACGAAAAATGCTGAATGGTAGATTTATGCCGACGCTATACCCGTTCCTTCACTCTCGTTCGCTTTTATTTATTGAAATTATCTTGAAGATGTCTTCATTTTGATGGAAGAAGTCTGATTTGGGTTCTGAATACACAGTTTCCTAGTTCGTATTATCTTTTTGGTTATGAATGTACTTGAGAATTCACAGAATTCTTCTGCTGAGTTGACTCGAATGTTTACGAGATTCAATGTTTATTTTGTAGGACCTCTACAAAATGATGGTGGGCGCCTTCCTCAACACTTCCATGTGTTTGGTAAGTTCAGATTAATTTCCTTCTCTGAACTGCTGAAAAGCTTGTCAGACTGGCAGGATTCTTACTAAATTTGAAACACATTTTATTCCGAAAAATACAAACTAAGCGAAGATATATAATCCTTTCTCAAATAGTTCCTCGTCATTGTCTCTACACCAGTGTATGTCGTTGTTCATCAAAATTATACCAAGCATGTATTTATTTTAGCCAATAAGTATGACCAGTTTTAAGTGAAGAAAGAGTTGTTTTCGGAAATCGTCACAATAATAAACTAGAAGATGTTGGTAAAACGATGTCCAAATTTTGATGGAGGGGTGGAAGTAACACTGTAATCAAAGATCAGTATATTTGTAAGGTATTAACAACAAGATGCTTTTGTAATAGTGAAATTTCTAGAATGGTGATGACTAAGAAAAAGGGAATGACCATGTAGAATTACGCAGTAATAATACGATAAAAACAAGTTGGTTGAATTAGCTGCGATTGTAGCTGGAATAAAATAACACTGGGAGTATAGAATCGTCAGTAAAACTTTTCTTATTTTTTAATGAAGTTGGCCACGGAATAGATAGAGGCACCACAAATTTCTTTTGGACGCGCAAATTTGTCTTGTTCATAAGAATTCCAATTTCATTCAATGTAAGTAGAAGTCGTACTTGTGGAGTATGTGAAAGGTTAGATAATATGGGATTGATATGATTTATAAGCTTGAAACCTCTTTCAGTGTAAACGTGATGTCCAGTATTCAGGAAGACGAACCAGCATGAGTGTAATAATTTTGATGTAGGAACTACTGATTAATGTATAGCCGATGACGAGGAAAATATGCATGTATTCACCTAACTCTTTGCTTTCCTAAATGTGCAAATGGTAATTTTCAAATTTTCACGTTTTCATACCATTTTCTTTTTCTTTTTTCAGATGTTAATGGTTGTTGCGAACCAACTCAAATCAGTTTGATATCATACGTCCACGTGACAAAGTGTATTGCTAACATATTTGCCTGATGTGTGATTTCTGTTAACTCGGGCAATATTTTTAGAATATGTAAATGAAATATTTTTCAAATGGCAGATATTCAATAAATAAAACTCTTTATGCAATGAACCTTGAACTTATATTTGCTTGGAAGAATTAATATTTTTTGATATATAAGTTGTATCATGGCAACTGTTTTATGGATCTCCATGATTCATAAATGCCAGCTCACGTGATCTTGTATCGATGTGCAGACATCAACACTCTATGTCCACTGTTGTGTTTGCTTTACTGTAAATCAGTAGATCATGATTGCATAGAATGCAATAGTTGTCAGTGCAGTTGGAACGTCTGCCATGATTGTCATTTCGTCGGTCTTTGCATATGAGTTATCGGGTTTATATGACACTAGACGAATATCATACGCGAATTCCAAATATTTTAGAATCACAATATCGGTTCAGAGCACTCCTTTTTCCACTCGCATGACACTCCATCGTATAATCCAATCCACTACAACTAAGAATATCATCACAGGTAATAGACAGGCTTCTCTTAATTATGTTTACACTTCCAAGACTTCCCTGAGTTCTCCACTGTTGATCTTTTGAAATGTGCCAATGTCCTATAGCTGTTGAGTGACAATGATAAAGATTTGGGGCGTTCCACATGACTGAATCGATTTTAAAATCACTTCACAATCAGCATCGCGTACCTGTAAAATAAGGTTAATAAAGTTAAGAGTACTGCACTGCGTACTGGGAATGAAACCAAATCTCCATATTATTATTTACATTGTTTGGGTATATAAGAACAGAAAACATTATAAACAAAGCACTGAAAATTCACCGCCACCTCAGAGCTTCATACAAATATGGACGTATTATATTAACCCTGTATTTGTTGGCCAGATTGAGGGCAGCCTTACCGTGTTCTGAAGTGTTGGACAACCTCAGTGAGCTAAACGAGCTGATGGGGGAAAACTTAGTGCCTACGATGATGCTGAAACTGTTTGTGACTGAGACGGAATTGTGTCTGACGAGTATTTATGATATAAGGTGGTGAGCCAGCTTAAATAATGTTGCATCCGAAAAGGTAAAAATTAAGTTTCAACCATGAAATTGATACAGTAGGTTAATTCACGTGCACAAATCTTGTAACTATAGATGTGAATACATTACCCTAAGTGAAATGAAATTATCCACTCAAAGTGAGGGCTGTGGAAGGTGGCCATACAATTGTTCTGCTACCTGTCAGAGTTGATGTTTTTTTATGTTTCTTATATCAAATGACTAAGTGACATTAATTTCATAAGAAATGTCTCCCGATTGGTTTATGTATGCCAACCAGGTCGCTCAGTAATTTAGGCAAGCTGCATAGAAATAAAAACATTATTGATTTTGAAAGGCCTTGGACAGCGTTGACCGCGAAGTGATTCGCAAAATGCTTCAAAACTGAATAGTTCATTGTCACAAACGCATATCAAGCTCATTCAAGAGTTGTCTTCCACTCGGCGGAATCTAAGAGGAATACTTGTAATATTGATATTGGTATTTAGATATGTATGTGCTTTGGTCGACAGAAACAGGTGAGAAATGGATTATTTTTAGCTTGCAAAGATGAATTAGTTAATAAACTTCCAATCACTAAATGCAACTTGTATGATGGACGACAAAAGAGACTCTAGTAGTAATTAATCGAGTACAAATCGTGTACCGAAAGTAATCAGAATTCATACACGTATGTAGGCTGGCAGAAATAGTATCCTTCTCCATGTATGATCACCATTCAATTCAATAATCCCTCATCTATTCATTGACTTATTCATTGAATCACAAAATGGTATTTGTATGTACTAGTGTGACTGTCTGTATCGCTGAGCGGTATTTTTATGTCATTTTGTGTTTCGACGAATAATTTTATTGTTTTCGCCTTAGGTGACGAACACAGTATACATTTCAGTGAATGGCAGATACCAATAACTTCCTTTTCATGTTTGTGTAAGTGAAGATATGTCTTGACTATTATTACAGTTCTTAGTATAGCTTATTACAAAATGAACAGTCAAGGCTGAGGTTTGCTGTTGTCTTAAAAAAGGGTTTTTTCTCAATAATAAATTCCAATGCTAACTGTGGTGTTATGGAAAATGAAAATTTCTACAGGTACGTCTCATGGTTATAAGTGAACTCAAGTTAACATCATTCATCTGTTTATTATCAAGGGGATCCCGGTTATATTTTGTGCTCGTTGGCACTGTTTAACGTACACCGGGGAAACTACCTCCATCAAGAGATTGTGTATTGAATAACTGACAGACACGATGATAACATAGGTCTCTATGCACTATACCTACAATTTGGACGATTTTATCGAAGTAGAAATCTTTCTGATGACAGTAATTTCTTTATACATCTACTGTCTGTCACCTAACAGTGCACATACTCGTACTTTATTTAGGTTCTCTCCGAGTTTGGTGCAGCGTCAGCTACTAGGAAAGATGGATTCCAATGCATGTGAACGAGTCACTTTTGTTGAATCCATACAAAAAGATTCCTCTTCAACCATTGGTATGGTGTACAGCATTCAATTCTACGAGATACATCACACGCAGACTAACTGAAATCCAATGTCAGCTTTCTGTGCTTACGATGGATATATTTATTGATACTACAGTTGACTTCTGACAATGAACAAAGTAGTACACGTTTAATCTGTAATTTGAATGCACAAGATACCTTGGCTGTTTTGACTACATTATTATTCATCAAATTGTGCGCATGAATAGGTAAGTAATGCCACAGTGATTGGTTTCACTCATCAATGTAGGTCATTTTGGCTCATTCGGTGATAACGTCACTCAATGTACTGAAGTAGCCGAAGAAGTTGTAATTTTATTTACCACAGTATTTATAGCTTTATTACTTTCTGGATAGGCAACTATTTAGAGGTGTTCATTGACCGACTTGAAATTATCCGGTTTGTCTATATAACTACTGCTGAATCACCACTATTTTTTAGAGTTCTAATGATCAGAGAGACTCAGCATACTGTGTGATTGGTGATATTCTGATGATGATGATCAAATACTGAGCGAAAGTGTTAAAATACTACTTGAAAATATTTTCCATTTCAAGAATGTGGAGTAGGTGGATGTGAGTCAGGCAAAGATACCATGTTATTTCATCGATGGAATCACTGCTAAACGACTGAGTATTGAAACAGTTGAATCTGGATTTCTATACTTTGTGAATTGTAGGGAATTGGATTAATTTCAAAGTAAATTTCGTCACAGACCAACAGAAATAAGAGAATACGTATATCTGTTAGGGTCCTCCATGTCAACACCATTCGAAGACATTGATGAGGTTGGCGTTATATCACAAACTGACAAATTGGGGATGCATGGGTGAGTGCATTCTTAGCCAAATGGCTGAATTGTCAATTAACGTATCAACGTCACGCATTTGTTTCCTGTCGGGATCGGAAATGTGTCCGACTTAAGAGAATTTAACCAAGAGGAAACAGCCACCCAGTTCTCCATCGATTTCTCACTGATATTCCTAGGCTAAAAATCCATACAGAGAAATTAATTTCTTATCAAAGACATGTTAGCTTAGAATTTTAGAATAAACTATTTTCCGAATGGTGAGGTTTAAGTGAAAACTATCCGTTCTCACCTCTATTAAATAACGCCATATTGTAGAAAAATCTCAGATTATTCTCGGAAAAATTAACAGCATACAGGGAAGATTTTCTCACTCAATTCTCGAAATTTATTTGTCCGTTTGTATGAAAGGAAGAATTAGAAGAATTAGGGTACAAATTTACAAAATACAGTGTTCATATTATTTCTCAACTGTATCTTGTGAATATGCCTAATTTCACGTAAGTATGCGTTGTTAATTTCCTTCTGGTTTCGGAGGGCACTGAGCAAGCAAACAGACAGTCGGTGTTTGTGTTCAACGTGAAAACAAGGCATGGTGTAACTTAATACACTTAATTGAAATTGTCATGCAGTTAAAATGTCTCCACTTATTTTGTAAGGGGTTTAACAGTTTTCATTTGAGGATTTCTCACTCAATTCTTTGAATTTGATAATTCATGGTTGTAAGACAATGAATCATTGTATTTCAAGGTGAGAATTCTCAAAACATACTAATAAGGTATTCCTGTTTTTCTATTCAGATTCCAATGTTATTAGAGTAAGAAAAATGCAGAACACCAAGGACTAGCTGATATCGACAAACCTCATTGTTAAATTAGTTAAAATGTGTAAAGAACTGCTTCTGATTGTTGAGATACAATCACTAGGATGATAGAGTATTCATAGATGCGAGAATTGACGAACTGTCTGGTGAATTATGTAAGAACTGCATGTGTTTATAAATTCATTGTGACGAACGGCAACGTGCAAATCACATCGGATTCTGCATGTTAACGATGGTTTAATGACAGCTGTAAAAATGTCCACTGAACAGAACACTGTGTTATTCATATTCATAGCAAATGTTAGTCCTGAACCTTGGTTTCATACGATTCTTCAACTCTTCTTATATTTCTCTTAGGGACAGCGAGTTTTCATAGGTTCACTGAACACGTGTTGAATACATCCACTTCTAGTGATATTTTCTATATCTGTTAACCTGACTTTCGTTAAAATCTGTCTCACAAATTGACGATATTAGCCTGTCAGCTTGTTGTTGAGCGATTTTGTTGGGCTATTCGTGGTCTTATAGTCTAGCTTACTTTTACATTCTTCAACATAATAGAATGAATTAGTCTATAATTCTCAGGGTTTTTTGTACTGCAGGAATCTCAGCCGCCTTAATTTCCACGTCTGCAATTGAACCCGTTTTCACTAAATTTTACAAGCTATATTTAAATTGTTGGTATCACGCAAAGTTTTGAAGATTGCTCCTATGTACTTTTCAACCTTTTTTCCTTATGTTCCAGCTCAATGCATTTAATCTCCAAAAATGTCACACCATCTGGTGACTTTAGCTTTACCCTTGAGTCCTCTCAATTATTTCTGGAAAACTTTATTCTCATAGCTTCTTTCATATAATCTGAATTCCTGTCTGTAAATTCCAAATGACAGGAGAACTACATGGTGTCTGTCAAATAGTTAATGTTTCATAAACGTGTATTCGTCACTAATCTCATGGATCGAGGAGACTATTTTCAACCAACTTAGTTTGTGTTTAAGTGAATTTGTTGGTCAAAATGTCACTATGTTCCCACCATGTAAATATCGCGAACACATTTTTAGGGATTGACTATCTGTATTATAGTACTATGAGCATTTCGAATCGTCTCATTCTGACTGTTCCAGTTCAGGGTATACACTTACTAGTAATATCACACCTACCGGTAATTTCACACTTTGTCCAATAAACAATTTTGGATACTTCTATCGTAGAAATAGTTGTTCATCGAAGCTTCTTTTATACGCCTCAACTCATGCCACAGATTTTCCAAAGCACAGGCGAACCGAGTTATGTACATTAACAATTGAATATGTCTGATCAATATGTCTTTATACGCTTATCTAATGCTGATAACTAGGCGTTTACGTATTCACGCTTTACTCTGAATGTTGGATCAAACGTCTCCAGAGGTCTTTGCTCAACGGTCTATGTCCTCCATAATCAAATGTAAGGGCGATTCTTTGATAGTTGCAATAGAAGTTGACAGATTATGTCGTATTATTTCAGAACTGGAGAATGACTGGAAAGTAAATACCTAGAATTCGAAAGATGCTTCAGTTGGACTTATTATTGGCTAACGTTTCCGAACGAATTTATGGAATCTAGCCAGTAACGGCTAGTATGTTCTAATGTATGCAATGCTTTTTAAACATTTAGTCAACTGTCGACTCGACGTCATTTAGGAAATGATAGTTGAATCAACAATTTTCAGGTATCTCCGCAGTCAAATTACGGCGAAATATTCCATGTTCCATGCAGTGACGCCAATGTAAACCGATACATGAATATAATATTTTTATTATAAAATGTCACGACGAAGTGAAAACTAAACACACACTGAGTATACTTCTGTATTTCTGTCAAGATTCGGATGACCTATTACCAAGTAGTACTCAGGTAATGCTTGCTGTTAGTAATATACTCGTGTGAATAGTATAAGCTTCCCTAGCCACAACCACAATGCTTGAATTATTATTGATCAATAAAGTACATTGTAGGAGACTCATAATCTCATTCTATTTGTCGTCAAGAAAATGCATTCAAATATTAGAAAATAAGTGGAGTTACTCTTTCAGACGGTGAGTTTGTAGCTGGTTGGATAGGTTTCAAGTTTGATGACGGACTGATATCACTTAGAGTGCCATTGTAAACGACAGAGTACTGGGCTGCTGCTCCGTCCTAGTCGTAGACTCTTCAGCACGACGTATCTGAAGGCCACCGGGATTCGACCTCAGGATCTTGAGGTTGAGACGCTACCCTGAAGAATTATTCACTCATCCATTCACACATCCATCAGAGAGCTGACGAAGTTGCATCCTCACTGAGACTGAGATCCATACGCATTCATCGAGTAATTAGTGCATCAGTAACATTCATTTTCACTTCATCATCCTTTGTCTACTCGTCATATGTGAAGTCATCGGTTCTCCTGTTAGCTTGTATTTCCCATCTAATTGATTACATTCACCACCTTGTCAACATGAGGTAACTGTGAAGTTTCAGATTTCAATGAAGTCCCATATCACATTAATTATTAGGCATTCATAGTACATTTGAAAAGAGTAGAGCATATGAATATACTGTGTGACAGTAGAGTTGGATTCCACCAAACGAGGAAGAAATTCATTCGATGATACAAGAGCACAGTGTTGAATTAATAAAATACCGTATCAGTGTTCGATCTCATCACACAAAATTCTCCTATCATGGAACAGTCACTTGTGATACAGGCTCGACTACCACAAATCAGTGCATCTTTCAATCAGCATTGAAAACTAACACTTGACTTACTTTGTCATTCACTTTCCTGCTCATAGGTTCCCACTGTATGCACTGACTCTCTGACTGTCTGACTTACTGAATTGTGACTTGTATTCACCGAGTCCAATAAATATCCATCATCATGTGAAGGCTTACCTAAATAAAATTCATACAAAATCAGAGACAAATTTTCGCCGAAAACAAGCACACCAATACATCATCACCAGGATAACCGAGGAACAAGTAAATTTCCATCAACACTTCAAGGCATTCTCAGCTCTCTCCCTCTCTCTCTTTCACTCTCTATATTTTTTTCGCTCGTGTCTCTATCACTCAATTTCTCACAAACACTATGTAAGCAGTGTGATGATGATGATTATCAACAGCACGCATTCAACAATCACTTGAGTGCGAACATCCCTATTTACATACTAACGCACATGTCCCTTCAATCGCCGATTTAAAACTCTCCTCATTCATTCAGTCGACAAATTGATCACTGAACTACTGGCACAATTACACATACAAGCACGCACAAATGGATAGACAGACAGACAAACAGTCAGACAGACACACTCATGAACTCACTGAACCATTCTTTGTTACATGAAAGATTTTCAGGGAAATCATTCTGTAAAAGTGTATTGAGATTTTGAGTGACATGGACGGGAGTTGTGTTTCCGGATTGAAAATCCTAGCAATGCATTCAAGTGCTCACCATCTAGTTGTCGAATCTATATGTCGCTTTCTGCAGAAGGCAACACCTCAAGAACTCGGGTGTGATATAATGGGCAAATCTATGATTTTTTACATCATTCAGAATGTTGTCTTTTGTTTAATTCGACTATATTTACGTATACAGAACATACAGGTTATTCTCGGTTATACGTGAAACATCCGGAAGATGTGAATAACTTTTTGATACTCAGTGTTATTTTGAACACATTTCAATAATAAGGAATTTTAATATTGTGGAAATCAGAGCTCCAAAAAATAACGTCGACTTATTCACAAGCTATGAGGCTTTTAATCCCGTCATTCTCAGATGGTGATATTTCTTCATAACATGCATTATGAATTTGCGGCATTTGAATGACGCATATTGACTGATAACCCACATTCAATATACTACATTGTACAATGTGGTTAAATAAATAACCTACAGACAACCAACCCAAATGCTATCAGTCTCCACGTGGGTAGATCTTCACAATTCACCTTTGCTATGGTATTTCATGGAAATGCGCGTAGCAAATAACTTGAATATATGGAGGTGTTTGGATTTCTTTGTGCGTATATAGACCTTGCAATCTTTTCGAAATAATCACACTTCTCTTCGGTGACAAATCATCTCGCCTACTCAATACACTTCATTGGTCAGAACTATAGCCCTCAAGTTGTACACAAGCGGTGAGCCTATTTGTTATAATTGGCTACTATACTGTGAGATAACTCATTCAAATAGATAGACATAAAACGCCACCTGAAACAAGATGTTACGAAGGAAATCGTTATTCTTAATAAAACAAACATGAGATAAGCAAACAATGTATTTCCTTCACCAATATTGCTTGAATTCCCATGGAATCGAATTCCCTTTCCTGCAGCTGAAACAAAAAATACCAGAAGCAAAAAACAACTGAGTTGAAAATAGTAAACACGCATCTTCTATAGAAAAAAATTATTGTCCACAATTTTCATCTGGATAACAGTTAAATTAATCCTCAAACAATACTTCCATTGATGACTGAAACACAATATAATTGTGAACATGCTCAGGCTGATTCCCCACTCAAGAAATCAGCTGTGCAACACACCATTTAAATTTATAATGTTCTCAGCAGTTGCTGCAACTCGAATACTGTTCAGAGCCACCAAATGTGATCAAGTGACCATGAAGGGATCAGGTAATACGAATGAAAAGAAGTTCGGTAGTACTTATTTCTCAAGGATGCATGTAGCTGATTTCAGGTACTGTCAGAATCTAAGAAGAAACTTACTTCAATAAAACTGCTTGGCATCTTCCTTCATTCCAGCCAGGAGCTAGCTTATTCTATCTTCTACGGTTTGAACTGACCAGTTCTAAATCATTTCAATATTTTGAACTTACACTTTAAAAATTCAATCCTCGTCATTTCCAATAGTTTTATTTTTTCGCCTAGTTCCTCTGAAACAGCGAATAGATTCTCAGTGATGCATTAGTAAAATTTTCAATGTTATGCTGCAACCATATGAAATAAAGATCAAATCTCACAATGCTTGATCAAGTCATGTAGTTACAATGTAACAGTTATTGTGAACTTAACAACATGTCGGATAAATTTTATGGTTTTACTCCATGATGCATTGATGAAATCACTGAAGCTTTATCGGAGTAGTCTTGCGTGTTTCGATAACATGAAAACAACACCTTCTGCAAAGTAGATTTGACGCTTTTGCGCATAGGTATTTCAGACTTAATTGTCACCAAGTGTCCAACAGTTTGCAGATTTCAATATTGGTGTGACAAGTAATGTTGCTAATTTTATCAGTAATATGGCCTAATTTGGTATAAGGAAACACGATAACTTGATAATTTAAACGTCAATAGCCCTACAGTCTACTTTTCTCTCTTGAGAAAATGAAATTCTCTGAGAAATACGTTAATCACAAGAAGTTTGAAACATCAAATGTAATTGACTTCTAAAGACAATGTAAAATTACCTGTGCCGTCAGCCAAATCAGAACGAGCCTTCTGATACGCTTCCGTGATTTCAGCATCGTTCAATGAGTCTGAAAGGAACAACGACTCGTTATCAAACTCATAGTCTCATACGTACTTGAAAATATTGAAGGGAAATACTTCATGCAAATAAATTCAATGTTGAATGAGACATGTGTAAGTAATATGCACGCATCGATTTTGAGATTATTGAGTGAGTTCTTACTTTTACTTATCGTCTGATTTGTCTGTCCTCTTTACCTCCCCATGATTTTCAAACAAGAGGTCGTCAAGAACGAGTCACTGTCAATTCAAAATACTTTGTAATATTCTGTTGATGTTTGTTCAGCCTTTATTCGATGATGCCTTGTTGACAATCAGATTTACCATTATTCGAAACTTCAATCTATTTACCATCATCCAAATATGATGATCTCATTATCTGATAAACATGAAGTTCTGAAGTTTCTTGGTGTAGAAATGTCATTATTTTCAATCAAAGTCGAATGGCGTGGAGCGTAGTGATGAGAACATTTTTAACTTCAAAATACTTTAAGCAGAGTTAAACTGTTTGCTTACCATTTGTGGATATTTCCTTTCCCACACTTCTCAAATAAGCTAAGTAATAATAGTGCAATTATATGATATGATTATGAGAGACAAATTGTCCTAGAAACTTTATCCAGTTACTATTACTAAGACAACGTGTGTTACATTCACTATACTAATCTAATATCGAATTATATCCTACCAAAGTGTGAACGTTGCCACTTCTACAGTCAATGACATCTTCGCTTTAATTATTACACCAAGATTTTGAGAAGATAGACGCTTGGTCTACTCTTCTGTCTGCTTTCAAAAGTAAGCAGGGTTGAAGTCGACCTTGGCTTCACGTCATTTGTACAGATGAGTGGAAATTACTGGCCAGTTACGTTTGTCAGGTGTCTGCGTGTTGACGATTGATTAAGCACATCTACTTTTCATATATATCATCATCAACAAGTTCATCCAATGGTTAATCGTATTAGGCCTGTCAATAGATTTAACATGCTTTAAAGTTCACTGATCAAATTTATGAATATGTTCACTTACTTGAAGCACTTCTGTATGCATTAGATGCGATGTCTGCTACCGTTTCCAGCGCTTTGAGGTTGGCTGAGAAAACAAGAAGTGTTGAAAGATATTTATTTATTCAAGAAACTTCAATATCATACCCATCATCATGCTGAATACAATACAATGACGATCCGAATATGTGTCCTAATAATTTCATTGATTCTCAACACGTTTCTTCTCACAACACACTGAGTATTTTTATTTTCAAAAGTTTACTCCACTCCTCATGAAAGGAGTGCGGACTCATTGGTGTTAAAACTTGCCTTTTAATGGAACCTTATTTCAATGTGTGTTACTGATTCGTAAGTAGGGCACTTAACGACTGACTGTAAACACAATGACGAGTGAATTTTCATACCAACAGTTTATTATTCATGAACGTAGTATGCATTCCAAATTAAGAGAAACAATTTACCTTTGAATGTGTTCATTTTTTTATTTGCTTCTATCAAAAAATTCTTCATCATTGAAATTTTGACTAAAATTTCACAATATCGAAAAGTATGAAATGCCTCATTGTGTGTTCTTCAGAGAGAAGTGGTAATATTAACACAATGGCTTCTGACTGTCAAAATTCATGGATATCCTGTTAATTAGGTACAAATGTACCACATGACATTTCGAGTACTTTACTAATATCAGCAAAACAAATACATTCACTAGGTGTAAACTGCATTTATACTGCATCTGTGCCCATCTTCAATGTTGATTTGACTTTATAAATTAGGGAGCAGTAACTGTTTCCATAGAATATTAAACTTTTATACAATAATTTGTCAAATCATTGAATGAATATTTTCGTTGATGAAGAACATGGGATACTTGATAATTCAGATATTTCATTGCGTGAACATATTTCTGTGCATTATTTCTGAGTAAACCATAGTATAAAAGTCATGGATATTGACACGCACGCGCACATTTCGCACTAAATATTAATAAAACCACTTTGTATTTGTTAGAGAGGAAATATGAACAACAGCGTTGATTATCGAGTGTGCTACAGATAACACATTTCTGATGAAAATCCATCAATCTAGAGTTCGATTTTGTGATGAAAGTGCGTTATGTGTCGTTACTGGATACGCTGATGCTCAATTACTTGGGTCAGCCACAATGTTCAGATTCATGGAGGCATGTTTTCCACACATTCAAACAAATCGAGAATTGAGTCGAAGGATCAACTAGCTGCTCTATCTGATTGTCGTTAGGGATATTCAGAAATGGTTTATAACGAATAAATGTCACCACATTTCAGTGGAATTGTGAATATGCATGTTAATGACATCAGAGGAACTACTATTCACAAAATCAAGAGAGATCTGCCAGCACAGTTAACAAGTTACGAAGGATGAATTTCAAAATGAAACAAAACCAACCTTTGTATCTTTTCAAATTGCCTGATGTCTCCGCAAAAAATTTACCTGCAATTGATAAGTCACACGGTCATTCAATTCCCAGTCATCCAAAGAATCCAACATTATCATAACCAGTTTATTTAAATATGGATTCAGCTGACATCAACTCAAATGACAGCACCACAGTTAACTTCCTTGCTTAGTATAAAGCTTTATTAGAAAATGGTATCAGACCATCGAGTAAGTGTACCCTCATTCGCATACCGATGGAAGTAGTAGGTTTTTGACTGATTCTAATGACAAATGTGAGGAAGTGAATATATGTATGGTGTTTGCCTATTATCGCTTATTCTGTGAACTACTATCCGTTATTTGGATGGTGCATTTAAGCATAGATATTCTCATGATACTTTATCAAGTGTGAATATCAGTGTTGATGAGAAAATCGCGGAAATTCAAGGAGCCTCACAATACACACGGTCATAAACATAAATCAGTGAGGTGAACCAATGAAATGTGCAGAACACTCTAAAAGAATGTCGTTTTCTCCTGCAATAACAACAGCTCTTGCTGGATTTCATTTAATACTATCTGTCAGTGATGTATTACGTTTCCGTTCTCGCTTAGTCAGAATTCACATTCGTGCGTGTGATTTTTGAGGGTAAATACCGCCGTTTCGAAGTGTTGTATTGAATTTTTTGTAAAAGTGAGAATTTTTGTGGCTTTAAAACTTGAGATAACTGCAGACGATAAATGGTTGCTTTCTTACAAATAAATATCACTGCATTTCTAAATAATGTAATCATAAAAATTCTACCTTCTGCAATATCGAGATGTTTTCGATTTTCCCATTTCTTTGAAATATGCATTTTCATCAGACTGTATAGTGCTTTATTAGCTGAAGGTATATATAAAAATTCACTAGGTATATCTATTGCTCATAAGGTGTGAAAGATGTTGACCACGTGATTATTTGAGCTGTGGGATGCTCCTTCAACATGATGACAGTGGTAATCTATCTAGATGCATTAGTATGACTCTGTTTTAGGCATCCGACAGATTTCATCATAATATCAAGTATCGACCAGTTAATTCACCTAAGCCATGCATAACGCATTGTGAATGTGATCAGATTTCTGTCGAAGAGTAGGAAGCAGTATGATAGCACATATACAAACTATGAGAATCATCATCAGTTGAAAAGATGATGTCATCAATCAATAGAGAAATATAGATAGAGAAAGAAAGATCGTGCCAATAGGCAAATAACCTGGACATCTTCTGAATATCACCGGGATGCGATTTGTCGTAACAATGAGTCTTAGTAACGAATCAATAAAATGAACAAATAGAAGAGTCGTCTACTTTGGTAAGAAACGTCCCAACGGCGATCAGATTTATCCTCACGGATTTTGGCTCAAAAATGCGTTGATAGAGAAGTGCGATTGACATGCTTGAAAAGCAAGTGTGATTGCAAATTGAGAAAATGACTTGGCACAAACACCAGTTCCAAATTTTGTGTACATTTTCCACAGAACCAGTCACTTAATTTCAATTAACCAACGAATTAAAGATTAAGTTGTATTACAACTTTAGAAAAAACAATCATACCAGACACGTTGTGCTGAAAAGCACTATCTTCTTCCAATGCCCTCCTGTATGCATCTAAAGAGGAAGGAAGCATTATTTGGTACTTATTCAATTCCTCAAGTAACGGACAACCTGCTGTATTTATTCGCACACTGCGAATTAAATTCCTTTGTAAACATATGACATTTCGAAGAGTATTAAATTTTCTTAATCAACCTGAAGTCATTTATAAATAGAACAGCAAGGTACACTTCTCTCACAGATATCATGGGTGAATGTTGCCACTAGGATCAGTTTAGGTTGATGGAAGAAATATCATGTGGGCATTTGGCTGTACATCATCAAACATAGCCTGAAATGGCAGTCATCCGTTAACCTCATCCTCAAGGTATTTAAGAAGACTTTTGACAGCGTCGACCACAGAGTAACTTCTGGATTTACCAACACTGCCCAGTAGTGCACACTCTGGTGCATCTCATTCAACAGTTATATGATTCTGCTGAATGCAAATACCTCGCAGCCGAAAGTTCATTGAATCATTTTGCGTCAAGACAAGGTCGTCTTCTATCACTCATGGTTTTCCTATAGTATCATTCTCACTCGAAACATCGTTTGAAGTGAGTACCTCAGTTTTGTTTTCTCCAGGAAGGCGGAAAACAAATAACAGTAGTAATCTCACAATGTAACTGAATAATTATGGACTTATTCAAGCATTCACTATTTGATGAAAATAAAACAGAAGTACATAATCAAAGTTTCCAAGCAGTATAAATTGACTTGAGATATCTAAGGTCTATAAATTATACTCGGAATGTGATCAATGATGCTTGCTGTTTCATTGTATCATGTATGTATTGAAGGTGCTAATCATTGGGAGGACAATTTAAAGAAAGTGGATGATGGAGGAAATGTTTTCACTAGGGAATGCCGCGTCACACTTCATTGAATTGATGACAAATGTGACAACACCTCATTAAATGGATTAGATTACATTCATATAGCCTAGTCGCAAAGGCTTCACTTTGCAGCGTTGACAAATAAAAATCAAATTCAGCATCTCCGGTGAGATCTGTCACTTAAAATGATTGCTAGCTGACGATCATTCCACAAGCAGTAACAAAATAGTTTTGTCTTCAGATACAAAATTATTTTGTCTCATGTACTTTGTATATAATTTTAGGATGAAATAACCTACCGTTATAAACGTTCACTAGCTCCGTATCTTTTGCACCGATTGCTGTAAAAGTGTAGATAATTTTTGAAAATTATTTACTGGCACTTGGAAACACGTAATAAGGGAACAGTAAGAAAACGTGAAATGTGGACTAAGGGTTTGTCCGATATTAAAAGTACAACGCATCAAAACAAAACACAGATGTTCTTCTTCATACTTAGTACATATCAACGTTTTTAAGTCTTTACATAAATTATCCGTCTGACTTTATATTATCTGCATTGAAAAGAATATTGAAAGATGATTCAACGACATCCATTCTGAAGATGGTCCCATATAGTCACATTTTATTTTGGAATTCAGTATTTAGTGCTATGCGTATTGGGAAGATGTGTATTGGAGTACTTTGCAAAATGTGCATTTGAAATGCATTCCTCAACTCTAAGTGTCTCCATGAAATGTTGCAGACTGCTTATTTAGAGTGTTTTCTGTGCTGCTGACGCATAGAGACCACTCTCCGAAATACCAGTTTTGATGATTTATTTGTGCATTATTCTCCACTGCCACTGCAATTCATTTCAACTCATAATCCAGCATATTCAACCCTAGTGAAAATTCACGCCACTATTCAAAAAACAGTTCATTCCAGGAACGTCAAAGAATCCAGTGAGTGGATGACAGGACTTACATTCGAGAAATTCCTTAGCCCATTTGCTCTGATATAAGTGTTCAAGTCTATTGATCTCTGTTTCAAGTGAAAAAGACACGAGATTAGTGCATGTCGTAATGTTGGTTGATGCAGGTTATTTGCTGAGTGAATTTTGACTAGCGGAATGATGCTGTGCATATATTTCCTACCTCCATTTTGCCGTACAAAATAAATTCTGCGTTTTCTACTGCTCAATTTTATAAAACGCTTTATAGTTGTTCACTGCTCTTGCGTGTTGTACGAATTGGAAAACAACATTTATTGGTTGTAGGTTTTTGTGAAAAGATAGATAGTCTGTCTGTTGTGCACTGTGAGTGACCCAGAACAGTCAACAGCACAATTATGCCTATTTAGTTTATTACTGTTTTATTTCGGCATATTCAGGTTCATAATCACAAGTAGGTGGAATTTCGTGCCCGTGATGAGTCCTTTGAAACCACTGGATGACGAAACTCTTTCGTGTTTGAGTATCAACTAATTGTGGATGGTAGAATAAATACCTGTCAAATCACTGTAATTTTCAGGGAACATGCCATTCGCGGAAAGGCTGGCTACTATGAAATCCACTGAAGATATACGCGCTGGAATATCTGAGGTTGGGGAGAAGGAACCAGTAGTCCTGTGAACCATTTCATATCCATATTACAATTCATAAACTCTCATGTCGTTCTACACATGCATCTTATACTCTGTTTATTCATTTTCCTGTCATTCGTTTCAACGTTTGTGTTCAAAATAAAATATGTAATTGTGTTCATTTTCACCTGTGAGTTCACTTCTACTGCAGTTTCGTAAACATTATCCATTATGCATCACATCTTAATATTGCCTGTGAACAATGATTCCGCTTTGCAAATGGTGGTAACACTTCAGTGTCCCACTTTCCTCTAACAAAAGCAATCCAGATTATTTGCTTCTTTGACACTCGATTCAAATTCGGCTTCATCCACTCACAGACACACAACATACACAATTAAAACAAATCGGACTTCAGTGCCGTCCTTCTACAAGTAACGTGGACCAAGAGGACCAAATAGAAAAATAGAAAAGTGGAAATGGAAACAAACAAGAAGGGTAGGCAACCCTTCGTGAGTCTAGAGGTTGTGGGTGGAAAAAGTCAATACGGCGGACACTTCACATAATTCTGTGCCTTCACTAATTTGCTGACTTAAGGAGTCAATAAAACAGGCACAAAATGACATGTTTCACCAGTTGGACACACCGATATCAGATATTTTTAATCACAATCTCAGGGTTGTGACGAATCAGCATGCTGGACATAAGATTGACAAGACTGTTAGATGCGAAATATTGGCAGCTGAAGGAAAATATGTCTCAGGGAAACGAGACCTCAGAATACTAATTCAGTTTAACACATCGGTAGCCTTGATGAAATCAATGAAGCATAGCGAAGGGATGCTGAGTAGAAAAGAGGAGAAACGACGTAAACTCTCAAACAGATCACCACCCGCAAATCGTCCAGAAATACCATCAACAGTTGTCAAAGTAATCCCAGTGAACACCAATTCCCCAGCAAAGTCAGATGTTTCGAATACCTATATTTTCCCGGAAGTCCGGAATGCGACAGAAGCAGATTGAATTCGTTTGAAGGTACATCAGCTGATATATCTACAACATTTGTGCATAGTGTTTTGGTTGAAGGTAGGTCACATGCTTGACACAAGTATAGAGTACTTTGTCAAATTATCAAAGAATGGCGACTTATGCCTTTGCAAGTACTAGACGGTAATCATACTTCTACTCAATCCAAGTAAAAGTACTAGCTCATATCATCCTGGATTGTCTGAATGATTCTTTGAATGCAAAACTCCTTCAGTAACAAACTGAATTCAAGAAAATAAAATCGTGATGCTACGCTTCATTATCGAAGAGAGCATAGGATTGTAATCAAATATCTACCTCAACTTCATGAATTTTGAAAAGAACCTTGACAGTGTTGAAAAATACGGAGTGCAGTGCATCTAACAGCTACGTGAATATGGCAAATGACAAGAGATATACAACGGAAAGCCCTGTGGCGCTGCTCGCCAGTAGTACAACTGGTCGTGGTCGATTGAGCCGTGTAACTTTGTTTCAACAAGCCAACTCAAGGAGGTTTGAACTTCCTCGATAGTTTGTCTATAATGTCACACAAACTCGAAGATCTGCAGATGAAGACGAATGCGCTAGAATAAGAAGCAACCAGCGAAGACACATCTACAGGTCAGTGTAAAGAAAATGGAGGCAATGAGCACAACTTATCAGCCAACCAACAGCAATGGCAGAAACATGAAAAAAGTCATTTCGCATACTTATCCAGGCAGCATTGTTTCAATTACACGTGGCGGCAAGCGTGGGGAGGTCGCAGTCAGTTGTGATCTGCTAAGCAAGACAGAAGTGTATCCCTTTCAAGTCGGTAGTTGTGTTTATTCCACACAGTATAAGGTACGAGATCTGGGTCTTCAAAACTGACGTCAAATCAATGCCTACACATGAATCAATCTTGGACCTACTGACCAACAATTATGCGAACGGAAACGAAGGTGGATTGTAAATGCGTTGAGTGGACCACTGACTGATATCACACGCCAGCTCATTTAGTGCAACATGAATGACACATGGTGAGGTGACCTGTGGTGTCATATTGGAGATTATGTGTGCGTAAAATAGAAGTTAATTGGGCAGTTGTGGAGCCAGCTAGTGAGATCATGCCCTTCAGTTATGAGCTTCACATCAACAAACAGTAGTGACAATTCACACCGCAGTATGAGTAGGAAGGTGAGCGGGTTCCTAGTGATGCAAAATGTTTCGTGTCACGCCTTAAAAAGGCGTAAATTAAATCGTCAGAACCAGTCAGCGTTGTTCTCGTACAATGGATGTTATCATGCATAGACCAGTAGGTACATTTCATCTTTGTCACTTGATGACTAACAAACGAGATACTTAGTCATCCTCAAATGGACCACAAGTGTGCATCTTTGATGCATTAGAATGCATGAAATACGACATAACCCATTGATCGAAAAAAGACCTTACCATATATTTTTGACTGATATTAATTTACTTACCGAGTTTCATTGTTTCTTCCGCATTCTGGGGATCCACGTATGTCTCAAGTTCAGTCATAAAAACTAAAGGAACCAACAGTGGAAATAAGTGTGAAGTATGTGGATTAATAAATGGTTGACTAAAAGTTCTGATAGACTAAATGTTGACCTACAGGCAATGTGCATTTAGGCTTCCTGTCTTTGTGTAACTAATTATTCATGAAGTGTGGCTGGCGTCCATGCATTATCCACACACCTACAGATAAATGTAAATATTTCTCGCACAATCTGCTGGTAACTAGTACTAAGTGATTAGGCCTTTTAGTCTCATGCACAATACTGTCCAACTGGTATTCAACTCATCTCAGTCTGTAATATTCACATGCATACAAAATACTCCCCCGAGAGATTATCAAGTTTCCCGAAATAGATGAGGCATTAATGCTCGCGTTGAAGCACCAGTTTCCCGCTCTACTTTGCAATTAAGATTTGCAACTGGTTCATTCAGACGACATTACATACGTCTGCTGACCTGAGAAATATGTCTCCTCGATATTCAATGGAGACGTGAAGTTGCAAAAGAGATTTTTAAAAGCTACTCAGTATTGTCAGTGATTGAATTCATTGATTAGCCGTCTACGAATCAAGGCGAGCGATATGAGTAGTAGGAGGAAGTGAACACCAATCATTACAGAAGTCTTAAGTCAAGAGATAACCTTTAAATAATTTGTAGGTGAAATCAACACCTACATTTATAATTCATAGCCTGACAGTATGACTCTGCGTATGCGTCCAGTGTTGAATTCGGATCATCTGAAATAGAGAAAAAAATTTACCTGGGACTATTTAATTATGTCTACACAATATACCAAGTAAACCATACAAAAATAAACTTCTCCTGCATGATGAATTATAATGCGGCTAGCTGCTTCTTGCTGAAGAAGTGATAAAAGAAATCAGATAGCTGACGGATTCAATTTTTTTTACGTTCACAAACTAACAACAAAAATCTCTTTTATCAAAAGTTACACTCATCTCACAGTGCATTCGACGGCAAAGTTAAACTTTAGGCATCACTAACTACCAATCAGCGCGTGACTTCAAACGCACCAATCATGTGAATGAGGCAATTTTGTGTATAGATATTGAAGAAATAATGCCTATAAGCTGTAGAAAAGTGTTACAGAGGATACTGTACACACATGTGATAAAAATAACTCTCAGTTTTAGGTTGGAGTATCAACAGTATAATTCCATAGTGGGTAAAATTAATTTTCATAAATTCTCAAAGTCTAGTACAGTAATATTTCCTCAGCAATAAATTGTGCTCGAAACGTCATCATTAAATATTACTCTTTAACACTGTAAGACTTCATCAGAATAAATTTTAAGCACAATGGAATTATACTCTACCACCACAGTATAATTTAACCACATTCTATGCATGTAATTATTCAAATCTTCTAACTGCGCCCTGACAATAACCCTAATCTTTGCTCAGCCTAACGTGAAAATGTTCCTAAACCAGCTGTAATCTAACTCTAACCAACCCGAATATCACCTTAATTAGGTTCACCTAACCCTAACTTGTCCTTGCCTTAAAGCGTAACTCAATCTTTCCCAAACCTAACCTGAAACTTCTCAGATATCCTATTTAATAGCGTAACACTTCGATGAGCATATTTTATTGATGATGACAACATTATTTGCCAGGTTTCACTAACTTGCTCAGTGAGCTTTCAAGGTCACTGGTGCAGTCACACTCTATATGTAATTACTGGTGCTAAAATTTAACTTGGTCCACTCAACTGCTTCGAAGTAAAACTGCTCTTGCTTACTCAATTTGTCATAAGATCCCTACACCTCCGAAAATAATCGTGGTGTTATTGGTTCTTCAACAATACAAAGACGCTGTTCTGAGTTTCAGCGAAATTCGCTCCACAAATGAATGACTTATAGCACGCAGCAATTGTAGCAATGTATGCTGTAGTTCGACGGAAATCGAAGCTTCACAATAACAGTAGACAGTCAGTTGAATACATCAGAATTTCTCTACAACGATTATTCACATAAGTGCAGAAAATCTATCACCAGTTGCTATTGTAAGCTGGGGCGTAAAACGGTCACAAGTAGTAGGTGAACCGTACACCACAAAATGTAGTGACATGTCACTGTGAATGAAAACTAAATAACAGATAGAATATATCATGCTGGTAAATGGACAGCAGATTGGAAATCTGATAAGCAGAAATAAAGCTGACAATCCGCAGCAGCATTTAGGATCAAACATACTTTTTGTAAAGCAAAAAGGAGATATTCCAGCTGATATTAATAGACTGTCAGTTAGGAGTCTATTGCATAGAAGAGAAGATCACTGTAACAAACTGTGGTGAACTCTTACAGTAAGAAATAAAGTCGTTTTCATCATCTGAAAATATAAAGGAAGAAAATGGCTCAAATGAAATTTAAGTGGTTGCTGTTGAGAAAAAGCACACCAATCACAAACGTCTAAAAGTTGCACTGACTGAGTAAACAAGTCAGTATAGAAAGGAAAGTGCACACGGATCAGCACAAATGGTGATCATCAAACGTAGTGGCTCGCATGAATCGCTGGACTACCTGGAATTCCACCCAACACAATGCATCTTACATTTTCTAGTTTTTATTGTCCTAACCAATCACTTATGTCCTGGATCTGCAAGATGCTCTCATGCATATTTTTAGTTGACTTTTGCGGACATGAAGTAAAATATAACTTAGGGAATTATTCTTTGCTTTAGATGTAACGGCATTGCATAACGTGGTATTAGTAGGACCAACATGTACTACAACCAACAAAAACACACACCCAGTCTCGTCATCCTACACATCTCCGTGTCTACAAATATTACATGAAACATCGTGAAACACCGAATTCTTCTCCGGGGAATTCACAACCAGTCAGAGAAAACTAGAGAAATATTAGATTGCAAATCAAATTACTCATTCTTAATGATTAGTAAGCGTGCATACTATACAGTGGGATAAAGCTATTTAATGACGATAACTGACGTCATACAATTCTAAACAAATTAAAACAATTAGTCCCTTTGATAAATTTGAATAAGGCATTTAGAAGACAAATTTCGCGAGATGATATAATTTCGTAGTTTCTTTACAACCACTTTACAACTAACGTGGTTAACAATAATGATACGTCAGAGACATCATCTATATGTGTACAGAAAATATTAGATTCACCTTAAAAGAAAAGGCATACAAACAAATCGATGGTGTTGCGATGGGAAGACCTCTTGGGTCCCTGTTAGCAGATATATTCATGTCGATATTGGAAAAGAAAATGCAAGGTATGCTTGGAGAATTTATGCTGTATAAACGTTATGTAGATGATACTCTCATTATTGGTAATGATAGTAAATCTGTCGAAAACTTTATTACCCTATTTAATCATATTCAACTAAATATCCGAGTGACTTCCGAACTCCAGTCGAATAACAAACTTGGTTTCCTCGATATTACAATGACCAAGAGAGATGCTGAAAAGATTCGGCGATATATTATTCGTAAACAGACAGTGAGTGGACTAGATCTTCATTTTACCAGTTTTTTTCCTATCCAGTATAAACGTTCCCTAGTGAAATGTTTGTTCTCAAGGGCCAGAAAAATATGCACGAGTGACACATTGATTGATGAGTTTCGACATATACATTCAGTTTTATTAGCTAATGGTTATCCGGAAAACTTTATCACTTGTCACAGTAAAAAAAGACCACATATCGAATAGACAGCTTCTGTACCAAAGAAAGATATCTTTATTAACCTACCATTCAAGGGTGACCAGATTATGCAGTTAACGGCTCAAAGACTTCGGTCAGCCATCAAACGCACATTCTACGCTGCATTTCGTTTTCGCAATTGCTGAACATTTTCTATCCCTGTACCTACGATTAAAGGACGAAATTATCTGGACTCTACTTCAAAATGAATCTGCAAGTTCACCTGCAGCAGTCGTGACACCTATATAGGTAGAACTAACAGAATGCTTCAATGTCGTCGAAAAGAACATGTTCCAAAATGACTACTAAATCATACAGAAAATCCCAATTTGAGTAATCTGAATAGAAATTCAGCATCATCAATTGCGAAACACCTATTAATGCCGGGTCACAAAATCAATATTTATGACTGTTTCACAATTACTTTACATAACTCTAATTCAAGGTTACTGAAGGTGATAGGAGCACTTTGGATTGATCACATGCAGCCTAAACTGTGTGTACAAAAACAATAGACTTCAACCATCTTGCCTACCCTGGACTACATGACCTATTTGAATATGATATCATCTTGCGAAATTCGTCTTCTAAATGCCTGATTCAAATTCCAAACAAAATCGATCTACATCGTCTGGAATGTTTAAATAAAGCGTGATACTGGGCAATTGAGTATGCATCAGTAATTGAAATAACATGTGAGCCAGTAACAGCAGGCGCCCATTCTGATGCAACTTCATGCATATTTGTTCTATACAGCACCAGTCAATCACACCCTCAAAGAAAACACAAACAACTTCGCTGCACACAGACGGAATGAAACAATTGACGAAATCATCGACATCTGATATTGTCACTGACTGACTCACAGTGTCTCTGATTGAGGAAGTGAGTGAGTGTGGTGCAAATAACATACCATGAAGACTGTGAAAAATGCTGTTCACCTGCAAAACACCACAGACTTACATTCGCTATCGTCGTCGTAGTCGAAATCTGAAATCAAAACACAGAAATATTTGATTATCTTTGATGAGAGAGGTCGTTCTTTCAGATGGAAACACACTGCTGATCCTTGTTTATTCAAATACAGTGTGATACACTATGACACACAGGACTAAAATAGATTAAAGTCCCACAAGCTTAAAATATAGCAGGCCGACCATCGCTATCTGGTGTGCGATGGCCGGGTAACAGTTTATTTACTGAATGCTGTTTTGTACACAATTTATTGTTCCAAATCAAATCAATTATGGTATCAGTCCATCAATCTATTCACATATATGTATATATATATATCTATGCAAATATCTGTATATGCATTCATCCATCTATAAATATATATTTCAATATAAATATATATTATATTTCAATATCAACCTTGCCTAGTGAACTAGCTCGCTAGTCTTCTAGCCGGTTCCAAGCCCAGGTGAAGAGGTTGGGTTAGGCGTGCGGCTAGCAACCCTTCAACACTAAATCTTTATAACCGCTAGAGAAAACTCGAAACACACAGAAAATATATTAAAATACAGAAATCTAAATTAACAACAACCTTATTATTCGCTTGAATGTGAGAGGCAAAATGATGCGGGCTGGTGAAACCAGCTTTCGACAAGCTAGTCAGCCAGCCAATGTGTCTTCTTTTTCTCGATGAAAGCAAGAATACGAATGGAGATGTGAAATATCCTTTCAATATACGAAGCTGGAAAGGCTGCTTTGGTAGCCAGAGAAATGCGAAGATATGGTTTACAAGTGTTTGGTATCTGAGATGAAAGTTGTCAACTGACGAATCAGTAATAGACTCCTGTTTGGACACCCAGATGACAACCACGAGCAAACTGAAGCCGCAAGTGGCTATAATGATTTTACCAGTGGCAGAGAAAGCCCTAATGCAGTGAGAACCCATTTCATCCAGGACCGTGCCAGCAAGATTCAACTCAAAATGAGGGAAGGAAGGTCACAATTATCAAATGATACGCAGAGTAGTACAGACAACGCGTTAGAAGAGAAGAAGGCAGACTTCTACAGACAAATACAAACAGTGGTGGACAACATCCTAAATGATGACATAAAAATCTTCATTGGCGATGTGAATGCCGAACTGGGAGCAGATAATACAAGAAGAGAACTCATCATACGTCGAGAGGCACTCGCTGCGTGTAATGAATGCGAAAGGAGAATTATTTGCAAACTTCTGTGCTTTAAATGATATGGTGATTGCAGAATGCATGAACAAGCACAAGGATATGCATAAAGTAACATCGATTTCTCCTGAGAGACATACTACAAATTAAATAGATTTCATTTCAATGCTGCTAAAGGAGGAGGAGATGCAGCCTGCCTGGTGGATACCAGTTTGATAAGGGGAGCAGATGTAGGCTGGAAACATCGTCTGGTACAAGAAGCCTTCAAGGTGAAGCTGAAATCCATGATAACAAATGGAGACAGACCACAATTCATGTCCTACACTCAGAACCTGAAAGACAAAAATGCAAGGGATGCCTTCGCTACATATATCAGGGCAAAGTCAGACGCACTACGTGTCATCACTGAGGAAACATGTGATGAGGAACATTGGAACTCTCTGAAAACGATATTTAAGGAAATGTGTACAACTTTTCTAGGAAGAATGGAGAGACAAGACAAAGAATGACTGTCAACGGATACCTGGAAGCTGATCGGGGAGAGCAGAGGGAATTGATGAAAGAGAAAATGACTCAATGTAAAGCTGGACAAGAGAAGGAGAATCTGAGTTACGATGTACACTGTACTGAAAAAAGCAGTGAACAAGAATACTGGAAAAGACAAACGACTGATTGAGGGAATGAGTGAGTGACTCACTGACTGACTGACTGACAAATAAGCGTGGTGCAAATAACACACCATGAAGACTGTGAAAAATGCTGTTCACCTGCAAAACACCACAGACTTACATTCGCTATCGTCGTCATAGTCAAAATCTGAAATCAAAATACAGAAATATTTGATTACCTTTGATGAGAGAGGACGTTCTTCCAGCAAATACAAATTGAATCATACCGCAGATCGCCGTTCATTCAAACACACTGCTCTACAATATTAAAGTACACTTACATATTCTCTTCTATAGTTCACTGAAACTCACAAAATCGAGCAAACTGCTATCCATCTGTCTACCTGACTATCTATTTATCAATCCATCTGTCATTCCATGTGGATGTGTATACTTCCATCAGTCTGTCTATGTAACTGTCTGTTTCTATGTCTATTTAAATATATATCTAAGTTTCTCTATGTCTATACATCTATCCTTCTATTTATCCATCGATGTAGCTGTGTCTGAATGATTTTCTACCTATCTGTCTATGTGTGTACCTATGTATATAAGTATTTCCCTGTCAGTACTGTTATCCTATTATGTATATACTATTTTATTTATCTATTCTATGTAACCCATAAGTTTGTGTAACAAACTCCTTCTCAGGCGTGAACCTAGCAACCTTATGAAAAAACGGTTACAGAAACGTCAGCACGATGAGCCTCCTCGCGACCAAAGAAAAAGTCTGCCTCAGGAAATGGAACGTCCGCACCGTGTATGAAACTGGCAATGCTTCTCAGATTTCAAATGAGATGTAAAGATATGATATTTAATTAATGGGAATATGTGAAAGCGGATGGACTCACAAAAGCGTCTACGAGAGAGTCAGTGAACTACTCCAGTCACCCACAAGACAACCACAAACACAACGAGGGTGTGCCTGTGTTGATGTCATCAATGGCAACGAAGGTCCTGATACAATGATAGACGATCTTGCCAAAGATAATGACCGCAAGATTCAACTAGTAAGGAAGGAAAGTGGCAATTACCCACAAACTACGCAGACCTCGAAAACAAAGAAGATTTCTACAGGCAACTACGGGCAACAATGGACAATACTCCAGTTGATGACATTAAAACATTTATAGGAGACATGAACGCCAAACTGGGACCAGACAACACAGGAAGAGAACTCATCATAAGTAGAGAAGCTCTCGGAGAAATGAATGAAAATGGAGAACTTTTCGTCGACTTCTGCGCCTTCAATGAACTAGTGATTGGCTATCCACAAGGCTACATGGATGTCACAAGACAGACAAACCAAACACCGAATCGACTTCATTTCAATGCTGCTTAAGGAAGTGGAGACGGAGCTTACTGGACACAAAAGTAAGAAGAGGAGCAGACTTCGGCTCACACCACTATCTTGTGCAAGGAACACTTCAAATCACATTTAAAATTCAAATAAACATGAGCTGCAGATAGACCACAAGCGAAGTTCAATACACTAGAAGTTAAGGGTGAGGAAACAAAGGATATCTTCAATGCAGTCATAGGGAAAAAGGCGGAGACACAAATCAACACTAGCGAAGTTCCCAGCGTTGGAAACGGCTGGAACAAGCTGAAAGTGGTGTGGAGTCAAACCTTCATGAAAGTTCTAGACAGAAAGAAGGATGCTGAAGCAAAAGATTGTCCAGTGCATCGACGAGCAACAAAAACAGGAGTTAAATGCAAGCCACAATACACTGAACAAAAGAGTAAAGAAAAGTGCCAGGAAAGACAAAAGAAAATATTATGAAGCTATGGCGAGTAAAGCAGAATAAACTGCAACCAAAGGAGACCTCGCAACACTCTATCAAACAGCTAGGGTCCTATCGCAGAGGAGATCAATGCAAATCAAGTCAGTGAAGGATGAAAATGGAAAGGCAATCATAAAATAGGTAGAGAAAAGGAAATACTGGGCTGAACACTTCAAAAGACTTCTAAATCGACCACTACCTACTAACGCGCACAACAGTATCAACAGCGGAAGCAGAACTACCAGTGGATAATAACCCTCGTCGAAAACTGAAATCCTGAATGCGATGAAAATGCTTAAAACAGGGAAAGTGGCAAGACCAGACTGAATCAGTGGCACAGTGGTTAGGACTCTCGCCGACCATGTACATGGTCCGGGATTCGATCCCCTACCGACGCACACCTGATATCTATGGTCGGCCTGCGAAATTTGGGCTACCGATATCACATGCTGAAAATTCCATACATGTACCGAAAATACGGTGTGGAATCAAGCTGTAATCAAAAAAATATTTAAAAAATCCCAGCAGAAGCATTGAAAATGGACCCAGAGACATCAGCGGACCTGATGACTCCACTAATGAAGAAGATGTGAAAAGATGGCAAGGCTCCTGCGTATTGGAAGAAAGGTTACTTATTAGGACTGCCAAAGAAAGGACACCTAGGTGAATGCAAGAACTGGCGCGACATTATGCTCCTGTCCATCTCAAGAAAAATACTAAGCCGTATCATCCAGTGGAGTATCGAATACGCTCTGGATTGAAACCTTCGACCGGAACAAGCTGAATTCAGGAGAAACAAGTCATGTTTTGATCAAATAGCCACACTGCGGATCATCATTGAACAAAGCCTAGAATGGCAGTCACTTCTTTATCTCAACTTCATTGACTTTGTAAAGGCCTTCGACAGCGTCAATCGAGAGGTGATTTGACTACTTCTTCGCTGTTACGAGATGCCACCAACAAATATACATCTGATGCAGCAGGTGTACGACACTGATGCAAACCAAGTAATCCACAACGGGAAACTCAGGGAATCCTTTGGGCTGAAGATGGTAGTAAGACAACGCTGGTTGCCTACTGTCTTCAATGATTTTCCTGACTGCGGTAGACTTGATGATGCGACAGACAGTGACGAGCAGCGACGAAACAGGCATAAAATGGATCAACACAAAAAATTTGGAGGATCTGGATGTCTTTTTATTGCCTCGTGTAAATTGATAAAGAGAACTAATTGTTTTAAAATTTTAAAGAGATACTCCCTCCATACATTATCAGAAGGTTAGATAGACTAGTTAACCTAAGGTGCAAAATTATAATCGAACGCGACATTTTGTGAATTTTCTGAATTACGTATTAAGAATCATTCTTTTCTGCGACAATTTTATAAAATTTCGAAATTCAGTAAACAGTCGTAAGAATGAACATGTTTCTATTTGTCTTTAATGTATTCACCATTCTATATATATGTATAATGCTCACTATTTATTTGTGTATAGTTCTAGTGAGAATTCGTGACCAGTGAGGTCCATCCATTCAGGTGTGAGGATTGATGTCCAACCGATGACATAGGTTGGTTGTCGCGCTAAAGCAAGATTAGGTAAAAGTATGATTTCTTACAGTGGCTGATGAGTTATGTTCTTGTGGCTGAATGATCTACGACCTAGCATCGTAACCGAAAGGCACAGGTTTGAACCTCAGAGGGTGCGTACTGTAGATGATTCTCAATCTAGGATGAAAATGTATACATAGATATATTAATGATATATCTTTATGTCTCCGTTTGCGTATATGTATGTGCCTTTTATAGTTGTATTTGTCTGTCTCATTACCTCTCTATCTATCTGTACATGGTTTCAGTCAGCGAATTTTTTCTCATATGTTTCCAGGTGTCGGTACTCATTCACTCACCACACATGTACATTCATAAGACAGAGCGCATGAGGATGAGGAGGACAACAACCAGTCTTACCTTCTACATTAAGAAGTTAAAACATTCTGGTATTACCCAACCCTTACTCCTACAATTCGTTAATTCTCGCATCCTGCCTATTATTCTCTATTGTTCCCCCTTAGTTTTTCCCGGGCTACTGAAGAAAGACTATAACATATTACGCAGGATGTTAAATGTTGTCAGCAGAGTAAGCAACGTGCCACTTAACCAGCTTGTTAATATTTTGGTTGACAGGCACATGGACTCATGTGAAAAATGGGCCAAATCCATCTTATCTAACTCACACGCCCCCCTCTTCACTCACAACACTCCCCTTGCATCTCATCGGGTAAAACCAGAAGCCAATATAGAAAACTATATGCTCGCACCAGCAAGTACAAAAACTTAACCATACCTTACTTAGCTCGTGTTCTGTGCAATAAAGAAAGCATTAGGCGTGACACCTATAATTCATTAAATAGTCAGTAGTACAACTGGATCTCGTCTTTCCAACCCACATCATCAATATGTACAACATTTTCTTTCTTCCTATTCCTTTTCTCTCTCTTCTTTTTCCGTTATGTGCTGCTTTGTCGCTTTCTCTCGCTTACGCCTGTTAATAAGACAGCTCCCACTTTTCTAACACCTTCAAACACTGTTTCAGCTTTACCTTTGCTACTGACATGCCAATGTATCGTTGTAATAATGAACTGCGGTTTCCTCAATCTATGTAGAATTCTATTTATTGATAATGTACAAACTGGATGCAATACTGTAGTAAAAAATGCTGAGAATTCCATTCTATATCACAAGTACTGTTTTGGAATAAAGCAAATTATTATTAAGCCTGATGTTAATCGACACCCAATACTAACAGTGCAAAGTTTAGTCATCAGATATTTTTCCTAAATGGACAATAGGCTAAAGCATACAGAAATAGTGTGAGTAAATCCAGCTGTGGAGAAACCGTACAGTTTAACTTGAGTTGTATAAAATTCATTTAACTAGAGGAAATCCCATAGATATTTGAATGTCTCCCGGCTGTTAGTTAATTCTTTTAAGATTGATACTCTCTCATATTTTACGGATGATTCGATATTCACATTTGTATTGTAAATGGAGATGATTTCAGAAGTTCTATTGGCTATTCAGATAATTAGATCGAGTTGACTTCACTTCACTGTAGATAAGTTATTCAGAAGAGGAATTCGAATTCTTCAGCATGCACATTTGAAGAAATCCGAGGAGTTTATTTGAATTAAATAAAATACTCCCTAGCTAAAATAAAATATGCAGATTTCAGTCATTTTTGATTAATTTGATTGCAGAACTGACATCAGTTTAGGGCATTATTGGTAAGCATCTATTTCTCAGTTGTATAGGACGCTTTAGCAGTATTCACCTATGACTTCACTAGAGATCTAACCTTTCAGATTATGAAGCTACGCGTTGGTCATTACGTCATTGACTTGGAATCCAACGGCACAGGCATTCTAACGTTTTCCAATCTGCTAATATAGTCTCACTATCAATCAACGCATTCATGGATATCTGAACCACAATGGAACATCCGTTCAGCTGATCAATGTTTCTCTATCTAATTTCTGTTCATAAGTAAATCTACGCTGATATTCATCTGTAAGTAGTTATAGTGATGAGTAATTAACTATTGTAAATAAAGTCGAGAAACGTTTGTGCCAAATACAAAAAGCAAAAGGATAATATTTTGACAAGTTATAAGGTAAAGGAACAATAATCAACTTACTTTTATTACTTGCGTTGTTATAAGACAATAGGAGCAGAAGGCAAAGTGGTGCCTTCAGTAGCAAATTTCTCATGACTGGAAATCTCTCGTCAGTGTTTGTTATGAGTATTATCTACTGCGCAATATTTTTACAACTAAATCTCTCATATATAGCCTTATTATGGTTATATATGAACACACGCTATTTATGTATATGGTGTGCATATGTGTGTCTCATTTTTCTATTCACCTATCTAAAGATGCTGGTGCATTTGGACAGTAACAGAGCATAATAGCTTACATAAAAAATTAGTCAGTAGTACATTGGTTACAGAAAAAACAACAATATATTGATTTACGGTCCTTCTTGCTGTCCATGCTCATCATCCATGTGAAGGCGAATCAACCAATCCTTCCTCATAAAATAGACTGACATGTATTTCAAGGATTAGTTTGTAGAGAGTAACTTGATTCGCTTCAAGTTTCAACAAGCGGATGTTGTGAAGGGTATTTAGATGTGAAGTTAGCTGAAAGTGACGATAAAGCGATAACGACAGATATAACAATTTATGAATAATTGGATTTCAACGCAATAGTTAAGGCGTAACGCACTCCCGGGAACTCAAAGACCTTGAATACCATTCTTCATAGTATTGCAGATGTGCACCACTGATGAGGCTAGGACGACACAGTGATTGAGTCCACATGGTTTACTATGATTCTCTAGGTAAGGTCAATCAGTAACTAAATCCATCTTTGGGCTAAATAGAATTCTAAACAGTTCTGATGCGTTTATGAATTTCGAAAACACAATTAGAATAGGTGATGGATTTGAATAGTGTAATGCATTGACGCAACATACTTTGCACACTTTTGTAAGAAACACACATGATTTTGGAATATATAGGAAAGGTAAAAAGGCAATATGAAGTGAAAGAATTATTAAATTATTACCAATAAAAAAACTTATCATTGTGTGTAAACTATTAAAATATAATTATACTTTATTTGATCTAATCCACAATGCTCAAACTTTTTACTGATATTAATTCAACTGACGGTCTTCCCATTAAAAGACTGGCCAACAAACTCACACATTTATATCAAGCTGAATCTCGATTTATGAATCATCGAATTTTCAACATCAGATGCCTAAAAAATGGAATTATTCCTGTATATATGAGACTAAAATCACCGATATCTACTGATAAAGCAAATGCAGCACTCACACATGCCTCAAAAATATGTATCAAAGAAAACTTACGTGGAATTATACGAAAACTATTCACAATAAGGAAAGATATTGATGAAGCAAAAGAAAAACTGAAAGGAGCAATTGAAAAGGAAAAGTATGAAAGCATACTAGAAGTTGCACAAAAACGAAAAGAAACCACCTATGAAAAAACAAAGATGAAACAAATAAAAAAATTTAATAAACTCATGATAGCGAAAACTCCGAATGACAAACAAGTGACTAAAGCCAATTGGATTGTAAACTTGTCAGACAGAAAGCTAACAGAAGCAGAGGAAAGCGTACTGATGAAAGGAATGAACTTCAACATTAGCAACAAAAGATTAAAACCTGAAGATATTATACCTGTAATTGAAACAGCACTCGAAGGACATGACAAACAAAAAGCAGAACTGGTACGAGCACAATGTGCATTAACCTTAAAAAAGCAAAAAGCAGAAAAACTGAATGTAACGAAGGAGGAACTAAAAGCACTCCAAGACATAAAAGCAGACAAATCCATTGTCATTACTCAAGCAGACAAAGGAAACACAACGGTAATACTTAATAAAACGACATATAATGAAAAAATGAATGAACATCTACAATCTGGACCCTATACCCTAATGACGAAGTCAGCTGAAACAATCACAAACAAAACAATGAAAGAAACAGCAAAGGTAGTCAGACAAATGAAGGAAATAATTGGTAAGTCAAAATGGTTTGAAATTATGCCAAAATCATGCAATATACCTAGAATATATGGCAAGATAAAATTGCATAAAGAGGGATATCCAATAAGGCCGATTGTAGATTTTAGAAACACACCGACGTATATGCTATCAAGATTTCTCTCAACAATACTAAGACCAACAAGAGACAACTCACAAGCTAGAATAATAGATTCATTTGAATTAGTGGAGCGACTAAAAACCACTAAAATAGAGGAAGATGAAATACTAGTCAGCTTTGATATAAACAGTCTCTATACGAAAATACCCATTCAAATGGCCATGAATGCACTGAAAGAGAAACTAAAAGAAGATAATGGCCTAAAAGATAGAACACAGTTATCCATAGAAGAGATAATAAAAGGGGTGGAATTTTGTCTGACAACAACATATTTCACATTCGAAGGGAAAATATACCAACAAAATGAAGGAGTAGCCATGGGATCGCCTATCTCACCAATAATAGCTGACATATTCATGGATTATTGGGAAGAGAATGCCCTTAAACCACTCAGGTCATCACTAAAATGTTGGTGGAGATATGTAGACGACACACTAGTAATAGTGAAAAAAAACGATATTGAGAAACTCTTCTCACACATAAACAGCCATATCGACTCAATAAAATTCACTATGGAAGTAGAGAATGAAATTGGGGAACTGCCTATGTTAGATTGCAAAATACAAAGAATAAGAGATGGCAGCATTAAAACAACGCTATATAGAAAAACCACACACTCTGGAAGATTCCTCGATTATCACTCAGCTCATCCACTCACGGTAAAAAGAGGATTAATACAAGGTCTTGCAGATAGAATACGTAGACTTACAACAACGCAAGAGGACCAGTGTAAAGAAATAAACGTCCTATTCAAGATGCTACTCGAAAACAACTACCCAAAACAATTTATAAAAGATAATATAAAAAAGAAAAAAAAGAGGGTAAAACCGGAGAATAACAAGATGGAAGAATGCAAAAAAACAGTCACAATACCATATAAAAATGGTACATCAGAGGCAATTCAAAGAAACCTCAAAAGTATCGGCATTCACACAGCTTTTAAACCGACAAATCTAATCAAAAATAAAATAAATCAACTGAAAGATCCCATAAAAAGGATGGATAAAAACAACTTGATTTATAAAATATCTTGTGCTGACTGTCCGACTAAATATGTGGGGCAAACGTCCAGATCACTCAAAATAAGAGTGAATGAACATAAACGCCTAACCAAAGGTCAACCAACAGGAACACAAGCCTACAAAAATCTTGAAAAAAATTCATCGATAGCTGCACATGCATGGGACAAAAACCACAATATCGATTGGGACAATGTGTGTATTCTAAAAACTAACATGAACAAATGGAAAGAAAGACTTATAACAGAATCGATATTCATTAAAGTCACACCGGATACATGTAACAAGGGTGACTCAGTACAACTATCATCAACTTGGAATATAATTCTGGATACAAAAACATGAATGAACTTGGAATACAACTCAAATACAAAAAAAAAAAAAATATGAATGAGCAAAAATAATGAACTATATATACGAGTACAAATCATAAATGTGTGAATCAAACAATTCCAACACTGGTGTGAACACGGGCAGTAATTTTGCTCGAAATATTACCAATAACAAAACTTATCATTGTGTGTAAACTATTAAAATATAATTATACTTTATTTGATCTAATCCACAATGCTCAAACTTTTTACTGATATTAATTCAACTGACGGTCTTCCCATTAAAAGACTGGCCAACAAACTCACACATTTATATCAAGCTGAATCTCGATTTATGAATCATCGAATTTTCAACATCAGATGCCTAAAAAATGGAATTATTCCTGTATATATGAGACTAAAATCACCGATATCTACTGATAAAGCAAATGCAGCACTCACACATGCCTCAAAAATATGTATCAAAGAAAACTTACGTGGAATTATACGAAAACTATTCACAATAAGGAAAGATATTGATGAAGCAAAAGAAAAACTGAAAGGAGCAATTGAAAAGGAAAAGTATGAAAGCATACTAGAAGTTGCACAAAAACGAAAAGAAACTACCTATGAAAAAACAAAGATGAAACAAATAAAAAAATTTAATAAACTCATGATAGCGAAAACTCCGAATGACAAACAAGTAACTAAAGCCAATTGGATTGTAAACTTGTCAGACAGAAAGCTAACAGAAGCAGAGGAAAGCGTACTGATGAAAGGAATGAACTTCAACATTAGCAACAAAAGATTAAAACCTGAAGATATTATACCTGTAATTGAAACAGCACTCGAAGGACATGACAAACAAAAAGCAGAACTGGTACGAGCACAATGTGCATTAACCTTAAAAAAGCAAAAAGCAGAAAAACTGAATGTAACGAAGGAGGAACTAAAAGCACTCCAAGACATAAAAGCAGACAAATCCATTGTCATTACTCAAGCAGACAAAGGAAACACAACGGTAATACTTAATAAAACGACATATAATGAAAAAATGAATGAACATCTACAGTCTGGACCCTATACCCTAATGACGAAGTCAGCTGAAACAATCACAAACAAAACAATGAAAGAAACAGCAAAGGTAGTCAGACAAATGAAGGAAATAATTGGTAAGTCAAAATGGTTTGAAATTATGCCAAAATCATGCAATATACCTAGAATATATGGCAAGATAAAATTGCATAAAGAGGGATATCCAATAAGGCCGATTGTAGATTTTAGAAACACACCGACGTATATGCTATCAAGATTTCTCTCAACAATACTAAGACCAACAAGAGACAACTCACAAGCTAGAATAATAGATTCATTTGAATTAGTGGAGCGACTAAAAACCACTAAAATAGAGGAAGATGAAATACTAGTCAGCTTTGATGTAAACAGTCTCTATACGAAAATACCCATTCAAATGGCCATGAATGCACTGAAAGAGAAACTAAAAGAAGATAATGGCCTAAAAGATAGAACACAGTTATCCATAGAAGAGATAATAAAAGGGGTGGAATTTTGTCTGACAACAACATATTTCACATTCGAAGGGAAAATATACCAACAAAATGAAGGAGTAGCCATGGGATCGCCTATCTCACCAATAATAGCTGACATATTCATGGATTATTGGGAAGAGAATGCCCTTAAACCATTCAGGTCATCACTAAAATGTTGGTGGAGATATGTAGACGACACACTAGTAATAGTGAAAAAAAACGATATTGAGAAACTCTTCTCACACATAAACAGCCATATCGACTCAATAAAATTCACTATGGAAGTAGAGAATGAAATTGGGGAACTGCCTATGTTAGATTGCAAAATACAAAGAATAAGAGATGGCAGCATTAAAACAACGCTATATAGAAAAACCACACACTCTGGAAGATTCCTCGATTATCACTCAGCTCATCCACTCACGGTAAAAAGAGGATTAATACAAGGTCTTGCAGATAGAATACGTAGACTTACAACAACGCAAGAGGACCAGTGTAAAGAAATAAACGTCCTATTCAAGATGCTACTCGAAAACAACTACCCAAAACAATTTATAAAAGATAATATAAAAAAGAAAAAAAAGAGGGTAAAACCGGAGAATAACAAGATGGAAGAATGCAAAAAAACAGTCACAATACCATATAAAAATGGTACATCAGAGGCAATTCAAAGAAACCTCAAAAGTATCGGCATTCACACAGCTTTTAAACCGACAAATCTAATCAAAAATAAAATAAATCAACTGAAAGATCCCATAAAAAGGATGGATAAAAACAACTTGATTTATAAAATATCTTGTGCTGACTGTCCGACTAAATATGTGGGGCAAACGTCCAGATCACTCAAAATAAGAGTGAATGAACATAAACGCCTAACCAAAGGTCAACCAACAGGAACACAAGCCTACAAAAATCTTGAAAAAAATTCATCGATAGCTGCACATGCATGGGACAAAAACCACAATATCGATTGGGACAATGTGTGTATTCTAAAAACTAACATGAACAAATGGAAAGAAAGACTTATAACAGAATCGATATTCATTAAAGTCACACCGGATACATGTAACAAGGGTGACTCAGTACAACTATCATCAACTTGGAATATAATTCTGGATACAAAAACATGAATGAACTTGGAATACAACTCAAATACAAAAAAAAAATATATATATGAATGAGCAAAAATAATGAACTATATATACGAGTACAAATCATAAATGTGTGAATCAAACAATTCCAACACTGGTGTGAACACGGGCAGTAATTTTGCTCGAAATATTACCAATAACAAAACTTATCATTGTGTGTAAACTATTAAAATATAATTATACTTTATTTGATCTAATCCACAATGCTCAAACTTTTTACTGATATTATTAAATTAGTGTTTCCTTAAGTTGCTAATTGAATATGGGGATTCAACAGTGCATTTCTACTTCGTCGTACAATATGTGATCCTCTTTATCTGGTCCCATGATACCACATTGCCGCAATGGGACACAAGACTCCATCGACATATGCATGTCCGTTTATTTGCAAAACTTATTTATTTTTCCTACATAACCTAAGGCTATATCAACCAACAATATACTTATTTGATCATAAGGAATAAAAAGACAGTTGCAGCGAAGAAAATTTTCTTTTCGACGAAGTCATCATCTAGGCTGTACATTAGTGTATTTATATCAAATGGATGGGAAAGTTCCAGAACAATTTCTGGTTAGGGGTTGAATTAATAAAAATTACAATTAGGAATTAGAATGCCATAATAAACAAGGGGATGGGTAAAACTCAAACAAAGTAGCATAATAACTAAGAAAATTGACATTGTGCAATTGGGGGTTAGAAATGTAAACATAGCAAAATATACAGGATGTTTGGATAAGAAACTAGTGTGATGAATAATTGTTTATGCAATCAGGGATTAAATATGTAGAAATAATAAAATGACAAAATAAACAGGAAGTGTGGATGTGAAAATATGGTAGTGTAGACAGGGATTTAGAAAACTTAAAATAACATGAATAAACAGGAAGTTTAGATAAGAAAGGCGATGGGATGTTCATTATTAAAAAATTACCTGTTTACGATGGCCATGGCAGGGACAGGGGTTGAATGTATTTCTTTTGGATACAAAGGGTGGGTTTGAGTTTTTGGATAGCTAACGCCTCAGCTATGCCCAAATGTCTTGATTTCACTCCATTTGGTAGGTTTGATTGAATCTTGTATATTACTTTTAAGGACTTTCGAAAGGCGCTGAATGTCCTGAGTTGACCAGATGTTCTGTCAGTGAACTGTTTACACGTTTTTTCTCTGCTTTTACCAGCCAGGCTGGGTAGTGTTCACGAGCGCGTTTTCCAAGTTGGCGCATTGTACGGCCGATGTACTCAGCTCCACAAGAGCAAGTGAACTTGTATATGCATGTTGAGGTGGCCCAATGCAACAGCTTGTCTTTCGCGTTCTGGTTGAACAGTTTCATGCAGGAAAACGTCAGTCGTAGGCTTGCGGCGAAGTATGTTTTCCTCAGCGATTCGGAGAGGCGTTTGCGAAGGATTTCTGCTTCGATATCACCTTTGAATTCTAGATTAAGCAGAAGTATTTTCTTTGGGATGGATTGGACTTGTTCTGAAGTCTTCTTCGGTTTGAGATTCTTGTCTATGAACCTGGGCGGGAAACCGTTTTCCATCAGGGTTTTTCTGAGATTACGCAGTTCTTCTTCGATCACTTCCTCGCTGCATATCTTCCGAATCCTCAAGGAAAGATCGTGTATCAGGTTCCTCTTTCTGCTTAGCGGTACGAAGCTTTGAAAGTTGATGAATTGTCCAGTCCATGTAGGCTTTTTGTATATGGACCTTTTCAAAGAGTCGTTGTCATTTCTTGTCAGTTGGACGTCCAGGAAGTGGAACATTCCGTCGGATTCGGTTTCAAGTGTAAAGTCGATGTTTGGGTGGGCGTTGTTGAAGATTTGAAGTAGGTTTTCAAGGTCTAGCTTCTCATCACAAATGATGAAAGTATCATCAATGTATCTCTTGTAGAGATGAAGGTCTTCGATAGTTGATGATAACGGGTTGTTTTCGAGGCTGGCCATAAAACAGTCGGCTAGGAGTGGTCCGAGTGGAGAGCTTATTGCTACGCCATCTGTTTGCCTGTAGGTTTTATTGTTGAATCTGAAGTAAACGTTGAAGGTGCAGCGTAGTAACAGCTCCTTTAGATAATGCATCGGTATGCCGACACCTATGCTGTTGCATTGGATGAAGTTACACAGAAAGCATATAGTTTCTGTCAGAGGAACATTGGTGAACAGAGAGACGACGTCTAGGGAGACCATTTTTTTATTTGCGAGGTTGACATTTTTAATTGAATCCACGAAGTCGAATGTGTCGCGGAGGTTGTATCTAGACAACTTTTCTTTCACTGGTCCAAGAATTTCTACCAGCCACTTCGCGATTAGTTGATATGGCGAATTGATCATATCTAATATTGGGCGGAATGGGACGTCCTTCTTGTGCACTTTGGGTAGTCCATACATTCGTGACGATGTAGAACCAGATTGGCAAAGTTTTTCATATAGTTCTGTATTGATAATCGATTCATCTTTCATTTTTTTTCAGTAAGTTGGTTAGCTGGAGCTCCGTCTGTTCAGTTGGATCTTTTTGGGTCGTCTGTTTTTGAAATTTGCTGTCATCACATAGAATTGATGAGAGTTTCTTCACATAGACTTAATTCAACCCCTAACCAGAAATTGTTCTGGAACTTTCCCATCCATTTGATATAAATACACTAATGTACAGCCTAGATGATGACTTCGTCGAAAAGAAAATTTTCTTCGCTGCAACTGTCTTTTTATTCCATATGATCAAATATACTTATTGCAAATATCAATATGTATGTATAAATATATACATACATATATGCGCGACTGTGCAGCTTGATGTCGAATTCGTCGGAAAGAGTTGATTAGCTGAGTCCAATCAGCGCCGACAATGCCTTCTCATTTTTCAACACTCTATCTGATATAAAATAGATTTCATATTGTTATAATATGAATATGTGAAATTATTCTTACATTCTGGCTTACTAGAACACTGATTAGACTGACTGGAATGCACTGAACGCTGAGTGAGTAAAATACGCGCTCAACTGGGTATAAAATCTATTTAGAGGAGAAAAATAAACACAAAACTTCAACATAACAAGCAGAAAACACAAAACGAGATCACATTGCACACATCAATTAATTAAGATGAAATGAACGTCACTCAGCTAAAGTTAATGAAATGAGAATACTCTCATAATATTCAACATAGAAGATACCGCAGAATTTAGGTCAAACAGAGAAAGCCGAAGAAAAGAAGAAGAAAAAGAAATAAAAGTAGCATTGGGCTGGTAATAAACCGTGAGAAATATTAGGAATGAAATTTGGTAGCATTTATGGAATTCTGTAGATTAGTTGAAGCTACAAGTAGAATGGTAATTGATTTTATTTTGATGTCTGTGGACAATAGAGTGCAAATTCTTTTACACAGAATTGTTTATTTATTTTTTTATTTTGATTACATCTTGATTCCATACCGTATTTTCAGTACAAGTATGGCATTTTCAGCATGGATATCGGTAGCCCAAATTTACAGGTCGACCATAGATATCGGATGTGCGCCGGCAGGGGATCGAACCCCGGACCATGTACATGGTCGGCGAGAGTCCTAACCACTGTGCCACCGACGCACAAGTTTTAATCAGAGTATCCCCTGATTTAGGTGGAATAATTGGCGGTGACGCGCAGATAGATGACATAAATTTCGGGGAGAAACGTGTATCCCAATGGAGTATAACATCTGAAAATCATGGAAGCCAATTTGTTTGGGAGGTATATAAACTCACTGCACCTGGAACCCAAGAATCACTGGAACGAAGCAATTTCGCTGAGATTTTACAAATATAATTTTATAAATGAATACTCAAAATTGTAACTAGGTGGGGTGAAGATTGGTAAGATGTGAGTAGGGTTACGTAATATGGACATGTTTAGAAAGATTAGATGCTAGTGAAGGAGTTTGGAGACAATTATGAAAATAAACTAGATAATAGGTGAGAAGATTGAATGGGTTAGTTACTAAAAATTGTTATACGAAAATTGCGAAAAATTTGATAACAAAATGTTGATGACAAATAAACTTGGAATTAAACCCACGGTAGTAGGAGGGGGTGGAGAAGTTTCTTCTGTGTGCATAACTCCGGCTTTTCCATCCAAATCGCTAAGGCTTCGGCAATACAAAATATACGAAAGCTTGTCGATTTTGGAAGGCTTCTTTTGACTTTATAGATGACTTTGAACGACTTCTTGCAAATCGAATGACCAGTGTTGATTATATGCTCAATAATGTTCTTATTTCAATGTCTTGATGGGTATATTTCGCGAATTTGATATCAGTTGGAAACAAGGGATGTCAGAACCGTTTCATGAGATGAGGTTAAATGCAAAAACATATCATTTCTCATTCATTTACCGTACATGAGGGAATAGGCCTGTGAATTGCTTGACAATTGTTTACACAATGACCGAGTGCTCTATTAAACGAGCGAAGCTCATCAACGTGGAATATTAAAAATGCTGGCTGGATGCGGAAGCCTTGCTTAGAAATATCAATGCTCAGATAGCAGTAAACTGATTAGGACCATAGTCAGGCAGTCAACAGACTGCATAGGTCAAACGGAACAGTCAAAGACTCCATCCAAAATACTGCCCAAATTGTATTAAACTCACCTCTGTCTGTAATATCCACAGACATCAAAATAAAATCAATTACCATTCTACTTGTAGCTTCAACTAATCTACAGAATTCCATAAATGCTACCAAATTTCATTCCTAATATTTCTCACGGTTTATTACCAGCCCAATACTACTTTTATTTCTTTTTCTTCTTCTTTTCTTCGGCTTTCTCTGTTTGACCTAAATTCTGCGGTATCTTCTATGTTGAATATTATGAGAGTATTCTCATTTCATTAACTTTAGCTGAGTGACGTTCATTTCATCTTAATTAATTGATGTGTGCAATGTGATCTCGTTTTGTGTTTTCTGCTTGTTATGTTGAAGTTTTGTGTTTATTTTTCTCCTCTAAATAGATTTTATACCCAGTTGAGCGCGTATTTTACTCACTCAGCGTTCAGTGCATTCCAGTCAGTCTAATTAGTCCTCTAGTAAGCCAGAATGTAAGAATAATTTCACATATTCATATTATAACGATCTGGAATCTTCTTGGGAAGGCATTGTCGGCGCTTATCGGATTCAGCGAATTGACTCTTTCCGACGAATTCATCATCAAACTATACAATCTTGCATGTCTACTATACTTTAAGTAATTCTATCCGGTGAGGGAGTTTAATCAAAGGTGGAATCAAATAAGATAATAAATTATAGTATGAAATGCAAATACCATATTTGTGATTCTAATTATGTTTTAATGTGAAGTGGACAAACAAACAATTTATATGTATTAGTTATGTATATTTATTCATATATATGCATATTTGCAATAAATATATTGTGGATAGGTAGTGCATTAAGTTATGTAGGAAAAATTAATAAATTTTGCAAATTAACAGTCATGGAAATAACGATTTAGTCTTGTGTCCTATTTCTTCAATGTGGTATCATATGACGAGATATTCATACATAGTATGTGTTCATATTTAACCATAATAAGGCTATATATGAGAGATTTAGTCGTAATAAGATTTCGCAGTAAATAATACTCAAATTCTATATAATTAAATTATAATGAAATCATTCGTTGAAGACAGAAGTTGAAAAAGAGTTTCGATGCCTTGGTTCCCATTGTCCTGATGATGTCTACTTGTACTTCTCCCCTTAATGCTGCATGCAATCGATTCTCCGGTAAATGAATGGTTGAATGAATGAATAAATGAATGAATGAATGCATGAATGAGTGAGTGATTTTGTGAATGAATGAATCAGTGAATGGATGGCTTGATGAATTGAATGTTGAATTCACATGAAGAAGGATACTATTTCTGTCAGCCTCCATACGTGTATGAATTCTGGTTATTTTCGGTACACGATTTGTACACGATTGGTCACCACTAGAGTCTCCTGGTTCGTCAGTGATCAAATGTACAAGTGAGATTTCGTGAGCGGAGGTTTGTTTACTAATTCAACTAGGCAAAATATGATTCAACCATCTCCCACCCATATATGTCAACTGAAGCATATACATACGTCTCGCCACCATCAGGTCGTATGTATCAAGGTCAGTATTAAAATTATTCCCTTAGACCCCTCTGAGTGGAAAACAATTCTTCGATGAGCTTGATATGGATTTGGGGCATTGCGCTACTCAGTGTTGAAGCAGTCTCCGAATGACATCGCGGTCAACTCTGTGCAAGGCCTTTCAAAATCAATCATGTTTTACTTTTGTGCAGCTTGCCTAAATTACTGAGCTACTTGAATCGCTTACACCAAAATGCCTTAAATCACTTGGAGGTGGTGTGTTCAAATCGTCCAGTGATATCATGTATACTAGACATGTACCTGCGCGCTGATTTACCTGGATGCCAGGTGAACGCTGCTCAACTCTTCAACAAAATGAAGATATATCTCCGATTATTGCTCTGCACGCAAATCCTGTATAAAGAGAAAGGTGTTTGGGAACAAAGTAAATACGATGAAAATGTTTCTCACATATATCCCATAGTGTCTGACATGAAGCTTCATTGTTGCTATTATTATTACAGATTGATTAGTGAATTCACCTAGAAATTTGACTGTCAAATGAATAATACTCTGTGAAAATGACGATTATTCCTTTTTTATCTTATATTGCCTCTTTTCATACTGATGTACTGACTACATTGTTTTAAATTCATTTGTATTTTGAAGTGTGCTTTCACTTGTCAAGAATGCTGTTATACTTTTGAAGTTCTGATTGTTCTTCACACGGCTGCATACACACTTACATCATATCGGTTACTTCGGATATTCCCTGTGTCAATAATTTTAGTGGATCATTATGCGTGACTTACGCCAGTACGATTTGATCGTTTTCTGATGACAAGGAGTTAGTCTTTTGTGAATGCTTTTGTAAGCTATGATTTCATATTTTTGAGTGAAAGTAGAATCTTCTGACATAAGAATCGCTAACTTGTTCAAAGTGTGCTTAAAATCGATTTGCTCATCAGACGTAATGAGTGACAGCTGATTGGCTGTTTTTTCTCAATTATTAATCACTCTTATATGACCTAAATCAATCTGTCTATGAGTACAAATTAGTTGAATTACCAGAAGCCACTGCATTTCACAATGATACTGTTTCCAGTCCAGATGAGAGTGAAAAGTTCTTAAGCTGTCTTAGCGATTTCTAAAAGAATATTACGTCTGACTTTTTACATTAGGAATTTGAGGCTTTCAGGTATAACCCAAGCACTCCTCTTACGAGTTGACAACTCGTGCAGCTTACCTATTCTTCTTCACAGTTCACCCTTATTCTTTCCTTGATTGCCTAAAAAAGACTATGTCATACTTCGTAGTGCTCTGAAGACTGTCAGTAGGACGAGTGGTATCTCATTGGGCCATATCGTTGACATTGTCACCAACAGACACTTGATGTCATGCAACCAATTTGCTAAAGGAATTTTGTCAGACTCTGAGCAACCACTTTGCCCACAGCGCCAACCTTGTGTCTTCTCAGGTAAAACAAGAAGTCTTTTCAGAAGAATTTATGCACGTAAGTCTAAGTATAAAATTTCCACTATACCATATTCAGCACGTACTTTATGTGATGAAAGTAGTGTCAGGCATGAACTAACTAACCTTCTCTGCACCACTAAATAAACTATTTCCTCCACCCTCACAGCACCAAACTTTATTGTATTTCTTATATTTATAATCCTCTCAATTTTTGCTTTTGTTTATTTTTTTCATAAGTGTGAACATAATTTAGCTGTGTTATTAACGTTAATTTTGTATTTCCCCTCACTATACTATATCAGCAGAACATTAGATTCAATAATCTCTAACATGCAAAAATTTCCAAAGTGAATCGACAATAATGTTTGAAACAAACACACTGTTATTATCATTAATAATATTATTATTATATTTAATATTCTCAATTCTTGATTCGAATATTTTTGACTTTATATCGTAAATGTGGACAAATTCCTACGGTTAATTTATTTTAAATTTTATTTATATTTTGACTAAAGCAGATGCAATATTGTGACAAATGCTGTGAATTCCATTCGGTATTATAAGTATTGTTTTTGGAATAAAGTAGATTATTATTATTATTAGACTACAATGCTCCATTTGATTCCTACAGTAACTATTCACTCACAATTTTGTTGTTCAGTACACTATGTAAGCATCCGCTCTGTCCACACAGGATGCATTTGAAGTCATTTAACACATAAATGCTCAAATAAATGAACGTTTGCTTTCAGTATATAGTCACTGTAGGTGGCACACAGCTTAAACAGCAGATTGAACAGAATATACTTGAAATATCTTGTTCCTCATGACATTGATCCGACTTGCTCTCAGAGCTGCACTAAAATAAAAACCAAAATAAAACGTATCTTATCTCTCTATTGAATTTTTTGAAGGAAATAAATGCTAAATTAAATGCAATTACACCTCTAGAGCTCGTCTGTACCCTGAGAACCTAATGAAGCCACTGGAAGCAATAACTCTCTGTTCGCCAATAATTATTATTATTGATGCAACACTAGTAGACATCACGTCTGTAGGTATCAGACGCAAAAACATTATTACAAAGGATATCTGAAATGATGTAAGTCGAATATTACTGAAAGTTTAGTCACGGGGACCTGTGTCAGTATAGTTCCGACCAACATTAAAGACCAGTCTAAATCAATGAAAGTCTTAGTCGAGATTAAAAAGGTCTGTAGTGACGAATAACTGTGATACATGCATAAAACCTAAGCACTGTGGTAGTATGTATTTTTGCGTTTATTTGTCTACTGCACAGATCACAGAAAATGAAACAGTAGTATTTACTAGATGGCAATTCGAACACAATATACTGCTCATAACCATATAATTAGTGATGAAGCATCTTTGAGGCTTGTATCTGATAGTTGTCATTTTTCTTCTCCATAACAAAGAGGGAATTGGAGGTCCATAGTAAAAATTTAAGATCTCAACTCACTAACTTCTTTGAATTGAAATATCGATTAAATTACTTTAAATTTCATATTGAAGAAAAAGTAGTTAGTTCTGACATCCTGAGCTTATAGACACAAACACGAATATATATATATGTCTATAGAAGAAGTCAGGAATGGATTCAGCAATTCAGGATTAAAAGCAGAGTACCAATTAAAGAAGTAATTCTAGTAGAGCATCTGCTCCTGACTTCTGCAGTATTCAATTTCCATGGAGAGATATATAAACAAATGTAGAGGTTTTCATGGTGTAACCAGTATTCCTTTCTAAACACAGTGGTATGCTGCTGGTATGTAGAATACAGATTCAAGGTATCCAAATTAAAAGGCATTTCTGGGCTTTTCGAACACAACAAATAAAATGTGGATGAGATTCCACCGACATATTAGTAGAAAATTCATAGAGTGACACCTTCAATACTTGACTGTACAACAAAAACGAAGTAAGAATGGGTGTTTAACACCAGCATTTTCAGAAAATCTACACATAAAGACCAATATTTGGAATATTACTCATCCCATCTGATGCCAGTGCAAATAGGTCTAATGACACTCCTGACACGTGACGCCCTAAAACAAGGTAATGTAAGGCAGAACATTATGAAAAATTGAATACTTCCATGTAAACTATGAATGCACTGTGATATTCACATATGTGACCGAGCTGGTTATGATGTAATATTTTCAGTGGACAAAAGACAGGTAGTTCAGCAAAGAGTCTCTTTTCGGTGAATTCATTTTCAAAGCTGTACAATCGTAAATATATATGGTTATTTTGTGTGTGTGTGTATACATTAAATTTGTCAAACAAAATACGGTTAGTAAGTTCAAATGAATTGGATGTTGATAAGAGGATAGCAACAAAAGTGATGAGTTGTCAAAAACGATTGTAAAAGAGGAGTAAGTTTAGGTGAATTGGATGTTCATATAAGAGAGTAGTAACAAAGTGATGAGTTGTCATAAATGATTGTTAAATAAGAGTTACGCAATGGCATGAATAGATTGATGAATGAGTTGTACTCAAAGGGTGTGCATGGAAACAAAATAATATACAGAATTACACAAGGGTTTTAAGTTAGAAAAAATAAGCATACAAACAGAAGTAAGGTCAAATCAAACAAACAAAGAAGAGTTGGGTCGAATCAACGGAGTTGTTACTATGCGAGTAGAAGTGGTTGGATAATTTTCTTTTGTATGCATAGTTCTGGTTCCACCAACTGGATGGGTAGGGCTTCTGCGATGCAAAGAAGACGAAATCGTACTGTCTTTGGGAGGTTGTTCTTCACTTTGTAGATCACTTTGAAGGAGGCGTTCGTTGAGATGGAATGACCAGTGTTGACTAGATGTTCGATTATTGCACTCCTTACACGGCCATAATTTCCTTTCTGTAGCCACGCTGGGTAGTGTTCTTTGACCCATTTTGACAGGATGCGCGTTGAACGACCGATGTGCCTGGCTCCACAGCAACCGGTGAACTGATATATACACATAGAAGTGGTCATGGCAAGCCTCGAGAACGGCCCACTCAAATCAACCATCGACAATTTTCAGTGGTACGTTAGATATGTTGACGAAATCTTTATCATCTGTGATGACGATCACAATCTCAATCAACTACTACAAATATTCAATAAATGCCATCCAGCCACAAAGTTCACTTTGGAAACTGAAAACGAATCTAAAATCCCTTTTCTTGACGTTGAGCTCACAAGGAGAGATGACGGAACTTTAAGAAGGTCAATCCATCGGAAACCGACTTGGAACGGACAATTAACAAGTTTCTACAGCTGGGTACCAATCAGTCGGAAAAGAAACCTAATTAAATCCCTTGCCACTCGCGTCAGACGCATCTGCAGCTCCGACACCATGGAAGAAAAACTAAACTTCCTGAGGAAAATCTTCATGCAAAATGGCTACCCACCAAGATTCGTAGACAAAAACATCAAACAGAAAAACTAAAAGCAAGAGACACCATCCGTGCCAAAAGAGACACTTTATATGAACCTAGACCTCAAAGGAGACCTACTTAGTGACGTCCTCAGAAGGAGAATTTCCACCTCTTTATGAAGAACTTTCCCTGCGGCAACACTGAGAATAGTGTTCTCCAGTCGCCCGCTGATCTGCAGAAACCCAAAGGACAAGATTCCGCACATGACCATTTCTATGTGTATATATCAGTTACCTGTTGCTGTGGAGCCAGGTACATCGGTCGTTCAACGCGCATCCTGTCAAAAAGGGTCAAAGAACACCACCCAGCGTGGCTACAGAAAGGAAATAATGGCCATATAAGGAGTGCAATAATCGAACATCTAGTCAACACTGGTCATTCCATCTCAACGAACGCCTCCTTCAAAGTGATCTACAAAGTGAAGAACAACCTCCCAAAGACAGTACGATTTCGTCTTCTTTGCATCGCAGAAGCCCTACCCATCCAGTTGGTGGAACCAGAACTATGCATACAAAAGAAAATTATCCAACCACTTCTACTCGCATAGTAACAACTCCGTTGATTCGACCCAACTCTTCTTTGTTTGTTTGATTTGACCTTACTTCTGTTTGTATGCTTATTTTTTCTAACTTAAAACCCTTGTGTAATTCTGTATATTATTTTGTTTCCATGCACACCCTTTGAGTACAACTCATTCATCAATCTATTCATGCCATTGCGTAACTCTTATTTAACAATCATTTATGACAACTCATCACTTTGTTACTACTCTCTTATATGAACATCCAATTCACCTAAACTTACTCCTCTTTTACAATCGTTTTTGACAACTCATCACTTTTGTTGCTATCCTCTTATCAACATCCAATTCATTTGAACTTACTAACCGTATTTTGTTTGACAAATTTAATGTATACACACACACACAAAATAACCATATATATTTACGATTGTACAGCTTTGAAAATGAATTCACCGAAAAGAGACTCTTTGCTGAACTACCTGTCTTTTGTCTACTAATGTCCGAATGGGAATTATTCATGAAGTAATTTTTTTACTCATAAGATGCCTATCCAGTGACAGTATTTCTACTCCTTTCTCAAACAGCATTGATTAATGATAATGGTAAGGCATTGATTGTTGGTGACGGTTTCTCATTCTATTCTGGAAACTGAAGTCGTGATTATGCTTAGGTACATTTCAGGAATAATCGATTACATATGATTGTTAATTCTGGTAATTGCGTGTGTTTTAGGTTCAACATCGTCTGAGAAATGAAATGCCTAACACATTCTAATTTTTGTATATTTATCTATGAGAATTTCTTCCAAAGGAAATTTAGAAGGATAATGGCACAATGACAAATTCACACGCAAAGTGATGCGTAAAATCCGGAAACACAGGATTTATCTAAAAGACGGTACTATATTAAACATAATATATATAAAAAATAATAAATAAATAATAATAACGTGAAATTCTGAGGTGTCTGTGTGTAAATACCATCAAAAAGCACAGTTAGTTTGCGTCAATAGGTATAAAGAGAGGAGAGGTGTGATATGAAGTAAACCTCACAAAGACGAAGAGTCAAATTTCAAGTCAGACGCAATCTGTTCGAATGCAAGTAGTCTGGAAGGTGTGAAAACACACAAAAACTATCAATCATGACGTTCAAGTCCCCTGGAGAGATGACTTATAAACTCCTGGAGAAATCTAAAAGCTCACTTCAAGTTGAAGTAAGCGCTGAAGATGTCGCCTTGTAAGGCGATGAAAGCTATGCAAATTATCCATCCAGCTCAGAGAACACAACCACATCAAAACCATCCACCTGAGATACAAATCTTCTCCGGCATATTCATATGGATAAAAATGTTCAACGGTAAAGGGTTAACTAATAAAGCATACACAGCAAATAATGTGCGATTCTAGGAAGATAATTATTTCATCTAATAGATAACTAATACATCGAGTGAGATTAATTGCAATAGTAATTAAATTCGTGCTTAAGAACTAACAAATTTTTATTTGTACTACTTACTATAGATACGTAGTATATATTGTAACAGAAAAGAAGGAATGACGAGAGGGATTTGGGATGAATATTAAAAATCTGGGTTAACGGTGACTGTAACATTCCCAAATAAATACTCGAGAATACCACGAATGGTAAATTAGCATTATGATGAATGATACGCAGTATGAAATAAATTAATGAAACAAAATTTTTGACTTTTTGACATTGCGGAGGTGACTTTCACTCTTATTTCTTATTGGTATATCATTTTTGGTGAGGTTTGCTCAAACTATCTAGAGAGGTAAAATCGTAATATTTCTCCCTGTGTGGTTTACAAGAGTTAAACTTGTTTGTATGTATTTTACGAAGTCACCTTGTTTATAATTGCATTAATTCTACATATTAGCTTCAGTTAACATGTTTAGATGCACTTTGGTGAATATTATTTACTTAGTGGTGTCGTTCACAAAACGCATAGGTCGTATATTTGTTCAAATTGATGCTCATCTGTTGTCACTCTATTCAAGCATTTCTAAGTGTTTAACCATAACAATCGAAATAGTATAACTAGAAATGATTGTAAAGGTTAAAACAGTTGACGAGGCCTACTGCAGAAATTGTTAAGTGCATAAAAATATTACTGTTTTCACAGTTGCTTCTTTCATATTTACTGAGTGAAATAAATGTTTCCACCTGAACATTTGTTGTACTCAGAAGTGATAAAAAAACACATTTTGCTTGACATTTAAAATATGTATCTTTTGGAGAAATATTTGAGCGTAGAGTCTCCTTTAGCGCAAACTCATTTGAAAAATGTGGCAGAACTGTATCATTTAACTCTCTAGAGGACATGCTGCGGAGGACTGGGAGATGTCGAGGTGCCATTTGGTTCTACTGATGCTGTTAAGGCCATACATAAATTGGTGAAGAGACTTATCATACCAAACCAGATGAAGAAGGCTGTAGTAAATTCTATTGGACCAAATGTAAGCCATCATTTTAAAATATCACGATTGTTTAACAATGGTGAACGTTGGTTGCAATGTAAACAAAGAGGCGACTTTTAGACAAAAAGCAATACTGGTCGTCACCTTAAGAATACAACAAATTCTGTTTCATTGTAATAAACTGTATTTACATTCAAGTATTGGTTTGTAGGGATTTGGTTGATTGGTTACAGGATTTAATTATCTTATTCTATTCTATTTATAGTGAGAAGACATAGACACTTGGATTGATATGGCATTATTTAAAGATTTTTGTCAATTCTCATGTTATGATCAGGGAGATTTTGAGTAGACTTGATTTTACATTAAAAATGCCTCGTAACTTTTATTGAGTTAACTGTAGAGAAGTTTCTATCTTTCACATGTATCTGATACTGTATATCGTTCAGTTTTATTAACCAGGATTCTGAATCTGATCTGGTAGTAAAAGCATATAACCTCTAACAAATTAGACACGTTTCCTTCCAGGAACGTCTCCAGAATCATAGAATTATGAGAAATAAACACTGTGTGCTTGTTATTATTGACATTTATGTGTTGTTCATGTGATAGTGAGATTCCCGTCCACATTTCGAAGAAGATGCTTGCTTCAGATCGACAGATTAAATTTGCAATTGCTGTGTATATTATAGTAGTAGAAAATCTCAAAATAACCAGCAAAGCAGCAGAATATCATGAATAAGTATCATGTTGTGAACTGGCAGAAATTAGAATTCATGGGCCATTAGTCGTGTCCCAGTGGCCTCAAGGTCTACGAGCTCGCTTTGTTACCAGAGGGTCCTTGGTTCGAACCCGGTGAGCGCGTACTGATGTAGAGTCTTAAACTTGGGCGAAACCGCTGTGCAGTACCTCCAGGTTTTCTAATGGTTCTCTAACTATTGTCAGCTCACGATGAAATCATGTAAGCAAACAATCCATTCCCTACATACCAACACTTGAATAAGTGTTATTCACTCTGAATTGCAGTGAATGCATAACAGTCAAAGCCTTACCTACAAACACATCCTAAATTTGTATAAAATAGTCGTTAGAAGCTGATTATCATTGTATTAACGATATATATATGACTGCTGAGTGCCAACATGAACGAAACCTAGGTCCACGGCATCTCGTCGATCGCCTCCAACCATCTAATTTATCAAGTGTCATTATTAATTTAGGCTTTTGGATTAAAGCGGCAATTTTCTTAGTCATTATGTGATTTATGATTAAGGTGTTACAGAGTTATGCATAATTATTCATTGTTTGAATAATATGGAACAAGTGATAGTAATCTGATATTTAGAATGTCAGCCTTCAATGCCAACGGTGACTCAATACCACACAATGATTTCGAAGGTTATTTCTTGAATTTATAATTTTTGGTTCGACCTGTACTACATGAAGTCTGTCGTTTATTTTCACTGTAGCTTTTGACAAGATGGAATTTGAATTATTATCAATAAGACAAGCAGGCAAAAGGTCCATACTCACTACATTTACAAGAACCGAAATTCGTCTACATAATGTTAGTCAACCCACAAGTCAGATCATAGAGAAAGGCCTAGGCGCTGTATCATATCTGATGAAACTTAACGAACTCGCACATCCGACTAAAATGACGAATAAGTAAGCAGATGAATATTTCAAATGTGGTCAATCAGTTCCATACAACGGAATGATTTGATCCTTAAGGTTTTAATCACACATAAACTTGCTTATAAATATCCACTGATAATCAAATCTATTTGAAAGATTGCCGAGAACACTACTTACAAGCAAGCAATAATGACATAATCTTTCCATGCGAAACCAGAACTGGAACCCTACTGAAAAATAAAATATCCATCAAATATTATTCCTAATTCTGATGGCATTCACAAATCATTCAGGCTAACAAAACTGAAAAAGCTCTCATGGTATTGTCGATGGATGAAACTCTGGAAAATTTAAAGTTTAGACTGAACCAATGGATAGTTATTTTTATCGCCGATGCATGAAGATTTCCGACGGATTTAAACGACATCATCAGTGAATATTACACTGTGTAGGAACTTCATATAATTCCATGAACGCAGATGTAATAGGAAATATTAAACACGAAATAACATACGGATACGTCAAATTCGAGAGATTTGGTCCGAAATAACACCCGTAAACATGGGACCACAAAACAACCCTGAGTGTAGGAATTAAGCATTTATTCACCACAACCAGGATTCTACTAAGCGCTACTCACTTGTGTTACGTGCTGAGAATCTGTAATGTGTCAAGTCTTTCGACTTCGGGTTGATGTTCAGATATGCTTCAATTTAGTTCATAATAATAATGTAAATTTTATGCCAATAAATTACATGGAAATTAAATAAGAAATATGTGGAGAAAATATTTAATTTCTAAGTAATATTTCAGTGATGAAAGGATAGCCACTCAATACTGATATCAAGGATTAAATCATATACGCTGTGGAATTATGAAATTTGATGACGTAAGTTGACAGGAAGAATGCAGCTTTGGAGATTTCGGATAATGAGAGGAAATAATAGTGACCACAAATTATATGAAATGATTTGCTTACCTCTAAAAATAAATCCGTCTCACCCAGACCGTTACAGTGTTCACTTGGAAGTATGTTCAACTAATGTGTGAATACATCCTTCTCGTTATTCATACTTTTAATCTTCGTTGTGCAATAACTAGTAGCTAAGGCTACACCATACGCCAAAGTGTTTTATTCATTGACATAATCAATTCATCGCGTGCATTTTCATTCAAAACATTAAAGGGGGACTGAAAATATTCTCCTTTGAACCATGTAGTGTTGTTTGATGAAAATTGGTGAATTCATAAAAACACGATTATGAAAATAATCAAAGATTTGCGACTTTAAATGAAATTTATCGGATGATTATATGCGTGATCGTCAATGCATGTAGTGTCCCCTAGATTCACATGATATAGCATAATGAACAGTTTGATGTCCACTCCGTCAGGATCTTATGACAAAGTGAGATATAATGTTGTTCGGTTAGTTTTACATTATATCTTCAAAACGATTAAATGAAATCTGCGTAGAAAGACGTCTAAAAATTTCCCACGACGATTGGAATGAAACATGATCCGGTGAATGTTAAAAGGCTCCCAATAATTAAGGAAAGTGGATTATTCAATGTAGCACTTCAGAATATAATTTATGCGTCAATTAATTTCACATTACAGGTCAATGAACATTTTTTCTTATGGAAATTAGAATTGTGGCTGAAGATTGTAACGATTAAGTTGTAGTATGTGCATCTAATGGCGTATTTTACTAATATATTAAATACTCCTATAGTAAACAACACATTTAAGCGAACAATATTGTTTTTAATTAGATCTCGTCAGGCTTAACTCTAATATATATAAGTTTACAAATAAAAATACAAATACAAACCAATAATGGTGTTTTGTCTATAAGATAATACGATGATGAATTTAAATTGTGCAATTAGTCATAATAGTAGTAATGATAATAATAATTATAGTAATAATAAAAATGGTCTTATCAATAATGAGGATGAAAAAGTGAGGCAATCTGTGAAAACACGAATAATGAAAAACAGCATGATTAAACAAACAACTGTTCAGGTGGAAGTAGTCGATAAAGGCTAGTAAAAACAAATGAACCGATTAAGTAATGTTAGATTGTAAAGGAAGAAAATGAAACACGTTTATAATGAAGATGTGATAAGATTAAGTGATAATAAGAAAGGGGATGAAAATACAAACAAAGGGTGGTGTAGAATTTATTAGTTGGTTACGTCTTAATAGGCCAAGGGAGGGATAATGGCTGTACGAACGTTTTTTGAATGCATAATTTAGGTTTAATAGTTCAAATGCCTATCGCCTCAGCTGTGTGTAGTAGACAAATACGAAGTCTATTGAAAAGATTCGGTGGGATACGATGAATCACTTTGAAAGCTCTCGTTTTCTCGATTACATGACCACTATCAATTAAGTGTGACAAAATTGAGCTACGAACTGTTTTTGTCTGTCCTTTGCCAAACCACGATGGGAGATGTTCACTAACAGGTTGGCTAAGCTGTCTAGTAGTACGCCCTATATAACTGTCACCGCAGGTGCAGTTGAATTGATAAATACACATAGATGTGGCAAAACTATCAAGCTTATCCTTCGTTTGCGTCCCAATCATTCGTCGGCTAGAGAATGACAAACATAGGTGTGCTGCATAAAATGTTCTTTGTATACTCCTTGAAAGTCTTTGGAATAGAATCTCACTTGATAAGTCACCATTAAATTGTAACTTAATAAATAGAGGTTTCTTACATGCAGTCAGAGTCTCCGGTTTTTCTTCCTTGTTTTCATATTTTTTTCTTTATGAAACTACTCGGATAGCCAATCTCCATCAAGGAATCGTGAATATAATCAAATTTCTTTTGTAAGAGGTCATCCGTACATATCTTTCTTGCTCTGCTCGCAAGACATTTTACAACATTCCTTTTATATTTAATGGGCACGTAACTATTATTACTATTATTATTATCATTACTACTATTATGACTAATTGCACAATTTATATTCACCATCGTATTATCCTTTAGACAAAACACCATGATTGGTTTATATTTGAATTTTTATTTGTAAACTTATATATATTAGAGTTAAGCCTGATGAGATCTAATTGAAAAAATATTGTTCGCTTTAATCTATTTTATTAATCTAGCGCAACTGATTCACACTGATCAGTGCTGCACGCTGCGTCAATGAAGATGATTGGGAAGTCTCATCATTTGCAAAATGCATCGAAACATATTAGAAATGCTTAGCACTAAATAGTCCATCAATATAATAGTGAGCACTGGATCGTGGTTTGTCTGGTAGCCACCAGTAACATAGTTTCGTCATCTATAGAAAACCTACTGCTCGATCCGCTTTGCTACAAACAAGTTTATTCTGCGCAAGAATGGCCTGATTTCGTCAAGTTAGCTTCAGTAAAGATGTACGGTCTGCAATAACTCAATCTCTCCCATATGGCTATGTCAATATTTGAGAAAATATTGAAATTATTTGGACACTTGGGATATTTAGTTTACCTATTTAACCGAGATCAAGCGAGTCCTAATCATGATGGTTAGTTAGATGAAAGATGTAATGAGATGTAGTGCACCTACAGAGGTACATGAAGCATTATATTCTGTTGGACGAAACTGTGGAGATCCTAGTGCATGAAGTCCTCGTGATTTGGGATGCTGAATACAGCTGAAGGAGAAAGGGTACATCAAAATGAAAAAGGGACATATATTTTTCTACAGATGAACCATGTGCATCAGCAGTATATAGGTTCTTATATAAAAATGCAAACCATCTTAGGCCATATTGACTAGCGCAAAGAGGATTGTTATCCGGTGAAGACAAGAAATGAACTATGATTGCTAAACAGCATCGAAAAACATGGAAGGAAGCCAAAAAGCACAATAAGTAATAGAAAGTCAGCACTATAAAAAAATCCTTCATGAAGCTCTGAGCTGGACAGCTTAATTGCAAAGCCTTCATTGCAATACTATGCAACATCTGCCGCACATACTTCATTTTGAAGTGAGATTTCAGATTTCTCCACGAGTATACTGTTCATCTCTACTGTTGGCTTTGAACGTGATTGGTCGTTTTCGTGGGTTTCCTCACTCTTCTGACTTTTTGTGCATGAAAATGTAATCTCATGAATTGGTGAACTTTATCTGCTTCAATTTACCAGTGGAATTTGACCAGTTTTCGAGAAGTCCTCCCGCGTTTGTGGTTTTTCAGCTGCCTAAAATATGAATCTTCTCTCAAACGAAATGTTGTTCAGGGTTGTAAGAATGCAGGGATATCAGGGATATCAGCATACTTTAACAAGCCATCCATCTTCCTTTTCATGTGAATGTCCAACCAATAATCAAACTAATAATATTATTTTTAAATAACTTCAAATCATAAGAATATATAGCACCTGCGAAACATTTCCAAATCAGTGTTTACATTGCTAGTCAACGGTTGCCTACATTTTAGCTTACATATATTTTTGTCACCAAATAATCAAAGTAGGCGAGTATTCTTTATTTTGATAAATAAAAGCATTATATTGGACGGGCTTAATATCGCAAGTAAAAAAATGTTTTCCGAGTTGTAACATGGATTGATATCAGTTAGAGAATCATTGAAAACCAGGGGGTACTGGACAGCTGTTTCATCCTAGGTTTTTGAGAATCGTCGGTAGTACGCACCCACTGGCGTTGAAACCCAGGACCTCACAGTTACAAGACAAGCTCGTATATCATTCAGGCACTTAGAACTGATTCAATGACCCATGAATTCTAACTTCTACTAATTCGTGATTTTTGGAAGACAAAAACCACTGTCATCGGCGGGAAATCCATCTTCACACTTAACTGGATGGACCTCACTTTTCACAACTTCTCGCTAGAACTCCAGGAAAATCAGTACTGTAGCAAGAGTTGATCTGGATGGATTTGGTTTGTCCAGTACTCCTTGGTTTTCAGTGATTCTCGAAATGATATAAATCCGCGGTCAAACTGGAGAAACAAAATGAATCCTTACTAATCAACTCTTGAAAATAACCGGTACCAATGGTATAAGATTATGTCTTGATCAATGTTGTAGAGTACAATTTCATCAAGAAAAAACATTTATTTGTGAATGTGCAGATCATTGGAACATCAGATTTAAGCTAAGGGGACCATGAACAACCCTATTAGGTTTAATATTTTAGGGAAACATGATACAATCTCAAAAAATACATAAATATTCAATCAAAGCTACTGTTGTAAAATGGAATAAAAGCAGGTGGATAGAGATGTTCATCACTGAATCTTTCGTCATTGCATCTTTACCTAACACGTGCAATATGAATGCCAAAACGTGAGAGGGAATTATGTAGACGAAGTCTGAAGGCTACTTGAATGGCTTGATATGATTATAATCTGTAAATTGTGCTCAAAACATTATCAATCAATAATACTGGTTCACTTTGTGTCTGGATCAAATGTATTTATTCTGCGATGGAAAATTACGCGTATTTCAGCCTTCTAGGCGATAATGCAAAAGGTGTGGTATGAGGGACGAATATTCTGTTTCTTTTTCTGCGGTAGCTTGTAGTACACTGACTCGTCACACCTACCTGTACTACTGGTTCTGAAATTGATTTTAGACCGAATATTGCCATTTACTGAATAATCCTTATTTTAACAATATTGGTATTTTAAAATATTATTTATCTGTTAAAATCAACTTAGGTGACTTTCTTGAATCCTTATTTCAAATGAAATCGAGTGTCCTTATGCAGACTACTGTTATGCACATCAATCATGTTTATTCAAATGCTGATTTTTTACTATTAGACTTTGCATCTCCTCTATAACAAACGAATTATTTGTTGAGTTGATATGTAGAATAATAAATCGTTATTATCAATTTAGTAACATTTACTGATAAAAAATTTGTACAGTTTTAGAGTACACAGTTCAAATTCATTCAGAGTGTGAAACCTCAGTAGATTCATGAATAAGTGGATAGTAAAAAAGACTAAACATTTTTATTTTCATCGCCTGAAAACAGTTACAATATTTCACTAATTATTGTTGAGCAAAGTCCCTCTATTTTATTATTAAAAAACACTCAAAACAAAATAAGTGTTTTGAGAATTATTTTTTTGAAAACACTGAGATGTTATTTCAAACGTTTTGACTAAAATAGGTAAGATACACGAGTTAACAAATGGCAAAGTCAAGGTTGAGTGATTCCAGATAGTTACGGTTTCTTTATGTAGTAGCTTAGACGGAACATCTCTTTGGAGATCCAAACAAATATTCCTATCCACTTCTTCTTTCCTACAGTGGAATGTCTATATCAGATAGTTCCAAATATACTATAGCGCTCATCCTTGAAATCGGATCTAGAGTTCAGTTAAATTTATCACATAATTGAAGTAAACAGTAAACCCAACCGTTAAGTTGATGAATAAAAAGTGTAGTTTTGACACAAATATTGCTTAATTAACACAAGCAAATATAGCACTTTACATCAACAGTAGACAAAACTGAAGCAATAGCCATTAGGTATCAAACATTTTTCTGATTTGTAAATAGGCAGTTCTCAGCGTTTGTGAATCAACTGAAATTCGAAGACGACCCTGCGGTCAAGTTCACCAATCATGAGCTGAAAGTGTCAGTGTTATTCAGTCTTACGTCATTTTCCATGACGAAAATCTATGGAGATCAGTGTTTGAAACAATTAAGCACATATTCCACTAAGTTTTATTGAATAGAACATCTGCAACCAATCCAAAAACGTGTAGTGAAGCAACGATTAATTCACTGAGGATAACTTCAAAATAAATGAGGAGAACGCTGACAAGTGGTCGTCTAACTATAGAGAAACATGACAGCTTTACAAATGTTTGTTTCAATAGCACCTGATATAAAGTGAAACCACCTTAATCAAGGTTATCAAACATGAAAATAGCCGAATTGTTTCATTTCCTAGATTTAAAAGGTTAGCACCTTACTATAGAAGAATTGAATGGTTTGTGCATTAGGCACATCTCAATTTCACACAGAGTACACATTGTTGAATTTTCTTACATTGAGGAAGATTTCGTGAAACTTCGCTAATTAGAGATATGGAAAATTATATTCGTATCACCATCGTTCAAGTATTCAGAGATAACCAAAATTGTCTGCCACTTTTCGCTGCCTCTTTCCTGCAGTGTTGTAAACATTGTCCATTTAAATATAATACCTGTTATATGAATAAAGTCGAGGGACACTGAAAATCACTATACACATTCGGTTGGATGATTTTTAGTTCAAATAGATTTCCCGCGCTTATTCAGTTCATTTTTCCGTCAGATAATAAATGAAACTGAAATGTCCCCTGTAAATCTGTACAAACATTTACCGCATACAATATAAACATAAATTTGAGAACATCCAGTGGGGACGAAGTAATGTGATGAAAACTGCACACATCAAAACTGCAGATTATTAGGAATGAAGAATATTCACAAGATTAACCATCTGACATACTACAGATATAGCGAAAGTGATGATTATTTCAGAAAGTATAACTGAAGTCCTCTGCAAATAAATAAGAGAATGTTACCTAAATTCATTTTTCATCAAGAACAGTAAGATGATTCATTTTGTATATTCTACGAACAACTTCACTACAACTTCCACAAAGCATACCGGAGAAGAAAATATTTAAACTGGTTTGTCAAATAAATAACTAGTCGCATGCATGAACATTCCATGACGAATCAGAAGTCATCACTTTTGGATGGCACTTATCATCTAATGACATGAAATGCTGCAAGTAGAGATCTAAAGTGGCTCTTATTCCAGTGCGAGAAACTAAATTCTGGACAAAGCAGTTTTGACCGTGTATTTTGAGATTCATCTAGAGAACTGTTCCTTGCGAAAAGAACTGAAACGTGTCTCGTTCGATTTCACTGCCTTCTAAATTACTACACAATTTAAGAAGTTGGCAAAGCTAGAATAGCCTAGTTTAAACCTGTGTTATTCTCCGTCTAGTAATTTCGTTTTAAGTAACGATATCATTTTGCTTAAGTGATGTGAAATATCCGCGACAAGTGATCATGAGCCTTTATCACATCCAACTATCATCAAATCCGTATTCATTTACAGTTTCCGTGTAGTTTCAGCAATATAAATGAAATTTAGTCATTACGTTTAACGTGTAGAGTAATTTCCAGGACATTTGAAACAAGAAATAAATAAGTATAAGTGGCGAACTGCTCAGCAGAAGCATGTATCAGATGAAACTAATGAATAAATACACGAATTCAGCTGTGCCGAAAACAATAGTGTTTCAAATCGTCGAAAAGAAACTTTTCTTCGCTGTTTATGTCATTTTCGTATGATTCAGTTTAGGAATATTTCCTTCATTGGAGAACTGAAAAGACCTTGGTACAGTCAAGCTTGCTGAAGTTAACACGGAGCCTAATGTTCTGAAGCGATGCACCGACAAGCATGAGTGTCCAAAACGGTATTGGAGGCATCTCCGCTGAAATCACATTTGCCTTAATCCAAAATATCCTCTCATGTCAACTCGAATTTGAACGAGACATCTCACAAAGAACCCATACTTAATATGAACTATCTGATGGTAAACGACAAACGTTTTAGGATGATGTATCGAGTATTATATGAAAACGTCACGACAATACCACTTGATGACTACCAAAAACCTTGAAACCTTCTGAAATTATCTCATCGTTTCCACAACCCATATTGAATGGTTAGGAACGAGTAAGATGCAGAATTCGCAGTGAACAAATTCATGATGCTTACACAAGATTTTTGGCTCTGCATAGTACCGATAATTCGTCTTGTTGCATCAAAATTGCGTTGTTCTGCGTTTTGAATACATTACGGGGCTACATTTGATGTAGGATAACATTTCAAACCTCATTTTCAGAGTTGAAAAGTTAATCACACTTATGAGACACGCAATCTACACTGAGCTACTTAGACTTGCACAATGACTTACAGGGTACATCATAAACGTGGAATCAGGCGGCAGCAATTTCCGTACTTCAAGATTCATGTTAATCAGTAGCATAGCTCAAATAGAGCACAATTTACTGTGCATATTCATATCAAGGTACTCATACAACCTTCTTGCTTCGTTTATATACATGAGTTGAAATCGATTAGACATATGAACAAAATCAATATAAGGCAGGTGTGAAACAGAAAGGAAGGTCAAGTACATCCAGTAACACTAAAATTGTTATCAACTTAAATGTGATTTGTTAAGAATTGAGAGAAGTAATTTTAGTCAATCTACCATAGAAGATGACATTCAAGCAAGTTTATTGATTTTGCTATAAAAACATCTTATTTCCCATCTGTTTGATTGAAAACACATAGTATTTCTCGTTCCATTATGTTTTAATAATTACACTAATATTACTTCCGAATGTGCTTCATCTTCCATGGTAGATTGACCAGAAATACTCGTCTCAATTCTCATCAAATCATATTGGTCGATAACACTTTAAGTGTTCCCGAATGTAATTCATCTTCCTCTCTGTTTCACATATGTCTTATGATGATTGTATTCATATAACTAATCAATATTTACTTATTCAAATAAACGAAGCGAGACAGACATGTGAGTACCTTGATATGATTATGAGCAATAAATTGTGCCCGAATCAGTTAATATTACTGCATAACAATGTGTGACTTTATTACAATGCATTTCATCCATAATGGTATTATACTATACCTCAGTGCCAGAGTCGGTACTCAGCATACAGAACAAGCTAGAGGAATGTGTTTGAAACAGTCATTGCAATATGTTCACTGGACTTATAATATCAACTTTTCTTATCACTAATCTCCTCACCAGAGTATAAAGCGTGACCATCTTTCTCTGTTTACAACTTACTTTTATCACAAATCACTTACTATTCTGGTTACTTCAACTTTCATTTCTCTCACTGTAATCAAGCTCAGGAGTTTGAGCAATCAACTATTTTTCAGCGTATACACCATCTATTATCAAATCACCTTTTTCGCTTTTCAGAAACATTCATAGCGTTTCTTCCAATAATTCTCCTCTTCAATTCCCTTGCTTTTTATTTGATAACTTGACTAATTACTACTATGTAACTTATCAATATTTTATTTGATAAATTATATCTTCCATTAAAAATTATAAATTCATTTAAATAAAAGCGTTGATGAGCATTCAACTGAAAGATCAGTGCCTCTCAGCTTGATTTTCTTCTGTTGCGCAAGGCGAGCCCTAAAGAAGTAGGAAGCAGCTGTTCAGCACTTCTTGGTGTTGAATGGTTCTCAAAATGAAGTCACTTTATGGTCGAACCTGATGTGTTTGTTGATAATTAGACACTATATTCGTCTTACAACCAAAGGTTACATCAATTGACATCCAGATACATCGGGTGCCAGGTACTAAAGTGGAATCCCAATAACTGCGAGCTGCTTGAAATCTTATGCTACATGGCGTCAATAATGCATGCAGGGAACGAAGCACGTGGGCAATTTTGAGGCTAGTTGAAAATAATAGTAGGTTACCACGTGGAATGGAGATGTGATGCTGAAGCTGGATGCATTCTAAACGGCAATATCTATGTCAACCGTGCCTGTGGCATTTGTACCTACTTTCACAACAATTGCACGGCTGTGTCTCAATTAACCATGCGAGCACACTTATCTTTGCTACTAGTGTCTTTCTAATTTTAAGAGTATCCTACAGTACACACTGGTTATGTCGTTGAAATACTGTCTGATGCACCCGTACGATTTTAACAGAACTTTGTTCTTATTTTTGTCATTTTAAGCATCGAATTGTCAATTTCATCATCTGAATAACAATAGAGAACGAAACTTTACTGTGAAGAATCGTTGAAATACACCTGAAACCCAAGGTGATATTCAATTGTTAAATATGCCGCTTAATAAAGTGGAGATCAGACTCAGTGTTTCATCCTTCATGGGATTTTCAAATGGTGACCACAATACTATTAGTCAACTAACATTTCTATGTGAATGGTCTGATTCTTCAAATCTACTAACCTGTCTGATGGTGATTTTTGTCTAATAAATGATCACATTCAAATCACAATGTTTGTGCATGAATACAATTTTGTCAAGTTGGAAAGAGTTAGCGAGTAAATCTACTGCTCTGATAAAACTCATCAAATGCGAGTATGGCTGAAGCATTCCACTTTTCTATGAGTACACGTCAGTCAAATCTCTTATGAGTCACTCTCACCTAGAGACAAAGTGATTTGCATGTACTCAAGGTTTATTCATCAAATAACTGATGAGATCATCGAACCAAACACAATATTTCAGAAATAGCAACATATAACAAATAAGCCCTTATAAATACATGCGGATTTAACTGTCAAATTTCAGCATTTTATGGAAAATCAAACACGATATGTTTCATTTCATTAAATGTGTATCATCATTATTAATAGCGGATCTACATTTTCAGAAATAATTAACATATACGTTATATCAGTGACATCAGATAAAAGTGCCAATATATATTCATGCAATGTTGTATTTTTGTATGACATTCAGCGTTTCTGAATGGATTTCCAAAATTGAAATTTTTTTACTTGACGTGGTATACTTGTCCACTTGTATCCTGGGAATCAGACTGCAAATAAAGAAAATTAACTTTCTTATAAAAAGGGGTTGAACGAATATATGGCGAATATTCAATGAATATTGCACAACAAACTATGGAGTTTTAAAATGAAACTACAAAAACTGTGATTTCTCAAATGAATCCATATTTCCCATTTGTGAAGAAGACTTAAACATGAAAACTGCTTGATAGGCTTGATCCCAACACTTTATCGGACATATTTTATCATCAAGCGTCACTGTGAAGCGAAACATTTACTGATATTCTGGTTTATACACATTGGGTCATGGGAGTTATTAAAAAGACAATTGCAGCGAAGAAAATTTTCTTTTCGACTAAGTCATCATCTAGGCTGTACATTCGTGTATTTATATCAAATGGATGGGAAAGTTCCAGAATAATTTCCGGTTAAGGGTCAAATTAATAAAAACTACTGCTTAATCTAGAATTTGAAGGTGATATTGATGCAGAAATCCTTCGTAAACACCTCTCCAAATGGCTGAGGAAAACATACTTCGCCGCGAGCCTATGACTGCCGTTTTCTTGCAAGAAACTGTTCAGCCAGAAGACACGCTGTCGCATGGGCCACCTCAACGTGCATATACCAGTTTACTTGCTCTTGTGGAGCTGAGTACATCGGCCGTACCATGCGACGACTTAAAAACGCGCTCGTGAACACTACCCAGCCTGGCTAGTAAAAGGAGACCAAAAGCGTGTATACACTTCAGTGACAGAACATCTGGTCAACTCAGGACATTCAGTGCATTTCGAAAAATCCTTCAAAGTAATATACGAGATTCAAACAAACCTATCAAAGGGAGTGAAATCAAGACATCTGGGCATAGCTGAGGCGCTAGCTATCCAAAAGATCAAACCCACGCTTTGTATCCAAAAGAAATACGTCCAACCCCTGTCCCTGCCATGGCCATCATAAACAGGTTAATTTCTTTTAGTAATGACGATCTCATCACCTTTCTTATCTAAACTTCCTGTTTATTCATGTTATTTTAAGTTTGTCTTAATCCCTGTCTACACTACCATATTTTCATATCCACTCTTCCTGTTTATCTCGTCATTTTACTATTTCTACATATTTAATCACTGATTGCATAAACAATTATTCATCATATTAGTTTTTTATCCAAACATCTTGTCTATTTTGTCATTTCTAAATTTCTTACTTCCAATTGCACAATGTCAATCTTCTTAGTTATTATGCTACTTTGCTTGAGTTTTATCCGTCCCCCTGTTTATTACGGCATACTTATTCCTAATTGTAATTTTTATTAATTTGACCCTTAACCGGAAATTATTCTGGAACTTTCCCATCCATTTGATATAAATACACGAATGTACAGCCTAGATGATGACTTAGTCGAAAAGAAAATTTTCTTCGCTGCAATTTTCTTTTTAATAACTCATATTCTGGCTTCTTTTTGCTTTTCAAAGCCTTGCTGAAACGCAGAACAGAGATACTGTCCATCAACGTCTTCATCGTTTATGTGATTGTGTTTAAAAAATGGATAGTTTCTAGCCGTCCTTCAGTAGCTGGCCACTCAGTTTACTCATTTTCTCGTTTTTCGCTGGAGATGATCATTATGGTTCCTGAAATTCTTTATTTTTAGTCTTCATTCATATGTCCAGTGAGGGAATATCATTTTGGACAATTGGTTCGAAAGAATCGTTTTACCTTTATCTGGTTTCCTTTTAGCGATATCATAGCAACTGAGTTGAAATTGTGCTGGTACTTGTCCATGATTTGAGACAAAATATATAGCAGAATATTCGCTATTCAGCTTGTTCATGTTTGCGATCCCATGGGAATTTCGGCTACCGGAAGCATGGGCATAATGTTGTAAACAATCATTGTTGATGACTTTTTAAATTACATTTAACTTTGAATTAAATTTTAGATTTTCCTGTCAATCGATTGAACCGATGTGCTTGGTCTCAGGTTTGCACTGAGTTCGAACCTCTGTGGGAACATAACCACCCACTGCGGAATGCAGATACATCCAGATGGCAAGTCCTAAAAAGGATGCAATGCGCATTCTCGATTCCACTGCTAGTCACCATCCACCAATTAACTTCTTACATTTAACTGTGTTTTTTATTTTAATTGTTACCGATTCATTTCACAACAAAAGAAACAACTCGAGTGTGTCAAGTTGTCATGACACTGGATGTGAACCATTCTACTTTAAGATGAAATGTCTGGCTTTTAAAGTCAGAATTTTTTCATCGATTTCTCTCCGGGACAGACACATAACCTCCATAGCTTCTTTACAGATGTAACAAAATCCTACATTAGTGCAAATTCATCCTACAGGGGCAGATAAACTGCAGGCAAATTTATCTTTCATGGCAAACGTATTGAGCCTAACCAACGTCTTCCTAATATTTCAATCGCAATAACCCTAATAAAAATATTTGTTGTCGCTTGATTATTATTCTGTGCTAGTTCAACACCACACCATGACAACTGCTGCAGATAGAATCTTTCTTAATCAGTGAGTTCAAAACACAAACAAACGCACATACTATAGATGCTCTATATAGAAACATCAATGTAACACTTCAAAGTCATTATAAAAAAGGTTACCTCAGGTTTTTCTGGCACGCTTTCAGCAGCATTCGTTTTTAGAGGTAATGTCAACAGGTAAATTGCTAAGATTAAGAGAGTAATGAAAATCCAGAAACAGAACGCTTGGTTCATTACAAAACAGAATGGATGTTTATTCCCTACGCAGCAGCGTACTGTGTTTCCAAGAAGGAATAAATCCTGTAAATAGGAAAAAAATTGCAAAGGACCATTTTCAATCCCAATCTAAAAGACTGATATAAGATAAAAACCCAACTGATGTGGGAATCATGATTGAGAACTTTGTATTAAAGCTGATTTCCGAAAATAGCGCCACTCAGTCTAATTGTTTCAATGGTAAATATGAATTGCATTCACATGTCTCATTAAGCAGTTATTCATATATCACGATAAATGAGGCCACAAAGATGACGCGTTTTGTTTTTTAAATGAAAAAGTGAGTGTTTCCGAACAAGGATCAAATGACTCAATCTGACATTATGATCAAGATTGCACAGAAGAAATACTGTGTATCTGGCTACTGTTCCAAAGATACTTCCTCTTTGGCACTGTAAATAAAACATGCGTTCGTCGGAAGGAGAGCGGTAATATGGTCACCGACCACTCATGTGGTCTGAGGTTCAGTCCCCGGCAGGAGCACTCCTATGCATCGCGAAGCCAGTATTTGGACTGGTGAAGAAGGAAGGTTAAGCATAGGGCTGGCAAATTAATTCCATAAAAATGAAAACCACTGCTTCCAAAACTTCGAAGCTACAGCTAGAAGCCATTAAATATATATAAGATGCTTGTTCATTTTACTAGAACATTGTATAAACCAGTGGTGAGTTAAGTAACCTCTTGACACTTTTAATTCATTATTTCTTAGAAACAGAAACCTTAAAACGAGTAAAACTTGACGTTTTTCCACTAATCTCAAATCTCTTCAGAGATGAAGTGCCTATGTCGGTCCGTATGTCGTATCCAAAATCATTGCTGAGTATTATTACATATGCTTCTAAAGTGACTACATTTGTTTGAAGAGACCTGACTAATATGAAAAAGCAACGTCTCTCTGTCTGAAGACATAATAAGCTCAAGGGGAAATATTATCCGCTGATGGTAAATACCTGCACCCGATGAATCATTTAAATGCCAGCAATAGGTGTAAACAAGGGATTTATGTGCATGAAAAGAAAATTTCCGGGAACCTGGCTGCACACTCGAAATTAATCATAACCAATATCTAGTATTTTCAAAGTATCAGAGTCCACTGCAACAACTGTCTTTGCGGTATTTTTCACAGTGTGGAGTCAATGACTATGCCATAGTCAACTTAATTATTATCACTGTCTCACAACTATGCTCATCTAACTTATTTCATGGTCCGAATCATTCTATGGGTAACTACTATAATCTTTATTTTTAAAATGATCCATTTATTTCCTGTTTTTTATTCCGTTTGTATATCCACTCCTTATTACTTTGATAGTGAGTATTATTTCCATTCTGAGTAATTTCCGTTATAATCTCACATGTCAATTTTATTTTTTTAATTCAATGTTATCACCTTAAGTGTTGTCTTATGATAATTATCACTTCCTTGGGTAAAGTATTCGTTGGCTACGAATCATATTAATGCTACAAAGCCTTTTCTATGGTTTCTAAATTCCATGAACCTTATCATGAAATACATGCCATATATGGTCACTTGTTGTTTAACTATTCACTTCATTCATAACTGATATACTACTGAATAGCGCGATAGCAAAAATGTTGAAAAAACGTTTTCTCTGAGTTACTTATTTTGATTTTTTCAGGGGATAAATCACCCAATGAAATAGATAGTAGGTAAAAACATCAATTGAACTCACAAACATTGCACCGAAACAGAGACACAGTTCGCTCACAGCTTCCTAGAATTATTTGAAAATGAAAAGACAAAATATTGACTTAATTGAAGATATATGGTCCATAAACACTACTATTGGTTTCTAAGGATTTTACTGAGTTTAATCATGATCAGGAGCTTTCTTCAGTTGGAGAACCATCTAAATCCGGGAAATGCTCTCGTGATGTTTGTCTTAGTTTATGAATGTTCAGAACCTGGCAAGTATGACACTACCTGAAGTCGAATCTGGGGTAGTACCAATTAGGAAGTAATCAGATCTCTACTGTTCCTTGGCATTCAGTGGTTTTCTGAGTGATGTCAGTATCTGATTAATTTTGAAGCAATTCAATCCTTGCAAAATGATGTCTGAACATTATTTCGTAAATCAAAACTAGAGTATTCTGTTTCTACAAGGTTCGGTTTGACTGAATCATGATAAAATTACATAGGATATCACTGATTCACTCTGATTAATTGCTAAAATCATCCTAACAAATTCACAGTATCTTATGTTTGACCAGTTCAAATATGACGGTCTATCTGGTGCTGGCAATCGATGTCTTGCATAAGGCTAAATGATGAACGACCTTCAATGGAATAACTTCACAATTAGCGCACTCTTATCACTGCGTAACTGGGCCAATGCTCTTTGTCTTATAGATATTTCCTAAAACCAAGTCGCTTATCGAATAGCCAAACTGTATTGCACAGGCTCATGTAATTTTCCTTAGAGAGGATAGAATACTAATCACCACACAACAATAAAGCACAAAACGATTTTCAAATTAAAAAATTTGACGGCTGTATCAAACCAACTGTTTCGTTTGTGGATTAGGTTCAATAAATTCTCGTGACGTTAGTGTGACCACAAAGTCAATTGTACTCATCTGACATTAACAAAATGCTCATTCAAGCACATAATGGAAACAGTATGAACTCACAGAGAATGGGACACGCAGAACGGAGAGAAGCATGGATAGGAGTCCTATGAATGCAATGAGCACTGTGAGAAATACGACTGCCGTAAACGCTGTTAAATCTAAGCGTTTCAGATTGACAGCGATAAACACTATTGCAGCAGCTATTACTACAGCCACATTCAAAATTATAAAAATATTGAGAGCAACGAATTCATGAAAAACACAACAGTATGCGATGGATATGAGTAGTACCTGTAAAATCGATTGGAATGAAGTAATCGTAACTATCAATATTAGGAATAAGATGAGTTTCATTAATATACAAAACAATTTTATATGTACCTGTTCTCTTATGTCATATGGATATCACCAGTCTGGAATCTACTACCAACCCATTTGCATTACATGTTTGAATGCGCACTGAGTGAAACTATAAGTGACATCACTTGCCAAGTTTGCCGGAGAAAGTTGCATGAGAACCTGTGAGCTGCACCACTGTGTGTGATGCAGATATTATCAAATGATTAGGGATTGATAGCTTCCGGTCAGTGAAATGTGGTGGCAAAGGAGATGAGCTGATTATACTAAATGTCAGTAAAACTTTTGAGCATTGTGGAATCGAACAAATAAAGGTATAATCATATTTCCATGGTTTATACAGAATAATAAGTTTTTGTTTTTATTAATATTTCGAGCAAAATTACTGCCCGTATTCACACCACTGTTGGAATTATTTTGTTAATATTAGTTTTCAGAATACACACATTGTTCGAATCAATATTGTGGTTTTTGTCTCATGCATGCACAACTACAGATGAATTATTTTCGTATTGTTGTCAGCTTGTGTACATGTTGAATGACCTTAAGTTAAGCGTTAAGTTCATTCACTCTCGTTCTTAGCGATGGGGATGTTTCACCCCCATGTTTAGCCAGACACTCGGTACAAGATATCTGTTTGTACATTGGGCTATTTTTATTTATCATTTTTGTGGGATCTTTTAGTTGGTTCCTCTTACCTTAATTAGATTCATCGGTTAAAACGTTGTCCGAATCCCGATAATTTTGAAGTTTCTCGAAAGTGCGTCTGATGCCTCATTTTGTATGGTGATGTGATCGATTTTCACTATCCTCCTTCCAGTTATTCTGCGAATTTACCCTCACTTTTCTCTTCTTTATATTGTCTTGGATAAGTTCTTTTGGGTAGTTGTTGTGGAGTTACATTTTGAATAAGACGATTAATTTTCTTTTATGCTGTCCATCTGATGTTGTCATAAGTCAACATATTATGTGTGCAATAACTTGCATTAATCCTCGCTTTACCGTGAGTAGATGGAATGAGTGATAATCAAGGAATTTTCCAGAATGTGTAGTTTTTCCGCATAGCATCGTTTGTATGCCGCCATCTGTTATTCTTTGTACTTCGCAGTCTAACAGACGCAGTTCCCAAATTTCATTCTCTATTTCTGTAGTGAATTTTACTGAGTTGACATGACCGTTTTTGTGCGAAAAGAATTTCTGAACATCATTTTTTTCATGATAACATACGTGTCGTCTACATATCCTCATCAAAAATCTATTGGTGACTTGATTGGTTTCAGTGCATTCTCTTCCCAAATACCTATTAACATGTCAGCTGTAATTGGTGAGATGGGTGGTCCAGTGGCTATTCCTTCATCCCGTTGGTATATCCTCCCTTCAAATGTAAAATATGTTGTTGTCAGACAGAATTCCACGTCTTGTATTATCTCTTCTACGGATAACTGTGTTCTTCCCTTAAGCCATTATCTTCTTTTTGTCTCGTTTTCAGTGCATTCATGGCCAATTCAATAGTTATTTAAGTACAGGGACTGTTTACGTCAAAAGTGACTATTATTTCCTCTTCTTTTATCTTAGTGGATTTAAGTCGTCTCACTGATTCAAATGAATCTACTATTCTAACCTTTAAGTTGTCTTCTGTTGGTCTTAATACTGTTGAGAGAAATCTTGTCAGCATATTGGTTGGTGTTATTCTAAAGGCTACAATCGGTCCTATTGGATATTCTTCTTCATGTAATTTTATCTTGCCATATATCCTAAGCATATCACATGGTTAAAGTATAATTTTAAAACATTTTGACTTACGAATTCCTTCTTTCATCTGTCTAACTACCTTTGCTGTTTATTTCAGTGTTTGTTTGTGATTGTTTCTGATGATTTCGTCATTAGGATATAGGGTCCAGATTGTAAATGCTCATTTATCTTCTCTGTATATATCGTTTTGTTGAGTATTACTGTTGTGTTTCCTTTGTCTGCTCGAGTAATGACAATGTATTTGTCGGCTTTTATGTCTTGATGCGCTTTTATTTCTGTATTTGTTGCACTTAGTTTTTTTGCTTTTGGATTTTTAAGGTTAATGCACATGGTGTGCGTAGCAATTCTGCTTTTTGCTTGTCATGTCCTTCTTGTGCTCTTTCAATCACAGGTATAAAGTCTTCAGGTTTTAATCTTTTTTGCTAATTTTGAAGTTCATCCTTTCCATGAGTATGCTTTTCTCTGCTTCTCTTAGCATTTCTGTCTGACATGTTTACAATCCAATTGGTTTTAGTTACTTGTATACCGTTCGTGCTTTTTTCGATGAGACTCCATCGTTCCTTCGATAAACGTGAAGAGAATAATGGCAGTAATTCCTCCATGTAGCTTTCTCCCTTAAGATATTACTGATTTATTTCACAGAACTCAGTGTGTAGATACAATGTTTGTTTTAGTCATTCGGTCAAGTCCTTGTAGACCATCATGTGAAAGTTGACGTTATACATACTAACTAGTGACTGGATGATGGAGTCTTCATGTCATTTCCTAGTAGTCACACTATGTATGCTGATAAAAATGACAGTGTTTAACCTTGTTAGATTGTTTTATTGCCTTTACATGAAGCAGTGGTGAACGTGCTTGTCTGATGTTTGTGAAGGTTCACAGTGTGCATTATTGCAGAGTATCAAATCAGGCTATCAAGTTCTTTTTAGCTTTCAAAGTTCCAATAATTGATGTTTATTAACGATCACACCCAGAGACATTAGCTTGTCGAAAGCTGACAGTGTTAAGATTCTTCTAGTCGTTTCTCTTGTTCAGAGGATAAAATGAAGGAAAGTCTGTCAAATATTAAATCGGTAAATGTTTTCCAGTATCAGTCTGAATCAGTCTGAATTCAAGAAAAAATTATTTTGACATGGGTGACTGTATGTAGCTACTGATTTCTTTACATTGGTGAAACATTATTGAAGATAAAATTGTGACCCGTGAAATGTATTGTACTATTGTCAGTTATTTTCAGAGCATTATTTCTAATTTCTAATTTCAGCAAAGCTTCCAACTGACGGAATATTCGTCACTTATCTACAGATTTCAGATAAAGCTACATGTTTCACATATACATCTCAACTTTTTGAAGAGAGAAGACAAATAGTTGAGGCATCTGCTTCTTGATAACTACCTTGATGATGTGAAAGCAACTTCTAAAGAATGTTGTCATATGAGGATGGCTATTGATCACATTGTTCTGCCTAATCATTTTATTCTCAGTTACATATTGTATTATATGACTGTCATAACTACAAACCATACATGTAACAAGAGCTATTCTGTACCTGAGTCTATGTGAGCAGCTCCCACAAATTTCAAAGAAAGCATTTGATATTGTACATCTATGATACATTTTTAAACCGTATAGTCACCTCATACATAAACATGTTTAAGCGCAACTTCCTACGGATAACTTTATACATACAAAGTGTAAAACACAATAATTCCAAGAAGTAATGGCGTCTGCATTCTACAACCAAAACAGAATACTTACGATTAGTCCATAAGCAATATGTGAATACCAAAAGTTTTCCTGAATTTTCGTGACCGCAAAGGTGAAGACCAACAGAGCGGCAGCAAATACGCTAAATGAAAAAATATTGTGGGTATGATGCATACACTTTCAATGTAAAAGCATCGGAATTTATCAAACAGAAGAATAATCATCAGCTTCGATATCCATAAGAAGAGACAATGACAAACTGAGACAATTGACTTACACAATTCCCAATGTGACTGGGATATTTTTATAAAAATATTCCCTAAGAGTCGTTCTATGTGAGAATAAGATTGGATGTTTAATTTCAATCTTACATGCTGCCTATGATTATCATGACCGCCAACATGATGACTATCAAAAATGTCACATCAATTCCGATCTAATTGTAGATTTTTGTGTAGATAAATAACCAGAGTGTCCTTACCAATGCGATGTATTCTTTAAATGTATCTTCCTTCAGCTTCGAAATCAATCCAGTGGAAATCGTCTGAATCATTATTTCCGTGTGTAAAGTGCTTTCTTTGCTTTGCGTATTCTGTCTGATTAAAATCACAGACGGCGTTTCCTGCAGTGGATGCTGAAGAGTAAAATGTGGTTAATGTGATAGTTTCCTCAATATCAAAGTTTTTGCATTGGTAACGTCCTGAAGTTAAACATTGCTGTAATGTCGTTCACTTGAAAACTTTCGCAACCTTTGGATTAATTCAATATACTCTTGGTGATACGTTCACCTTATTGCCACTTCAGATCAGAGTATGGAAAATGCATGGAAGAAAGTTTCATAACTGGCTGATTATTGAAATTCAAGAAAATTTTACAGTACATAAAATAGAACTCTGTGTCTACATAACCCAGACTATGTGTTTAATTAGGCGTTCTTGGGTAATCCTATGAGCGTTTTCAGTTCCCTCTAAATCGTGTCATCATTATTTAGTAAATATGAAAATACTGAGAAAACTTACATATCACCAACTATGTAGTCAAAATTAACTCAGTCATGAGATTCAATTCTTTTTATAGTGAATTGGAGACAGTTAATCTTGATGTGTAATTTGAAACGTGTAGTGTACTTTGTTCAGGTGAATACTTCGAGCTTTCGAAAATGATTCATTTTTATAAGACGGAAGAATAAAAGAATTTAAATGGCACATTGGTCAATACAAGAAGTCGATTTCGAGGGTTTTAGCTTAAGATACTTCAAAGTTGAATTGCACAAAAAATCTATGATGATAATAATCTCAGCTATTCTGGAATGTTTCGATTTTATGCATGCATAATTCACCAATGAATAGTAAATTGACGTAAATTGGCGTTCACTTTACTGTATGTTCAAATATAAGTACTATGTCTAATTCGTTGAAAAAATTTAGGCTTTACAAATGTCAATGATGACAAGCTCAGAGGAATCCATTCGGGGAGAAGGATAAAAATTTTTACATAAAGAAAAATAGTAGGCCTTCAGATATCTGAAGGAATTGAAACTTCTCAAAATTTCAAGGATAGTCTAAATTTCTTAAATGAGGTTTTCTGATACAACCATTCATCTGTATGGCTACGTCACCATAGAGATGAATAGCTGACAGGTAATTTGAAACCTACTAGGAAGATAATGGGAAATATGTGAATTGAATAAATGAGATAAAAGAAAGTGGCACAATTATGGACTCACTAGACGTTTTCTTTTTCTCTTTTCTCAACAGCGTTCCTCTGAGAGCAAGGGTGTGGTAATAATGTGATTAATATCAATAAATTGTCCTCGAAACTTCATTATGTTTATTAATTGCTAATTAATATAACATCAGTGTGTGTTAAATAAAATGCACTGACCTAATAATGAATTACATTTAATCAACGTTTCAAATTCTGTACTTACAGAAATACTGTGCAATTTATGTAGAAGGTGTAAAGTGTTAATAAATTGGCCGGATTCACTGAATAAATATTTTTGATTAGATATCTCATAATAAGAAATGTTTATATCGTGAAAGTCAGAGTAACACATGTAAGCGAACAAGATACAGAGCCTTACAAATAAATATTAATTATAAACGCATCATTGTGATGTGTCAATAGGATTAGACCACTGTGCATACAATTACTGAAATTATTCACAATAATATTAATATCATTGTTAATAATAACGAAATTCAAAATGTGCAGCTATCTGTGATAAAAGAAGTGATAAGTTTGAAATGTAAATCTTAACATATTTTAACGTTCACATGTGAGAAATAATGTACGCGTTACAAGAAATCTCCAAATACACATGCAAAATCCCAAGACACTAACATACCGTGTGAAAATCATTTCAACCAGTCAACGAGAATCACTGGGATCTGACGAATAAAAAACAGTAGGATGATAACATAAACTTACATAATTCCAGCAATAACAACCTTCGGTTTACAATGTTGAACTAAATAAATCATATAAATAAATAAAATATGATAACCAAATTAACATGAACGATTGCAATTCTGATGTGAATTTCAGCAATTTGGAGAAGGCAACACGTGTCAACTTACCAAACACACAGCAGTATTCAAGATACGATCTCTTAAGTTATCACTGTCTTGATTTTACTATATAATTCACATAGCAATTTTGTCATCTGCCTTTATTCTGTGTTTCATTTTTGTTTTAATTCGTTTTACTTTGTGTTATCAGCTTCTAAAATTTCATGTAGTCGACCACCTCGACAACATTTTGCTCTTCCAATGTCTCCATCATATTATAGTCATGTGTTCACATTTCAGAATGTACTTTATTTTCCAACCATCTATATCACACGCGCTATTGAACTTTAGGTTGACCTATAGTTCTTTAGTTATTCGCTGTCAGGCATTGAAACACACACGAGAAAACTGATTGTTATCGTCTGTTGTAATTCATATATTTATACGACTGTACAGCTATAAAAATGAAATCGTCCAAATGAGAATTTTCTCCACTGAATTCTTTGTTTTAGTGTGATTGTGTGTATAGGTATCGCGTTTTCTACTATTTCAATCATATTTTGGCTTTTCAAATATACAGGCACAATGGATCTGCGAAGTTGAAGATTTTGAGTGAACAACCATAGAAGGGCGATAAAGGACTCTGTAGAAACTGGTCCAGAATCGTTCTGCTGTTCATGACAATAAGGATTCGAAGTGGCGTCATCCTAAAGAGAATGAAAGATGCAGAAATGAGACTGGATCAAGCGGTATTTGCGACAATTAAGCCGTAAGAGGACTCAATAGCTATGCATCGTTATCCAGCCAAGTATAGTATGCCAGTCAACTGTCGACTTCAACTTCTTACACTTTAAAGACGATTTCGACAACGTGAACCAGGATGTATTACGTTTCATTACTTCTCTGTGCAGTGTGCTAAACATTATCAACCTTATTCTTTAGAAGAACTACGTTGACCGCCATTTAATTCGGAAACTGTTTTAGTAAAGGGAAAATAAGAAAGAGTAGGAGGGTTTTGATTAGAATGCACTTAGGTCAAGAGTAAGACAAAGGTGAATTCTCATCAAAACCCTTTCACACTTTCTTATTTTTCTTTTCCTTCTTACTTTTATGGCATGTATTCAAACTCTGATTACCTGTCCACTTCACATTTGGTATCACGTAACTTTTAAGATTTGACTAAATTTATTTATTGAGTTGTCTACATACACACATAATACTACCTTTGCCTCACCTGCATATTTTGTTATCATTATAATCATCGACATTGATGACGTTCAAAACATTTACCACATTATAGTTATTATTTGGTCCAGAAAATCACCATCATTGATTAAAATTGCTATATATAAATCTATGTAAATTAGAGTTAGGTCTGGAGATCTATTTGAAAACAACAATATTGTTAGCTTATAAATCTTGTTCCAATTTGGAAACTACTTAAAGACTGTGCAGTGTCTCAAATTATATAAAAATAAAACCTGTCAGTGGAGAATTTAAGGAATTCTTTGAAGTAAAGACAGAAGTTAGCGAAGGCTATCTAGTGTCTACGAGAATTCACCTTATTAAAGATAACTGGATTAACTGCAAAGTGTGGAGTGAGTAGGAGACAGGAAAACACTGGACTTAGTAGAACATTCTATTAGATCTGAATCCAATGGATGTTTCATGTATACTGTCGCACAAACTCTAAGTTTTCAAGCGAAAACTAACAAAAAGAAGCAGACGTTTCTATCGTACTAACGGCTGTAGAATCACATGCACTCACGCTGTACTGATTAATACTGAAACAAGTGAATATCAGCAAACATAAAGTGTCGAAGTTTCTAGACCACATGAGCTTCTTTATACGAATCATGAGGATCTGTGAAGCAGTTGGCATCATAAAAGTGACAATTTCAAAAATATTCAATCTTCTACGCTGATATAAGTGTGAAATCGATTGCATAAAAAGTTTTCTTTATTGAATAGTTGAAGTGTGAACGTTCATTTATTCACATGTTGTACGAGTTATCAGAATTCATGTATCAGGCTCACAGAATTGCAAGACACTTTGTCACATAGATACATGATATCACACTGATTTGATCAGGTTCGCGAAAATCACTGTGATCTGAAGAAAGAACAAACAGGATGAAACATTGAAGTTTAATTCGTCTGAAATAAAACTGATAACATTCTGTCTTGTTGGCAAGTCACTATATAAATCAGTTACTAAACAAATGGTGCAGAAATATATGAAATAATTTGAAAATTACCACTTACACGAATTTAGCGAATTAATATGCGTTTTCTGTCAGTTCCCATCATCAGCTATATATACTTATAAATAGTTTTTAAATCAAAACTATACATTATGTGATACTAAATTTTTCAGTGATAATAACCCGTTTTAAGTATATGAAGGGATGTGGTAGTTATATTGGAAGCACGATCATTCACTTTGATTGTCGAGTTTCTGAACAACTACCATTTTAGAGTGGCGAAAGGTCCGAATAAATCTATATCTAACTCAAAACTAGCCAGTCACGCTGGATACTTGACATCACCCTGACACTAACAAAGCTTTTGAATTCATTTATCGTACTTAACTCAACGTTTAACATGATCTGTGAGTATAAAATTTACTAACAGTAAATGCAGTCAGAATCCATATGAACAAGCCAAATATGTGTGTTCAAAAAATAATTGGTGATGTAACCTTCTTCGCCGTGGCCGACAACATCATATATAGTAGGTCTTATAAACTGTCTGTTCGCTTTGTTACTTTGTTTTCAGTATAATTCTCGCTAATCTGATCAAATTGTTTTTGTAGTGCCATTATTAATTAATTTTACTCGGCCATTCAATTTTTTTATTCATCAATATTTTAGTAATCTCTTAACTGTAAAATATCTTGTTGTTAAATTAAATTATCTTGGATAACAGCATTAATTCGAACACTGGATCAGAATTTGGACATCGTGTTACGTCTACTGATTTCATCCAAACTCTTCTAGTATACTCAGACCTGGTAGTTCTTATAGACTAAAATAAATACATGATCGGTATAATTTAGAAGTAAAAAACAATACATTAGTGTAGAGACGATGGCGAGGAACTATTTGGAAAGCAGTATATATCATCGCTCAATTCGTTGTTTTTATCAATATGAATTGTGTTTCAAATTTAGTAGGAATGTCACCAGTCTGACATTCCTTTCAGCATTTCAGAGAAAGAAATTAGTCTGAACTCACCAAACATATAGAAGTGTTGAGAAAGGCACCCGCCAACATTCTGCAAAGGTCCTACAAAAAAACATTGATTATAGTAAACATTCGAGTCAACCGAATAGATTAATTCTAGGAGTTGAAGTTATTTAGAGGTAAAACTTGAGGCCACCAAGTAAATTCTGACTGATATGATTTTATATTTAGAACACAAATTAGACTGCTTCAACCAAAATGAAGATATCTTCTGCATAATTATTGGAAGTTAAAGTGAATTTTTAAGACGAAATGAAAATTTGCTAGATTTTTACAGTCCATCCATCCTTTTTTTCCGATACACATAATCAGCAGTAGAATATCCACATATAATGGACGGCTGCTGAACGATTCACTCTACATGCCTCCTCATTTTTCTCGATAAATGAAGAGACAGTTATCCATCCTTACCTCCACTATGTTGGACACAGTGGCCTGTCAATTTCACCATGACTTATAGATGGAGAAGACTGGCAGAATAAGCAAAAATGACACTGAATAGATCTGTTTGCAGCCTTCAATACTTCAATGATTCACAAATTTAGTGTAAAAACGTCTTTTAATGGTATTCTAAATGGAAATTGTTGAATCCAATAACCTTCAGGATTTCTAATAATAAGAACTTCCAAACTGATTTACTGATGAAGTGTTAAGTTTCAAGGATACTGAGGATGACAAATGTTTGAAATTCATTTTTGTATCACGAATTTATTCTAACAGTTCAGGTGATTACAGTAATACACATCTATGTGTAACAAATCATTTGACATTTCATTTCACTTACCTCAAAGAATGGAATGAACATCAAAGCAATCGCAGTAATTGCACAAATTATCGATAAAACCGCCAGTACGACAGCTACAATTATTTTCAGTCTTCTGCTTATGAGGAAGAAAATAATCGTCAAAACGTCTTCCGAAATAATGAAGTAGATTAAGAGGGAACACTTAAATCTGATGTCTTTGCAAACAGCCAAGCAAGCATCTGCCGACCAAAGTAAAAGCTGTTAGCAAAATAAATTTAAAATTACAAATCAGTGAAGTAAACTTATTCGTCTTCAAACAAACTATGCTACATTTAAATTAAAGATCAAGTAACACGAAAACATAAACATGCTGTGAAGTGGCCATGATCTAACTTGAGTATTACCGCCAAAACATCTAACCATTAATTATTGTTCCACTTGACATTAAAAGTAACCGAAATGAATGTGTGGATCTAAGCTTTGGCTGTAGAATAAAGTACGAGCAAATTACACACTGTATATCAAAAGTATCACTGTCACTTAAGAGATTCGTACAAAATATACTGACGTGGTGGATGTGATCGACGAACTACTGAAGCTTAGGTCTAATCAGCTGTAGGTGTGCTGTACAATCTAAACAAAGTGTGTTCGAATGAACAACTGTAAGTCCGATTAGACAAAGGTTAAGTGCATTTTCTGACTCCGAAATCGATCATTTTTCAACTCTACATTCAATAAATGACAAAATCATATTTTTATATTACAAGCCACACCCATTACGAATGAGTTTGGATAAAAGCGGTCAATCGCAACACGCTTCGTTATTTAAGTAAATTCCATTTATCAATTATATCCAGGAGTGAGCAATGAACGCGAAATGATCATTAATAAACAAAGCCAACTCATCAAGTTGATCTTCTTGAGAACTTACCAGTACTGCGAGGAATATTCGTGCGATTTTCCAGTTCCCCTTGTATATGAGGCACAGTATTATACTGAGGACAAGAGCAGTGGTTCTGAAAGACAAATATGAAACTGAGGAGTGAATTTTACGGGTAGGTACTTATGGACGTATGCATCAATCCGTATTAGTTTTTGACTCAAATACAGTGGAATATGCGACTCACATGCAAATGATTGCTACAATGTACCATAGATCCATCGCAAAATGTTTCTTTGATCTAAAGAATAAGAAATTCATAATAAGTTTTAATGGAGTCAATATACCCATTGGTTTATTTAGAAAGCATTCATCATTTGTACGCACATAATGTCTAATTCGGATAGTTCAATTAATTGTCAAGTCTTGTCACTCAGTATAGGTGATGAATGAAGTACAGAGTGCCTTTTTTCTGAGAAGGCAACGAAAGTACTAATTATTTTATTTGAAGTACAAAATCCTCAAATTTTTTTTCACTTGCGTTTTGGATGAATGGTGCTTTCATTTGAAAGCAAAAATCGCAAACATTAAACTTTGTAGTAACAGCAATGGTTGACCATGTTCATACAAAACGCCTATCAAGAATCTGATGCTACTATTCTCATACATCTGCATTCTTCAATTTTAAACGTTAGAAAAAACAGGGAAATTAGACACATCGCTTCAAATACGGAAGCTGATGAGCCCTGGTACAATTGGGATTTCCATAAATGACATATTACTGACCAACCAAAAAAAGTGGATAACTTACATGTGAAAAAATATGACCTAACACTAAAGGTTAAAGTAGTGGTATGCGTAAAATATGCTCATGCTCAAATATATTCATCTGATTCTTCGAAACTTTGATCCAAACTTTTAGACAAAAATGTTTTCATTATATCTTAAAAAAGACTTGATACTATGTACTGTAAAATTGTGAAAACATTATGAAATATAAGAAATACAATACGGAGTAATAAATAATGACGTCAACTGAATTCATGATTAATCTTATTTTCTGATGGTTGTAATGGTTTTTCATTCGATCACTGAATATCTGCTCACATGACCAGTATCATAGTTGGCTAAAATTGTATAAATATACCAGTTTTTTTACTTAAACGAAGTCTGTTACAAATTATCCTCTTTTTTGACGTTAAATTTGAAATAGGCACTGCAGACAAAGATTTCATTCAGCCACAAATGCCCCTATGACTTTATCTCACACTGCACAGGTTAATATGAGAGAAATAAAAGATGCATGGACATTTCTAAGAATAAGATAAAAACATCTATGGCTGATCTATTATTATTGTATCCTTTAATTCCTACAGGAACATAGGGCTTCAGCCGTATTAGGTTGAATGAATTATCATTTGACTTGGTCACGATGGTTTGATATTATGCCCAAAACTAATGAGTCTATTCGAATGCATGCGGCTGTCGGAATTCATACAGCAGGATATCCTATTGGGCCATTGGTTGACTTTGGGAACACCCCGACATATGAGTTATTCAGCAACAGTATTATGCATAATGAGGGATAAGTCAGATTCTAGGCCAACTAATTCCTAATTAATGAAGAACAAACCGGAGCTGATTCAATGAGGAAAGAACGAAAAAATTATTAGTCTTGACATAGCCAGTTTGTGAATAGTAATATCCTGATTATTACAGGTCTAAAGGCAGTCAGAAGTGAACTGGATTTTGACTCTGAAGGGAAATTAGGAGTAATCTCTCGGTTGATGAAATAATATTAGATGTTTAGTCATGTTGAATCTCCACCGTATTCAAATTTCAAAATGAAATATACAAACAAATGATCGAGGTGGCAATATCCTTGACAGTAGCAGACATATTTATGCATAAATGAGAACATACAACTTTTCTCCTAGGTCATGGTGAAGTTAAGTGAGTGATTCGCTCACTCTTTCGAAGGTCAACATAACTAGTAAGCCACAAGTTTTAAATAATGAAATAAGTCAAGTGAAAAAATTACAAAAATTACAACCAGCACCAGAAATAATTGAAAAATGTGGACAAATTAAGGTTACCAATGGAAATCACACAAATAATATCGCATTCAAAGTGTCTATAGTACTGTCGGATAAGGAAAGAGTGTAAGAGACATTACGTAAAATTATCAATGAGGCTGAAATTAGTCGGGGTAGCATAGCAGATGCACTATTACCTCTGTTATTTGGTTTAGTGATCTTTATTGTTATTGTGATCTTCAGTATGTCGTCCTTTTAACTTGACCTAAGTAATTTGTCTTCTCACCTCCTAACTCTTTATTAATTTCATATATATTCCTATGGCATGTCCGTGTGTTATCAGTTTGTGCGAAATGTGTGGTGCAAATAAATTACGTCTTCTTATTGCTTTATCTAAATTCATAAAGTGAACTAATTGTTAAACATTAAAACTGGTGAGAGTTGGCGTAAACTGACTGCCATAGATATGATACCATTATTTTCTTATCATTGCAAATCAGGCTATTTCAGACTTTAATTAGACAGCGGAAATGTACATGTACAAGACAGAGGAAACGTTAAACATGTCAGTGCTCAAAAGGATCAATGGTCGACGTACTGTTCGCAGCAGTGACATAAGTATGTTCTCCGAGGTCTCCACATTAGTTTTCGGTAGACCTGAAGTAAAATAGTCTCCTTCTAGTGATTTTCTTGCTTTTAGTGACTTTAAAACCTTTAGGAAGTCGTATTTGGCCAAGGTTTTGATGTTCACTGTTATTTCTGAGTTTTCTGTGGATATTTCTGAACAAGTGAGGTTGCCACAAGTAACGAACATTGTTGAGAATAATGATAATAATAATTAATATTTACATGAATACTTTTTGATAGGTTTTTCTGTTTCTATTTATATATGAGAGTTGACATTTTGTTTCGTGATATCTGAATTTCATGTTTCATTTCATTACACGAGAATAATTCTTATTTGAATTGTTTCACCGAATTTTGTTATTACTGGCGTACATGTGTCAGTTTTTGATTCTCTTTATTATCAGTTAGTCTGGAGATGATGTTCCCTATTCCTTCAGGTGCAGATTATATCTGAAGAACAAGGCGTACCTTAACCGATCTGACGTTTTAAAGATGAAGTGGGTGTATGTACGAACAATCTAGGTTTTCTCACTGACTGTACACATTTCGCTAATGTTGACCGTCTTAGTAAACAGTTGTGAAATGTTATATAGGCTAGTGGGGGGAAGTATTGATCACTGAATCTTTTTCATCGAAACTGCACCTGATATGTAATCTTATAAAGATAAGGAAGTATAAAATTATGTCATCCCATATTGACACACCTTAGTGAACAGGGAAGAAAAGCTAATGAGAGGTCATGAAATCCAGCTGAAATCGGTGACACAGGGTGGAGAGAATTAGAGACATCCAGCCGAGTTCCAGTGTATTTCTCAGAACACAAGATAAAACCATAATAATAATCATAGTATTAATTAAGACACGCAGCTTGCATGAATCTCTGACTGTGTTTTTTCTAAATGTTTTTGTTTCAGGTCCTCTTGATTTCGCGTTTCATTTCCTCATGCGACAGTATTTCTAATTCCAAGTTTTCCACGGCGTCATATTATGTCTCTTTTGGCGTGGGTACGAGACATTCGACTTTATAATCAGGTTGTTTGGAAATGTTCTTAATTCTTTCCACCGACGATTATATGTTGTAAGTGAAATCACATGTGTCCCTGATATAAGAATATAATTTAGTCTCTGGGGAAGAATGAAGCTCTATTCACAGCGACATGGATCGGATCAGTGGACCTAGGATAGTCAGATTATTGAAACGTACGAATTTAGGTAAGTGAGGAATGACTTACCACACGAAGGTAATATTTTAGGGGAAATCGTGGAAATCTTGAAATCTACATTTAAGTGAAAGCAAACAGTAGGCAGGTGAAGGGATATGTTGAACATTGAATCCATCTTCACCGAATATTTACGTAACACGTGCAATGTGAATGACAAAATGTGAGTACGAGAGGTGTGAAAAATGTAATTAGCAATAAAACAAAAGGATATAAAACAAAGCATCTATGTAAACGAAATTCAAAAGCTGTTTAAGTGCCTCTATGTGTCTATGAATGGTTAATTTTGAACCAGTTGGTGGTCTTTGATCAAATAAATTTATTCTTTGATGGGAAGTAACAGGTACTTCAGACCTAAAGGCGTTAATCAAGAAGGTGTGGTGTTAGAGATGAGTGTACTAGATTTTATTCTTTAGCTCGTCAAACTTCTCAGTACTACTGGTTCTGTATTTTATTTAACGCTGAATATTGCCATTCATTGAATAATCCTTATTTCAACACTATTGATGTTTTTAAATATTATTTATCTGTTAAGATCAACTTCAGCGACTATCTTGAATCCTTATTTTGAATTATAACGACTATCAGTATGAAAACTACTGGTGTGTACATCAATTATTTTTATTCAAATGTTGATTGTTCTCCATTAGACTTTGCATCTCCCCTTTAATTAACAAAATATTTGTCAGATTGATGTTTTGAATAATAAGTCACTATTCTAAAAACTACCATTTGTCGACAAACACTTTGAACAATTTTAAAGTACACAGTCCAAAATAATTGAAAGTATCAAGAGATTCATGAATAAGTGGAGAGTAGAAAAATATTGAACGTTTTTATTTACATCGCCTGAAGACAGTAACAATATATCACTACTCATTGTAATTAGAGTTGAGCAAAGTCCATCGAATTCATTTTTTCAAATAACACTCAACACAGAGTCTAATTTGTCATAAGTGTTCTGAGAATTATTTTCCTAGAAACCACTGATAGATCAAACGATTTGACTACTGGCGTACTTTAGAGCATTTTATAAATAAGAATTAAAAAGAAATCGATGAGTGTTATAGTGACAAAGTGAATCCAACGGATATCTTATGTTGGATATTTTTCTGAAACATATACTACTTAAATTTGAATCAACTGACATTCTGCTTTTAGTGTGTAGATATCTGGATAATATAACATCCGAAAGAAAACATTCTTAACCACGTCTTCTTTCGTCCATTTGAATAGCTACTTGAATCCTTTGATTGTTTTCAGTCAACTTAATAACATGACCGAAGAAAACAATAAAATAAACTCATTAGTTATAGATGAAAGGTGGAGTTTTGACACAAATATCTCTTCACTGACATCATTACAATATAGTGCTATATATCGACAATAGAAAATGGTAAAACGGTCACCCTTAAAAATCAAACATTTTCCTGACTTGTATATTGGCGATTCTCAGTGTTTGTGAATCAAAGGCTATTCAAATAAGACATTGTGTCCACATCTACCTCTCATGAATTGAAGGTGTCAGTATGATTCATTTCTCCACCATTTTCCATGAAAATCATCAATGCAGATTATTATTTCCAACAATGTAGCATGTATTCCACTTAATTCTGTTGAATAGCACATCTGCAACACTTCGAAAACGTATAGTGGAGCGACGATTAATTCACTGAGAATAACTTCAAAATAAATGAGGAGAACATCGACAACCATTCGCCAAAAAAGAGATAAACAGTAGAGCACCATAAAATTTCGGATGTAAAGTGAAACCACGTTTATCAGGATTCATAAAGAAACAATTACCCATAATTCTTTTATTTCCTACAGGTAAGGATTAAACGCCCTATTATGTGCGGCAGATACTGTTTACATATCCAACACATGAATACGTGTTATGCGATGTGTTACTAGAATATCACTCACATATTTATTGCGAAATTGTCAATTGGAAGTCACTGAAAATGACTGCAAACATTTGATCACATGAGTTTGAGTTAAAATAAATAATCTGGATTTATTCACTTCATCCTTTCGTCAAATATTAAATAAAACTGGAATGCCCTCTGTAAATTTGTGAAGACAACTACCCACATACGATATCAACAGAAATTTGAAAACATCATAATCAATGTACCACGTTACCATATTGATATCGGTGGAGATAAAGCACACAGTGAAACCGTATTACCTACTGATCGCATTTTAAGCACAACTTACAAATTATAATCATATCACATAGTACTAGTTATATAAGAGTCCAGCACTTTGATAATATGTGACTGCGTATCAGAATATTATGCAATGTGTATTACACATTCACTAGAAAATAATTCAACGATATTAAGAATACACAATTACAGAATGTGTCACTCTGGATGGATTTCGCTATATTCTAGTTAATCTCGGTCGTTAACCATAACGGTTGTAAATGTTTCAGAATATCAGAAGCGGTAGACGGATTTTCCGTTGGTAACTTTTTAACAGCGACTCAATGAACCAAGACTCGGCTATAAGTTTACCGGTCATGCTCCTGAATTTCGAACGTGTTACTATGCTTCATGTTGTTATTCTTTTACCCACAATTAATCTGACACACCAATGTTCTGCCTCTCATAGAACAATATGAGTTAAAACCACGAATGCTAGTTTCAAATGTTAGTGGTTTTTGTTGACTTTATAAGGTCTCAAGCAACTCGATACACACACTAATTGTCTCATCACTGACACCTTGAGAGAGAGCGAATTTGTCAATGAAAATGCAAATGAAATTATCTGAAATCAGCATTTCACAGTCAAGTACATGAAGAGAGATACTTTTGAAACTAATGCAGAATTTCGGAAATTCGTTTCACACTAAATTTGGCGCCAGCGAAGTGGTGTACAAAAATAGTTGTAGGCGTCACAGTTGAGCCAGTGGTTTGATAAAATCAGAACGCAACTGTTATTTTGGGACTAATCATCATTTGAGACACGCTTTTGGTGATTGAAGTTCTTCGTTTCTAATTAATACAACTCGAGGACACTGAATGCATTTGAGCTGTCGACGTGGCGGTGGTTGTGAAATTATTTTAAGTCTTGATTATCATTCCACTGTTACACTGGCATATTTAAGATTTGACGGACTGTATTCTTTATTATTGATAAGTTTTGAAGATTTCTTCCATAAAAGCCTCTAAAATCCAAGAGCTCACTATGTTTCTCTTCATAAATTATCCATATCTTTTCGCATTATTGCACCTGAACCGTATGAAATCAGAAGACAAAGAATCAATTTGTGTACAGGTATTTCAATGCTTTTACTTTGCAACTAATAGGCAAATTGAAGCTTTTTTGGACCTATTCATGGGAAACAGCTTAAGCCTCTGCATTTCATTTTCCTAATTTCGATTATGTCACCAGCACATATCACATGGCTCCAGAATGAAGTGACATGTCAGTAAGACATATTTGGAAAGTTATACCATCCCAGAGAATATCAAGTTTTCCGATTTTCGACAGTAATTTACATCACACAAGATGGAAGAATGATTAAAGAGTGAAATCATCTGCAAATTAATTTATCACGGAAGAGTAGTTCCATTAATGGATCACGTTTTTGAAGATTGGCGTTTGTCAGTTCTTCACAGTTTGTTTTCGATAGATAACAGTTTTGAGTTAACAACATCACATTAATTTGTGTTTATCATCTACATTAAAAAGTGCAAAATTTACAAGCAGGTGAGTGCTGCATCGTCCTTTGGATGCATCTGAAACATAATACCCGTCTTAAAAGTAAAATAGGCATTCACTATTAACGAGAGGAACTATATTCCCGTCATTTCATTTTTCATTCATTAATCGTCAGTACTTGAATATGAAAGAATACTTCCGAGTACTAGATAATGATGTTTATCTGAATGTTTGATAATCAGTTTAATTGCATCTTTTTCTTAGACTTGAGAGCTGCAGTCGCTCTTTCTAAAGGCGTAAATCGTTGCTTTGGCTTATGTGCTGATTTTTATTCACAGGCGTAGATCGTAAGCGGTGAATACTCCAACATTATTGACACTAAGTCATGCTTGCAGGTAGTAAACTTGTTTTCACACTTAATTCCATCGGCAAACAAGTTAGGAGAGTGAATTCTGCTTACAAATGTGATAAAAAGAATATGGATTATAGTGTTTATGCAGAGTAGTGATATCCTCTGAGACAAACATAAACAATCTGGAGTGACCATCTCCACTCATCAGCATAAAACGGGACAGAGTACGTTGACATGCTGAATACAAGAATGAACCAGGACCTAATGAATGTCAGAACAAATGAATAAACGTGAATTGCTCACTTTCGGATAGAATAAAGCTAATCAGCAGTAGTTATAACAGTCACAAGTGAAGATTTCAGTGGTATTTAAATATGTCTACCTCATTCGCTGAACTCTGATTTGTTCATATTTCTACCACTTATGTTGAAGAGTTTCATAATTAATACCAAAAGTTCTATGTAATTTCATACATATATTCTAATAGTAGCGTAAATGAAGATTATTTCAAACCTAATAGTCCAATTTATTGAAAAATACTCCTTGAATTCATAAAACAATGCGATTTGACAAAAAACAAATTTCGATTTTAAGATGATTCAGCTGAAATTAGTGTGTTGATTGAATTTCAAATCAGATTTAAAGAAAATACTGAACTCCGTCTTTGATTCGGCTATCTGTAAGTATCATCTAATAAAAAGTGGGAAGTATAATTTAACTTGCGATTAACTAAACACCAAATATCAAGACGATAACGTACAACACAAACACACATTAAATGGAATCAACAGCGTTCTATAAAAATAGTTGGAAAACATGTGGACTGTTGTCCTTCTTAGTATATGGAGTAGCATGCCGTGGGTTTATATGTTCATAGAGTTATCTCACTAATATGGAAAGCTTCTTATTTTTGCAACGACGCACATCGTAAGGTTAGTGAGATTTGCTCAATGTTTCGACAAAATTTAAAGGTTATCAAGGTCTATTTTTAGTGCAGACATGAAACCATCCTCCGATGCACATAGTCGCTTTGAAGAATATTCCGTCATTTGGTTAGTTGGATGATTCACAAGTATCAAATCATTCAGTGAATTGTGCAGGAACTTTGAGGTAATCTAATGTTTTAAAGCATAATATAATTTACTCTATTTCATCGAAGAAAATATTATGTCTATTAAGCAAAAATATCAAACTGGAAAAATGTAAAGCAGTATAGCATCACATTTCACACATGCTGTAATTATTTCAGCTGTAGATTATTTTATTATTATTATCGACTGATCTTGCTTCAAAATCCTGATTCATATTTATCTTATAAAAATATCAGTTTGAAAAGTTAACACTGAAATTTGTTTCTGAATCTATTTGGTACTCATATATTTGAAAGTAATATCGCTACAAAGCTGTAAGATGTGCATTTTCAGTGCTTATTTGTAACGGTCAGACATCATCAAACCTTGACGATAAACAAGTACTGCGAGAATGCCGAAATCAAAATAGTTTATTCCATCTGCACCCAAATGTAATGTGAGCTGTGACCGACTTCACCTCATGAAGATAAGTATAAGAACTGCATTCAGTCAGATTTTCATTTCTGAGGTGACATAAGCAGCATTAAGTGAAACCTTAATAGATTAACGCCGTTGTTGTCATTCTTCAGCTTGACGGACGTGTCATATTTCACTGCTCTATATGATATTCTCTGACTGAGGTTCAAATATAGTGATTCAACCTATGATCATGAATGATTAAATGGTTTCGCCCAAGTGAGTTAAGAAAACCAGCCCCCACTTCTACCCATTTACCAGATTAATATCACAGTAAAAATCATACAAACAGCTGCAACCTATAGTTACACGAATAAAGTAGCTTAATGTGACTGTTGTCAGCTCGTAACAATCTTGGTACATGGATATACGCCGGAATTTCAAGGATTATGCATGCGACTACAACACAGTTTCAGCTACTGTAGTAGCTGTGCAGTCTTTCAATCGTATCTGAGAAAACTTGTACTGGCGTACAGCAGGTAACACCACAGAGATACTAAGATCAGAATGGGCTTTACGGGTGCACACTAGAAAGGGATTTATTATCCCTAATAAGTGATCTGAATGCATTAATCACATTCGATTCGATTCCATTCAGGCTATTCAGTTTGATTTCTGCGTACAACAGAAGCAGCTTCAGTTCACCTGTATCACTGGTTGTAGAGTGAGATGTGACTATGTCTCATGCCTTCTGAATGATATCTGTATCCAAACATATAAAACTTATAATTAATTGCTGTGCTATTACGATCACCAGTAGATGTAATAAAGGCAGGATTGTGATTAACCAAAGGTGAATAATTTTTCTTCGCGGCTCAATTCCACTGTCATCCTGATGCCACTCCATAACGGAGACTTTAAGTCTCCTGGATATGAAGTATTTCACATACTAACAAATAATTCGTGAATGCTACCTCTGATCAGGTGCCTCATCATACGGAAAATTAGCACAGTAAACAATTTCATGGCTATATTTAAATGTGAATAAATGTGAGATATTCCATTTTTATATTAATTTGCTTTGTGTTTATTGATCATTACGGAATGAGTTCAGTTATTCAAAGTTCAGGTCAACAAATATCAGGCCAGCTGTGTAATACCTAGCATAAGAAAAATTCACGTTTGAAATTGAGACCTCGTGGTCTGATTAAATTTCGTTTTATTGGTTAGAAATTAACAGATTGTTATCAAAATTCCTAACAAAAATGGTAATTATGATGGTTTTAGTGACCCAGACAATATCCGTAATGATGAAAATATGTGTAAGGTTGAAATGCATTTTAATTTTGATGAAATAATTCACCCATCGCGTATAAAATGGCTTTGCGGATGTGAGAAGTAGCCGGCCAGAAGCTTTGAAGCTATGTCTTGCGCCACTAATTTATGTAAGGCTGTATCGAATAGAATGATGTTAGCCCTTCTACTCTACTCACAAGGTGTTGATAGTGGATATTTAGCATCCAAACTGTATCGCTAACTTATATCAGACAGTAAAGTTTTGAGAAATACAGCTGATCCAAAACTTTGTTGAATGACTTTACTAGTCATATTGACGTATCAAAATATTATTTGCACCTTATAATTTTTCTAGTTGTCACATGTAAACATGCTGCAACTCAAACATTCCCGGCCATGATTACCTCGATTCATACATGTATAAAATTATGTTGAGGTGCTGCAACGCATTTTAACAGTCTGATAATGACGTCACTGTAAAATATTTCAGCAGAATTCGTGTGTGAGTAGAGACGTAGCTATACAACACAACGGTCAAACTTGAATAAGTCCGAACAAATTTCCTAGAATTCTTCGAAATGTCATTCTGAGAAACTGTATCATCGTATATTTCAGACTGGATGAAATAGCGACGGAAAAAGAATCGCCTTAGGACCATATTATCTCAAGAAACCATTGCTGACCAGTTTGGATTCGTATACAATTCTCAAATGAAACGCTTTTCACGTAAGCAAATTATGTTCTATAAATAGTATAATTTGGAAATGTGTGTAAATTTCCAAAGATTTGAAATGATTAACAGGAGGCTGACGATGGTTAACGTGACATCGTTTACCACAGGGTGTGTCATTTTAGGGGATGAGTGATGCTGATGAATACATAAGATACACATGAACATATATTCTCAAGTATACATCTCCCGAATTGAAGAGTAGGTCTGCAAGAATACGAAGCGGCGACAAAAGTGCGATACCAAAATTTGTTGAATGGATTACAGGGAAAAAAGGCATGGAGGTCATGCGTGTCTAATCAGCTAGAAATAGTGCAAAAATAACTAATCGCTAGACAACAGCGTTCCAAAGTGGCATGGATGACTGACAGTGTGGCTTCAGCTTAAGCCATCCGTCTCAACAGTACAGGTCAGTACCTGATTATTTAATGACGAATATTGAAGGCTAATCAGTTTTGGAAATACGTTTACTTCCATTAAAATGGTTTTCTTATGCGGAATCGATCAAATACATTATTGATACGTTCTAATATTTTACACAGTATGATAAGCTTTTTGTTTCGACAATGTCTTAAGCAAAACTACCAAAACAAAATCATTGTGAGTGAGCTATTGAAATATAATTGTAATTAATAAATTTATCGACACATCATATTAAGCAGGTCATATTCATTCAGTGTCTCTCATTATTACACATTGAGATCAACGCATTATAGTCACAAACCAGGATCATTCAAGTTGTTGGTGGAAATTATTGAGGTTTTTTCTGACTAAACTGATATGTTCTAAACACTGTTCATGTGAGTGCTGGAACTCATAATGAATATGCACAGGAGAAAAATTAAGGCCTTTGAGATATCCTCCATCGTTCAATCATGAATTCAATGAATATTTATTCTTCTGTAAAACATATTAGGGTGAAGAAATAAAATTGAAATATTTATCGCAAGACTATCGTTTTATATTACAAATATAAAATGGGAATAGCCTAATATTCAACTTCTGCATTTTTTCAATTTTTTGTCGTGAAATATCTGAATAATAGTGGAAATCGATGGCCAAGCTCCGGAGAAGAGGAAGTAGAGTAATAAGAAGCGCGGTCGCTGAACATCTTGTGGATGATGGTCACCGTATCTCAACTGACTCAGGCCTGAATGCTGTCTACATGTCAAAAATAATTCGCACAAATATCAATGTATTGGACTCACCAGTATTGATGCAGCCTTGGCCATAAAAACAGAAAATCAAGATATATGTATCCAGAAAGCGTTCATTTAACTACTCCAACCTGCGTGGATTTGATCACTCTATGCTGAAGGAAGAAGATCCATATTCATTTTCAGGATTCAAATACTAATATTGGTAATCTCAATTGGAATTCTCTCTGATATTATTCTCCTCTCCTCTATCAGCTTCAAGGTAAGCGTCCACTTAGAGCCATTCTCTGTCTTGTCATTTCCTTCGTCAACAATTTTCTTTGAGCAACATACTCATAAAGTTATTTCCAATGTTCCTCCACTTAGGTTTCCTCATTGATGCCACGTGGCGTCACCAACTTTGCTCCGATCTGATTTATACAGAAAGGTATCGCCTGTAGTTCCGGCCCTCAGTTTCGGAATATTGAACTTGAATTATAGTGGCCCGTCTCCAGTTAACCTGAAGAGATTTAAGCTTCACCCTGAAGCTTCCTTGAACTAGATGTAGATCTGAGCACACATCTGCTCCCCTCCGTGACTTTGTGTCGAGTCCCGTCTCCGCATCCTCGAACAAAATTCGAATGAAATATATCTGGTTTGTGATGTGCTCATCAGGTAAAATCTATGTTGCTTTGTGTATATCCTCGTGTTTGTGCACGCTTCCTCTTATCACCAAGTCATGGAAAGTGCAGAAGTCTGCCAGGAGTTCTCCGTTCTCATTCTTTTAGTTGAGCTAGAGCCTCTTAGCCCATGATGAGTTCTTTTCCTGTATTATCTGTTCCCAGTTCGGATGTCATTCTTATCGACCATGAGCATTTAGATATCACTGTTTCGGATACTGCCCATTAGTGATTGCAGTCGTGCATAAAAATCTTCCTTCTTCTCTTGTTACGAAATGCTTGTAGGTGAGTAACATAAGATGATTCCCACGTTCCTTATATTTGAAATGAGTCTTGTGGTCATAACCTTGTAAGATATCGATTCTCACTGCATCAGTGCATTGCTGCTACTGGCGTAATCATGATGAACACTCACTGCCTCACTGTGCTTGTGGTTGCCGTCTAGGTGACCGGAATTAAATAGATAACTGGTTCTCTACTTGATAATTTTGACAAACCATATACATTCCATTTCCTCTCGCAGATACCCAGCACTACTGAGGTATATCTCCATATTTCTTCGGCTACCTGGACAGCTTTCTCAGTTACGTACATTGTATGGATATTCCGCATCTTCATTCGTACTCTTACATTCAAACAATACACAAGAATAATAATAATAATTTACTTTATTCCAGAAACAGTACTAGTAGTACAGTGTGGAATTTTCAGCACATATCTAGAATATTTGTATCTAATTTTATCAAACATTTAAAAGGAGTATTTCAAAAAAATAAATATAAAGGCAACAACTACAAAAACAAAAACAAACACAAAAATAATTTTTAAAAAATGCGCAAAGAATACCAAGAAGTTGAAAGGAAAATAAATAAATGTCTCAGTATTGGGTAGTGGAAGCAGTGATATGTTTATGCATGGTGACAGTAAAACTATAATCATACATGAAGTTATGAAATGATACTTAGGAATGTTTATCGCCAAGATGAACAGTTAATTTGATTGAACAACACTAGACAATCATAAAATAACAGTTCAGGGTTTTTATTGACAGCTCTAATGCCGTGTTTGTGGTGGTAGTGTGAGTAATCCTGCAAAATACAAAATTTTAAGATGGTGATATTAGCGTTCACAACCAAAATTGTCAGTTAATATTGCCGAGCACAAAAACAACAACCACAAAACTGATAATTACATGATGGTTAATGACAGGATAACCTCGCCTAGATTACTAGCTCACTAGTATTCTAGCCGGTCCCAAGTCCGGATAAAGAGAGAGGGTTGAAGCGTGGTGATAGCAACTCCAACCCCAAAAATTAACCGAATCGCTACAGAAACTTCAACGCACAAATATATTAAAAATTCTAAAAATATAAAAAATAACCTTATTTTTCGCTGGAATCGGGGAAGCGAAATGACGCAGGCTGGTGAAAGCCTTCGGAAAGCCAGTCAGCCGATGTGCCTTCTTTCGATGAAAGCAAAAATAAGGATGGGAACGTGGAATGTTCGTACAATGTACGAAGCTGGGAAGGCTGCTCAGGTAGCCGCAGAAATGAGGAGATATAAAATGGAAGTATTGGGAATCTGCGGGAGCAGATGGAACGGATGTGGAAGGAGCCAACTATCAACTGGAGAGACACTAATCTATTTCAGTCACCCAGATGACAATCACGAGCACACCGAAGGAGTGGCCATCATGGTGTCAGCAACAGCAGCCAAAGTTCTCATGCAGTGGGAACCAATCTCCTCCAGGATAATGACAGCCAGGTTCAATTCAAAAGGAAAAAAGGTTACAATCATTCAATGCTATGCGCCTAAAAACGCGTCAGAACAAGAGAAGAAGGAGGCCTTCTATAGACAACTACAAGCAGTAATGGACAACGTCCCAAAAAGCGATATCAAAATCCTGATGGGTGATATGAATGTGAAACTGTAGGGAGACAATACAGGAAGAGAACTCACCATGGGTCTCGACGCCCTCGGTGAAATGAACGACAATGTTGAACTCTTATCAGACTTCTGCGCCTTCAATGATTTGGTGATTGGTGGCAGCGTTATTAAACACAAGGATATACACAAGGCGACATGGATTTCACCAGAGAGACTTCATTTAAATCTCAAGGAGGTGGATTTAAGCCTACTGGACACAAGATCGAGGAGAGGATCCGGTGTGGGTTCAGACCACTATTCAGTACAAAGGACTTTCAAGGTGAAGCTTAAAGTTTTGAGAATAGCTAGGAATGGGCCAAAGTGTGAGTTCAACACTGAAAAACTGAAGGACACAACCACAAACCATACTTTCACTGCAACTGTCGGAGCGAAGCAGGAAACGCTACGTGGCATTACGGAAGAATCATGCGTGGAAGACCACTGGAACTCTCTGAAGGTGATTTTCAACAAAACGTGTTAAACGGTTTTAGGAAGAAAGAAGAAACAAGACAAGGAATGGCTCTCATCGGACACTTGGAAGCTAATAGAGGAGAGGAGAATGGTGAAAGAAAAAATGATTCAATGCAAAGACGGACAAGAGAAATAGACGCTGAGCTCAACTTAAACAGCACTGTAAAAAGAAGTGATGAAGAGTGCTAGGAAGGACAAAAGACAATTCTACGACAACCTGGCCACTGAAGCTGAGAAGGCAGCAGGCAAAAGGGACCTGAGGACACTATATCAGATTACCAAGTCTCTATCCGGGAAGCGATCAACACAAGTGAAACCTATAAAAGACAGCCAAGGGAACCTAAGAAGAAAGACAGATTAAACAAGATGCGGACCACTTGAAAAGACTCTTGAACAGACCACCACCTGCAACCCGTCCAGAAATACCAACAACAGCACGTACACAACTGCAAATTGACAACAATCCTGCAAAAAAAGCTGAAGTCTTGAATGCAGTCAAGCTTCTGAAAGCTGGAAAAGCAGCTGGACCAGATGGAATACCCCCTGAAACACTGAAAGCAGACCTAAAAACGACAGCAGATATGCTGACTCCATTATTGCAAAAGGTCTGGAAGGAGGGAAAGGTGCCTACTGACTAGAGGAAAGGTTACCTGGTGAAACTACCAAAGAAGGGCGACTTGGGACTCTGCAAGAACTGGCGAGGAATCATGCTCCTGTCGACGCCAAGTAAAATCCTGAGTCGCATCATCCTGGAGAGAAACAAGGACGCACTGGATACAGAACTCCGACCAGAACAAGCTGGATTCAGGAAAGGCAAATCATGTTCTGACCAAATGGCAACTGCAAACATCATCATAGAACAAAGCATGGAATGGCAATCAAAAATCTACATCAACTTTATAGACTTTGAGAAGGCCTACGACAGCGTTGACCGTGAAGTAATTTGGAAACAACTCAAGTACTACGGCGTACCCCAAATATTCATCAACCTTATTCAACAGCTGTACGACAACGGCACATGTCAAGTGATCCACAACGGAAAACTCAGCGAAGCGTTTGGAGTAAACACAGGAGTCAGACAAGGGTGCTTATTATCACCATTGATATTCCTAATTGTAGTGGACTGGATTATGCGTCAGACAGTGGGAAACGATGAGACAGGGATATCCTGGACCGACGTGAAGAACCTAGAAGACCTGGATTTTGCGGATGATTTATGTTTGATGTCACACAAAATCGAAGACTTACAAGCGAAAACCGACAAACTGGTTGAAGAAGCAGCAAAGACAGGACTCCAGGTGAACATAGACAAGACGGAGGTTATGAAAATAACCAACCAACAACAACAACAACAGCGGCAACATCCAGTGCCGATCACCATCAATGGGAGAGATTTGAAAGAGGTTATTTCATTCACTTATCTAGCTAGAGAGCATTGTCTCAACTACAGGCAGGTGGAACGGACGAGGATGTCAAATCGAGAATCGGGAAGGCGAGAAACACATTCATCAAACTGAAACCAATCTGGGAATCTTCGTCACTCAACATCAACAATAAAATTCGGATTTTCAATACAAACGTCAAGTCACTCAGATCTTCTATACGGATCAGAAACTTGGCGGGTCACAAAGAATATTTCCAACAGGTTGCAGACCTTCATCAACAACTGTCTTCGTTCTATACTGGATATCAGATGGCAGGAAAGAATCACAAACAAGAAACTATGGGAACAAACAAAACAAGAACCAGTCGCCCAACAAATATGCAGGAGAAAGTGGAGATGGATTGGACACTCGCTGAGGAGGCCGCTGGGTGACATCGCGCGTCAGGCCAATGCTCGAGTGGAACCCGAAAGGGAAGCGGCGAGTGGGACGTCCAAGGGTGACATGGAGGAGATCATGTTGAGAGGAGCTGAAACAGTATGAACTAACATGGATGCAAGTGAAAAGTACAGCAAAAGACAGAAGCAAATGGAGACGTACAGTTGAAGCCTTATGTTCCTCTAGGAACCCAAGGGAACAATAATAATGATAATATAATATAATGACAGGGCAAATTTGTAATACTTATAGTGCTAATATATACGAAACCAGTAGATACACAAAAGAAGGAATAGAGTAAAGTACAGAAAGTAAGCCAATGTTAATAATTTAGGTAGCTAAGTATGTTAAAGAAAGGTGTTCACTATAGAATACAAAAATAAGAGAGAAATGAAAGAGCCTAAAATTATGTTGTTTAGGACAAAGCAAGTCATAGGTTTCGCGCTTAACATTGTCTCTGTCACTTAGATCACAGGTCAAGTATGGTATTGTTGAGTTCCTGTACTTGGTTATACGAGCATAAGTTGTTTTATACTGATTTATCGTTCTACTTGATTAGATACAACGCGAGAGTTGGGAAAAGAGGGGCTGTTGAGGCTCGGAGAGTATGGTTTTTGACCATTTTTCTCATGTATTTAGATGTCTTTCAACTAATGTAGTGACGAGCTGTCTGAGTTTAACACCACTAATCCTACTAACTACCTTCAACATCCTTCTCAGGATGGTATAATCCTTTTTCAGAAGCCCCGGAAAGACTAACGGGGAGGAGTAAAGCAGAATAGGTAAGATACAAGAGTTGACAAATTGTCAAAGTATAGGTTGAGTGATTCCAGATTGTCTAAGTTTAATAATGTAGAAAGAGAGCTAGTAATCTCGACGAGGTAGAATTGAAAAGTATATGACTTTATAATCACAAATATGTTGATTGCACTTCATGCTAATATGATCTGATGTATTCGGACCATTGATTCAATTCCATTACAGCGTATAATTTTTTAAAGAAAACCATGCATACACGATTGTACAGCTTGATAATGAATTCATTGGAAGGAGTCGATCCTCTGAATACAATAAGCACCAAGAGTGTCTTCTCATTTTTCAACTCTTTCTTAAATAAAGTAGATTCCAGATGGTTAAAATGTGAATTTTTATTCTGCCCATATAGAAGACTAATTAGACTGACCAGAATGCACTGAAATACACACTCGACTGAGTATGAGATCGATCTAGAAGAGAAAAGTAAACGCAAAAACTTCAACATAACAAGCAAAGAAGAAACAAAGAAAACTGAACCAGACAAGATTACTAAAGGTTCACATCAATAATACCTTGCTCACATCATTTAATTTACACTAAATGAACGTCAATCAACTAAAGATAACTGAATGAGAATAATTTTGCAATATTATGATATATTTGTGTATATAATATATAATATTCGAATTCCTTTGTCAGCAATTACTGTCGGGTCAAAAACCAGGAATTGTTGATTTGTGTTATTCAAACTTGCACTGGCCTCACATTACGATTTCTCAGTACTCACCACACTCACCATTATAAATGTAACTGTCAGAGTGTCTGTTTGTCTATTTCAATTTAATAACATTAATTAATTATGCCCAAACACGTACGTACGTACGTAATAGTTTTCCTTCTTATTTATCCTTGCACTGGCCTTAAATTGCCATTTCTCAGTACTCACTGCACTCACTCACTCACTCACAGGCGCCTATTTATCTGTCTGTCTATTTGTGATCGATCCAGTCAGTCAGTAATTTTGAAAATAAATACAGGTATAATATTGATTTTTAGTAATTAGTCATCTGATGAATAGAAATCATGGCTTATATAATATAATTATTATTATTCCTTAATTCCTTGCTTGGATTGTAAATTTTAGCAAATTTTAGATAAAAAATGACTTTTAATTTGAAGCTATTAAAAATTGTATTAGTTAGAGGGAGGGAGGGAGGGAGGGAGGATAGACTACATCATAATCTGACATGAATTATTTATGATGTATCAGTTAGAGAGAAAGAAAGAAGCATTGTAAAAAAACTAACTGGGTGGTGGTGGTGGTGGTGGGGGTATTGGACAGTCAGCTGTTTCGTCATCCTAGTTTGGGACACTGTAGCAATACGCTTGCTTGCTTGCCTTGTAACTAGAAGGTGGTGCTAGGTTGGAGCCCTGGCGGTTTACACACAATGATAAGTTCTTGTTTGTTCTTGTTTGTCGAATTACAAAACAGAAAAGCAGCAATTCAAACACACACACACAGTTGGTGAGTGATGATCTCGGTCAGTAGTTTTGTTTTGCTCAAAATATACTACCAAAAACGAACAGACAAACAACACAAACAGAACTTATCATTGTGTGTAAACTACTGAAATATATTATTATTATTATTATGTAATGTAGTGCTCAACAAGAACACATTTTACTGACATTAACTACTAATCTGGGATAATTACTACTACAACTACAGAAATAAAAAAAATAATACTTCATTGAAATGAAGCTAGCCTACTTACTACTTACTACCTAACCTTAAATCTCACATAGGCATTTTGTAGGTAGGTATAGATAGGTAGGTATAGAAAGGGGTGGCGTCAACTAACAATAATTATACAGCTCATAAACAACAGTTGTAGTAAAATGTTGCGGTACTTACTTACTTCCCTCTTCGGTCAAGGTGTTGTTGTTGTTGTTAGTGTCTTCATTTTTATAATATATGTACTTTGATAACAGCGTCTTGAAATGACTAAATGTGGGAAATACAACAAAGGTGGTATTATATCATCCATCCATCCCTTGGCACCTTTCTCTTCCTTGTATGCGCGCGCGTTGCATTCATTCACATTTCCAGAAGTTCCAATCACTAAAAGCTGCTGCATCTTGCGTTTGTAAGCGTTGTTTTTCATGTCAGTAAATTTTGGACTAGTTGTATCATCCCATCCACCAAGGCGTCAGCGTTATGCATTCATTATTCATGCAGTTTACTAGAAAAGCATCTTCTGACTGTCTTACAACTTGCTGCTGCTGCTGCTGCACCTCTTCTTCTTTCATCAATATCTCCCACATTATCAGAGTTGATTTCCTCCTCTGCCTCATGATGGTGATGATGATGATGTTGCTGTGAATAAAAATGGATAATTAGTCTACACCACCAAATATATCACTCATTCGCTCGCTCAGTCACCTACATGCTTAATACATTCTGTAATAATGGTCTTTGAATGTAAGCATCACAGCTTATATACCTACCTCTCTCTCTAGCCAGACATCATCACGTTCCCACCCCCACCCCACCTCCACACAAACACACACAGACACATTTCCCCCCTTTATTTCATTTGTATTAGTTAGTTAGTTCGTCAATTAGGTTTGCATATATATGTATGACCTGATATGTGTGATGGTAAAGGTGGTGGTGGTGGTCTGCAAATGAAACATCTATTAACACTAATTTACCTATTATTATTATTAATATTATTATTATTATTTATGACAGGTATCCTATTTCACCTATGTATGTGTGACATTTCAATTTTCACCCCACACCCCCACACCCACAGTTCGGTTCGTAGTAATTTTACATAGGTGTTTTAACCTGCTAGTAGTAGTACTACGTACCCGAAATTTTGATGTAATATCTACATTGATAATGGTGACTGCCTGATACATTTCTGTCTGAAATGTACACTATTTCTCATAAATCCTTTTTCGTTTGCATTTTGACCTCATCTGATGATTTTCTCAAGACTATTATTATATAACTGAATTTTTGTGTCATTGAATTTCGTAACATTTCACACTGACGAGATATATATGTGTAATTTTTATACCTACCTGACTCACTAGTAGAATGTATCACACTGCACTGCACTACACTACACCACACCACACCACACCACATTAACCCCGTGACTCCACTCACCACCACATCCTCTATGTATGGTTTGTAAATTTATTTTTACCTTTTCATATTTGATAATAATTAATCATAATAGACTACTTATCACCCACCACCACCCTCTCCGTCTGTGACAGTTATTTGTCATCCCTCCCTCCCTCTCTCTCTCTCCCTACCAGGGTAGGTTCAGTTATATTTATTTACTACCTAGTACTGCTATCACATCACATCACACCTGTGATAAAAACTACTAATCGTATTCGTTCGAATAGACCAATCATACACCACATTTATGTGTAATGTAATTCTCTGACCTGTCGACAAGCCTATAGCCAGCCATCACACTACCTATATTATTTTTACAATTTGGCTCCTTTTGTAATTTTGTACTTACATAAAATTTAAAATAGTGATGATGATAATAATATTAGTAATGAAACCACCACTATAAACAGGGTGTTGGTGGGAACATAATGAAATCTAAGTAGATAATATCGTAGATAATACACGTAATATTGACGTTTACTCACCCACCATCTGTGGTTCATTTAGATTGCAAAAGTGTATAAGTTCTTTTTTGACTCTTTAACTCTTCAATCTTTGAATTCGAATCAGACATACTCCAAGTCGAGAGTAGAGAAAATTTACCACTGCTCCATGTCGCCTATGCTTTATGATTAATTTCAAGTGGCAATATATCAGCGAGTAATCATATTGTACTACTTGCAATTGCAAAAATCAATTACTTATATAAAAAATACAGTGAATGAGCTGAGAAATGTAACACTGTCGCGCTCTCTACTGAACAACAACAACAATGTCTTATGCCAACTTTTAGTCTAAAGATAAATTAATCACTAACTTTAAAGTCGCTGCGAAATTCTAGGCCCAGAACAATAAATACAGGTGACCAGTACGCAAACGTTATGATGATATAATGACCTAAAGTTATTCTAAAATATATATAGATATAAATGTAGCACTGAAGCCTTCTCGTTTTACTTAGTAGCTAAGGTCTATCTATAATCGACAGCCAACGTGTCCTTGCTGCAGGATGTAACCTGAATTTTCTAAATCAGTGGAAATGCCATTTCAAGGAAGTTTCAAAGATGAATAGCATTTTAAATATTCTCTATGAACATTCTCCATGAACACTTATCAATAGAAGTTGTAATAAGCATCTTAAAAACTTAAAAATTTATTTATATGTTTTGCTTAAGTGATTGTTATCAGTATCTACCAAGCAATATATTTGAGAGCAAATCTACTACATTCATTCTAGTTTTGACAGCTTTAGATAGTTTAAGAAAAAGCAGGCCTGACATTCATATGAGAACTCCAATCAAAAGTTAGTTAGTTTAATCCTAACACTCAGTTCTTTGTGTATAAGGTAGAAAAGATTTCTCGAAAAGCTGAGAGTATTCGGAGAATAAAAAGTGTGGATTAGTTGTAGAGTAAGTAGTTGCATATACTTTGCAAATACTTCTGGTGAGGTGTTGTTATTAAAGTCTTCTGCTGAAATATTTATTTATTTAAATTCATAGAGCTACTTGATGTTGTATGAGTTGCTGCAGACATTGAAAATGTAAAAAGAATTTGTATTGTGAGTGTTGTATTGTGATGTGACTTGTTGCAAGGACTTCACTGACAACAGAATAGCATACACCTGGTAAAAGTGCTATCATAGAAATGAGCGTTAAATCATCCTCGTTGTTTCAGAACTGTGTGAATGAAACATTTACTCCATCCAGTTGTAAAATATTGAATATAAGTAGCTCGCTCCTCTAATAATAGATCAAAATAATACTTTCCTCCACTTTCTATTCTCCATATCCTCCATCACTCAGTCGAGAGAGAATTATCTGGAAGACATTCTTCGACCAGTAAGCAAGAAGAAGAAGCTTAGGACATAAATGGTTTATTCTGAAAAATTAGTCAAGTCAATCTGTCATTGGGTTCCATACAGACAGCAGAAACGAATATAACTAAGAGGCAATGTGAACAGCATTCAATGAAAAAGAAGAAGAAGGAAGTATTGTAAGTGTAGAACTTAGGCCCTGTGGAAGAATGTAATTCCACACTAGATAAGTTTATTTGAAATATCAAACAGTAATGCAGTATTACCAACTGTATGACGTGTCGTGTATAAATTATTGCTCACAATCATGTCAGATTACTCACTCTCTCCCACTCCAAATGATTCGCATGAAAAACCGACTTCCTCTTTTGCCTCACCGAACAGATTTCCAACATTTTTAACAATTACACATCAACCCAGAAAGATCCTAATGAATTGCAAATAGCCACGCCATCTAATTGTTGGATATGCTCACTTTCAAGTGTGAAATAGTTACTTCCAGCGCTTAACAATAATAATGATCATAATAATAGTGGTAAATCTTTTGAATATCTTAGAGCGATTTGAGGAGAAAGAAGAGGACTTGAAGTAATGCAAATACAGAGCATATGAACAAACTTAACATAGTGTCAACTAGGTATCAGAAAGTTGAAAGCGAACTAGTACAATTTTTCAACTTACATATATTCATCTACACAATGTGGCAGCCAACAATTTCGAAAGCGTCTTTCGCAGAGAAATTACACAATATGCTGCATATTCACTTTCAAATATTAGGTGATTCTTTTGACAGATTACATGTATGGGAGCATGATATTTTGATAGAAATGGACGTGATCTACATTCACAGGGTTACTGCTAATAAAATTCTCAGCAGTAAACATTTTCGTCGTCAACGTTCTCTGAGGTGTGGATAGTGTGGAGCACGAAACATGCAGACTACACTGATTTAGGCAAAATGTAAAACTCCATCATTGCCTGTTACTTGTCATGCATGCTGACACAGACAGTTTCAATTAACTTGCTCACAGTTTTACCGACTACCGACTATGTTGATCATTAGTTTACTCATTCATTTTGAATATTTTTCATTTGATTGTCACTGCTGGAACAACCATGCTGTCTGTCACTGAATATCCTGCAATAGTATCTCGCATTGATTTTCCTGTTGTCGAGTAAATTGGATGTGACGTGGTACAGAATACTGAGACTTACACAGGATCAAGTTCACTGTTTCAGGTTTAAGGCAAATAAAAATATTAATCATCATTATTATTAATATCACGCCCTGACATATTTCATCGTAGTGCCAGAAAGCGTGTTTGGCTTAGTAGAGAGAGTGTGTGTGTGTGCATTGTACACTGGACAGCGAGACAGTGAATGTGTCGCATGCAGTGTGTATCTGTCTCTCCCTTACTCTCTCTCCGTGTGTGTGAGTGTGTGTGTGAGTGAGACACTGTGAACTGTAATGAGCAGTGAGACTATTCACTAAGATACCTGATAATTAGATGAGATATCCTACACTCTGTAATATGAATAATAATAATAATGATAACATTAACAGTAATATTATCATTATCACTATTCTGAATTATTATATATATTCATACAATAAATACAAGGGCGGATTTCTTCAAATAATATCAGTCAATGTTTTGTGTTATCGGAAGATTCAGGTCATCGAAGGAATGTTGGTTAATTAGAAATAGTGGTGTCACAGTGATAAAACTGATAAAAGTGTGATCATGACTACCTAAATGACCAAAAGCGAGATATTATGGTTTCTGTGGTTTAATATATTATGCCTTGCGAAGACTGTGCTTTGTTTTCAATCGGCTCATTCTTATGTTGATTTCACATTCTAATTTTTATATTCACACTGATCACCTTCCTCGAATTTCACTCGAATTTCCCTATATCGTCTTACTCATTCTCTTCCATTCGCTGAACTTTGACAAAGATTCCACTGTCGCTGGCATGCTTGTTCCTTTAAGTGTTTGTTTTTTCACTTCTTGCTTTGTTCGCCTGATTCGTGTATATATTCCTTGGGCATTCAACACTGTTGCACTGTTTCACTTGACTCACACCGTCTACATTCACACACCTCTTACTCGCATCTTCCATACCATGTCAAAATGAACGGAACAATGAGTTAATGATGATAGTAGTGACATCGTGTGTACATATACTCAGGCAAGTTCATGGATTTACACAGTCTTTAATCAACATATGCTGTCGAATTCGTTTGAGATTATACTAGTTTTAGTTTTTGACTCTATATGATAAGAAATGAGGACTAGAAGACATTTTGACCTTTATTTTCAGCCTTACAGATTTCTTCATCCATTCCCCATTTAGGCTGATTATTCATGAAATCGTATGAAACCTCCATGAATTTTCTCGTTTGATTTACTCCACAAGTAGATTGTTTCTACTGAAGTGAGCAGAGACAGGATTTTCGGTTTTGATAAGAAATGTAAGCGGGAATTCTTAGAAGGACATTTTTCATTCTTTTATTGCTTTCAGATTTCACGTGTGTCTTCTACATTTTCCTGGAATTCTACTCAGATTTCTTGCAGGCATCTTCATCATTCTCTTTTGCTGTCTCTGAGCCACACTTTTAGGATTTATACAAGACTACGGACAATGTAGTCAGGAATATTGATATACATTTTGGACGAAAACACACGGTAGTTCAATTCATCTGATATTTCACAGTTGACAGAGTTTCTTTTCCTTCTCATCCAGATGACTTCAGAGGAGATGAGAATCATCCATTTTGATTATTTTCAGGAATTTTACATTCGGGTTAATCATGTCAACACTTTGTGCTGTTTCTGTGTTGGGAATTTAATCGGCACATACATCAATGGAACAGTGTGAGAATTTATCAAAGTAAATTTGATCTACTATGTAATTATACTCTATCACAGTGCACAAATACTATTCTTACAGTTATGATATTAAATGTTTTCAGTAAGATGAGGGTTGTGCCACTCAGTCAGCTCATTATTACTGTAGTCGAAAGACACGTGCTGTGATGTGCGAACTACTCGAAATCAGTATTACCTGACTCTCAGTTCACACTTAATTGTCAAATTCCCTTACATGGGACTTAATCCTATGGTCATATTATTTTTTGCAAGTATTCTCAGAATCGGTTAATCACTAGGCAAAGATATGGACTCTGATTCCAAAACACAATGGGAGGCAGGAAATTGTATTACTGCATTGTGAAATATCAGTGGACAATTTTACAATGAATTTATTGTGCTTTCATTCGTATTTTTAAGTTTCCTTCTAACTTGTCTTTCGCATTGAGCAACCCTGTCGGTAGTAATAATGTTTGGGAACACCGAAATTTGAAATCCAGTTTTGTATAATGCTTTTGCTACAGTTTCTTTAGCAATATGAGATTAAAGACTGCCTCCTGGGCATCTCGTAAATCTGTCAATGCACGTTGAGATATAATTAAAGCCATTAGATGGTGTGTTGAAACCTGCCATCAGTTTCTGGAAGCTGGCCATTAGGTGAACCTGTATGTCGTTGTCTTTTTGGCCTTTGGCAGGCTAAACGTTATCTGGTCCATAGTTTAATGTCACTATCCATATTCGGCCATATCTATCGGTCACTTATCATTTTAATTGTCGCTTGGATGCCAGGGTGAGAAATGCCACCTATTTTGCACAAAACTGATCTTCCCACTTCTGATGGGAATGGAAGAGGTGATTACCTGTGGAAACATAACATGCAATAGTTAGGCTGTCATCAAGCATAAAATATTACAAACGTAAGGAATTACTCGTTCTATTTTCAGTCTTTTCAGAAACCCGTCCATAGTTTGCAGTCTAATCATCTGTTTAAGATAAAATTGATTTTTTCTAAGGTATTTATATGGATAAGTGATAACTCATCTGCTACCTCGTTTTATGTCCTCTGAAGAATCCAATATCTAAAGTGAACTGAGAAATGAACTCTAGGTGTCGTAGATCTCCTAGTGAGTACATATCGTGCTTTGCATTCATGGCTTTAGTTAAAGGTTTGTGGCCTGTGTACATGGTAAACGGTATTCCTTCGACAATATGACGAAAATGTTTGACAATATGATAGACTGCTAGTAATTCTCTACTGAATGCACCTATATCTTGATTGAGTAGCGTCTAGACGTTTGAAGAAAAAGGAGAGAGGTTCCAATTCCTCAGAAGAAAACTGTTGAAGAGCTGAACCGATGGTTACGTCTGATGCATCTGTCATAGCAACTATAGGAGCGTTGACGTCACGACGTACCAGTAAAGTTTCTCAGTTTTTCAAATGCTTCAACTGCTGAAGTATTCATGTGCATCGATTTTGCGTGACCTGTTGTCAAATTCGTCAGAGTTAGGGCCAACTGTGCACGGTAAAGAATGAAATGGCGACAAAAATTGACGAGACCGAGGTATCGGCGTAATATTTTTGAAAGAAAGTGCACTGTATCGTTGCTGCAGCAACGCCAGTGCACTGTCTCGACAAATGCATCAACCTAATTTCTTCATTTATTACAAAGCACTCAACATGACTTCAAACTCTCTGAAAAAATGCAGATAAACTGCTGGATTTCGATCAAAGTGCTGTGGCTGGAACTTTGGTAAATCGGAAGCCCTACTCTCACTAGGCGACGAAACATGAACATCAAACTTATGAGACGAAACATCAGACACATTGTCACAAACATGAGGCAACTGTTTATCACCTGCATTTCTGTCTGCATTCAAACGCCGATAAATAAGCGTCCAGTGGTAACCACATTTGACATCACCCTTACATCCCATTAGACAGGACTAGAATTAATTGGAAAATGCTAACTGCTAATATAACCAAGCACAAAATTCAGCAATATGCTATTTCGCCCAGGTTCACTTTGATTCACATATGACTTACGCTGTTATTAGCAAACAACTGACTCGTCAGTTCTCTCGTATTTGTGATACATGCTGACATAGTTTCAATTAACTTACTTACAATTTTACCAACTAACATTTCGATCATTAGTCTACTCATTTAAAAATAATTTTGATATGCTTGTCACTGCTGGAACAACCATGCTGTCTGTCACTGAATATCCTGCAATAGTATCTCGCATTGATTTTCCTGTTGTCGAGTAAATTGGATGTGACATGGTACAGAATACTGAGACTTACACAGGATCAAGTTCACTGTTTCAGGTTTAAGGCAACTAAAAATAATAATCATCATCATTATTATTAATATCACGCCCTGACATATTTCATCGTAGTGCCAGAAAATGTGTTTAGCTTCAGTAGAGAGAGTGTGTGTGCATTGTACACTGGACAGCGAGACAGTGAATGTGTCGTATGCTGTGTGTATCTGTCACTCCCTTACTCTCTCTCCGTGTGTGAGTGTGTGAGTGAGACACTGTGAACTGTAATGAGCAGTGAGACTATTCACTAAGATACCTGATAATTAGATGAGATATCCTACACTCTGTAATATGAATAATAATAATAATGATAATATTAACAGTAATATTATCATTATCACTATTCTGAATTATGATATATATTCATACAATAAATACAAGGGCGGATTTCTTCAAATAATATCAGTCAATGTTTTGTGTTATCGGAAGATTAAGGTCATCGAAGGAATGTTGGTTAATTAGAACTAGTGGTATCACCCTGATAAATCTCACAACGAGCTTATTACTAGCTTGATGAACAGAAGCGAGATATTATGGTTTCTGTGGTTCAGTATAATATGCGTAGGCAAGATTGTCTGTTTTGCTTTCAATGGATACATTCTTATATATTTTTATTTCACATTCCGATTTTCACACTCACACTGACAATCTTTTTCGAATTTCACTTGAATTCCCCTACAGCGTCTTATGTATTCCCTCTCATTTTCTGTATTTTCACGAAGATTCCACTGTTGCCTGTACGTTTCTCTGTTTGCTTGTTGGTTCAGTTGTTTGTTTGTCTGATTAGTGCATGTCTTTTTTGGAAATTAACTTCCGTGCCTCTGTTTCACAACCCTCACAACGTCTACCCTCAAAAACCTTTCTCTCTCGTCTTTTATACATTGCCAAATTGATGGGAATCATGAATGACTGGATAGGTGGATGGATGGATGAGAAAATGCATGAATGTGAATGTAGATAATCTGACGACGATTTGATATGAATGAATTATTGATTTGTAGTAGATCAGCTCAAATCTGCTGACTGATTTACGAACACCTGGAAAGTGAGACTCTCCTCAACCTTTCTGATGTATGTATATCAATCAAATGCTTGGAAAGCGTGGGGACGGGAATCTTCGAAATTTACTTGCACTTTGTTTATTTCTGTGTTTGTTAACTGGTTCACTTGTTTTTGTAGAGCTTAGAGCATAACCTGAAGACGCGGCACACTTCCGAGAGGCATTTATGAACATTTTAGAGCGTGTTTGTCAAAAAGAAAAAAATTGGCCTGTCAACAGTCGTAATTGGAACATATCATTACTTCTTGGCAGGTAGTATCTTGAAGAATACTTTCGCATTCATAAATTGAGTACGACTAAATAGTTCTAGGTACTTTCACCTACATCCTCTTCGTGCAGCCGAATTCTTAGCTATGCCTAGAGGGAACCTGTAATTTGTGTTCGCTAACGTTTTATCAAGCCTCTTTTATTGAAATACTCTTAGTGCACAATTTTTATCTTCTTCATTCTTCGATTCGCTGAGTAAGTGTATAAAAAGCTCTAAGTGGTCCGTTTTATGTTTTCGCAACTCATTTCCAATCCCTCCTCATCTTGTTTTTCATATCAACCATTTCCAAACCGTTATTCCTCACTTTGCTGATGAGTTGTCAGTCCTCTCGAATGCGTAGGATTATTCTCACTATCACAATCGTAGTTGTTACTCATACCCGTTGATTCACTCAGTTCCTTTGCTACTGACAGTAACTTTTCACGCTTGATGTCAACCCCAAACTGTATGGATAAGCACCCAAACGCATAGTTGAACAGCTTTGAAGAGGAGCTACTAAAGGGACATATCTGTCTGCTGACTTGTGGGATGGGTGTCTGTCATACTTTACATCATAACAGAAAATTACCAAAAGGTCTGCGCACTGGAAGTTAACGATTTCGACTTGTGATTTCGCATCTGCAGAGTTAGATTTCTGGAAAGAAAATTATAAAGGTAATACTACCGAAGCTATACATGAAGTTATTTGAAAGAACCTTAACAGACTATGAGAAATTTAAGCAGAAATAAGAGATTCCACATGCAACGATTGATTCACGTCGGTATACTTTCTATCATTAAATGTCAAACTGAATATAGCAATATAATGAATTTATTGATTAAGAAATAAATTCTCTCCAACATTCTAGTTGGTTCACATCATCAGCATGCAGGAAATGCTTAACAAAAAAGTGAGTGATATTAATGTGATATCTGTGAGGTGAAATTGTGACTTTTCCGGCTGTTCATTGAATTCATAGGTCGACAGGTTTCGTGCTAGTTGACGCTCGTCAGCAAGGCGTACCTACAACCTTGAAGGAACTCACGTCTGTTCTAAGATTTAAACTTGCGTCTCCCAGTGCTGCAGTCACAGCTCGTGATTGACCTCCTGTAGGACTGTGGTATGTATTTGATTGGACACTAGTAACTAGTGCGACGTGTCTTGTGGCCGCCATTCTAGGTAGCTCACCACCATGGTGCCACGGTGGCCACATTGCAAACCTGACTGATAGAATTCATTCTGCACCAAAGAAAAATCTAGAAACGTCTCACTAGTTACTAGTGTCCAATCAAAATGAGTATGATTTGTGTACAAAGGATTGTAGTATGCCTCTGTTTCCACATATTGTTTTCATTAAGCGACGATGTGATCGCCTTGGAAATAATAATAAGGTTGGACTCAGCTAAGGATGTTATTCGTCAGTATTCCAATAGGCGCCACATTCTGTTTGTGTGCCAAAATCATCACTGGCCTTAAGACACTATGTAACTTTCTACAGCATTCAGAATTTGACAATTTGTACTGAATGATTTCTTGTCTGCTTCGTCTTCCCAGTGTTGGTCAACAAGTGATTGTGGGTAGAGTGGTAATGAATACACCGTCTTCAGTTCTATGCATTAATCTGTATAGATTTTGAAGTAGAACTCTTCGATTTGTCACACCGAACAGGTGGACTGTTGGTTTTCACTGACAATGTATTTCCACAAAAATGTCTACTGCAAATTTTCTGCTTTGAGAAGAAGCCGATTCAGCGCCACAAATTGAATGTGGAAACATTGCAAAGGTGATTTATGTGTGAGCGGCAATGAATATCTTTCTATAAACCTACTCTTTTACTTGTCTCCAACATTGAATTATATATAACATATGAAGTGCTCCAAAATATTTGCAAAACTGAAGTCACCCTCCATTCCCTCTGCTGATTTTCTCTTCTATGATAGGCTCACACAAGTTGTTATTTGATCAAACGTGGGTATCACTCCATTCAGAATCCAATCAAGACGTGAAATAAAGTAAGACAGATTGAATCGGCCAACCACCATCCAGGATTATACTGTGCTCACAGACATCTGAATTTCAGCACTGGTATAAATACTCGTGAATTGAATGATCAAATATAAACATGATGAATCGGTGCACAGTCTTCCTTCTAACTATCGTCGCTCCACTGCTTGTACAATCAAATTTGGGAAGGAGTAAGTACGACTATATTTTACTTATGTATTTATGTTGCTCCTTTACGTTCCGGATTGAACAAGGTGCTTCTGAAGTTTCAGTAGCAGTGGTTTTATATTTCACAGCATGGGGCTACTAGCCCCACCCCACACTCAGACTTCCCTCTTCACTAGACTGAGCATCGGCTTGGACGTGTGTGGGAGTGAGTCTGCGATGGCGGTTAGAGGCCCGAAACAAGTGTGGCGTGTTTGGCGAGCATTCTACTGCTGAACTGCCAACTCGGTGGTACATTTAAGCCTCATTTTATTTTCATTGTTACATTGTTAGTAATATTTTCACCCAATTTAATTTTGTATTCATTTTTTTATTGAACAATTTCATCAATTTAAATGTCACCCTCCTTTTTAACTATTACTCCTGTAATGAGAAGGTTACATGCAATACTGTACAACATGCTGGAAATCGCATATTTGAACTGAAAGCACTGTTTGCAATAAAGCTATTAATATTATTATTAACAATGTGTTATATTGTCTAAAATATGTACAGCTGTTTGTCTGAAATTCACCTGTTAATAAATTTCTATACATTGTGAACGAAGGCTGAATTATGAGAAATTCATTCATAATAATCATGGTCTATTTGAGCGTATAGGATTTATTAGGTGTATTTTTCTCTCAGGTCTAATTTTAAAGGGGGAAAACATCAACATAACAGGTATTCTTTGGAGCGATTCCTTCAAAAGTAAGAGGACAATAAATAATAATAATAAATATTCTAACTATAATAAAGTATATGCAGTTTGACTCGTTCGTGTTTTGGAGGGTTGGTTTGCACTGTATGACAGACAAATTGGAACTTGATTTCCTTGCCAAATGCCTGCAATGCAGTGTATGGTTGTATGTGTGCTGTGTGTGCTGATATTTCCACAAAAATCAACTTTTATCCTTCACCTATGAGTTTTTCAATCAAACATCCTACGAGAAGGATTCTTTGTACTCTGAATGCTTGCGAATATTTTGAAATTAGAGATAATTTATATATATAATTATAGTTCAGTCTGTAAAATTCAAGATTGATCATATATATACAATGTATACTCTGTTTAAGTGTTGGTGAGGAGCGACAAAAGCAATGAGGGGAATGGAAGATATTTTGAAGAAATGAATCGAAGTAAGTCACCTGCGAACGTATATTTGCATTTTATTCTGATGGAATATTCACTTATGCTTCACAATAATACATGACTTCCTACCACAATGAGCACGATAAAGTAGGTCGATGTTTTGATAATGTAGTCTTCACACCAACGCAGTATGTCGTGTGATCGACATCAGTAGGTTGATGCAAACATCTCCGCCAGTATACTGAATATCTCCTGGAATTGATGATTCAAGAGAATTACTGACACCCTGCGATACAAATATCTATATCATCTGAACCAAAACATGCTGTTCATTTTTAGGAGGTGGTGGTGCATGCGTGTGAAACAATAATACTACCGACCTCATGTCTGTTGGAATCATTCATCTCTTCCCCATTGCCACGTGAGGTTAGTTAGCTTGAGAATGTGAGAGAAAACGGCTTGACGGTTGACGACTGGTTCACATATTCGCCTAGTCTATGTGAGCACATGGAAGATAGATGGCTGACCACCTCCATCACCATCGCCAGCAACAATGTCAGCAGCAACATTTACCAGTCAGTGTCAAGGAGAGACGTCCTGCGTGAAATTCATTTCTGTAGTTGGCGTGGAGATCCACACTCACACATTCACAGCTGTAATAACAAGGAGGGGAGTGGACATATTGAAGACTGTTTTAGTGCCAGTGCTTTCTTAAACTTCACAGGTTTAGTGAATGTTGTGAGTTCGATCAGCTGTTATAGTCGATTTTTATCCAACACAGTGTGTTATTCACACTTCTTATCAGAGCGACACCCCACTTCACACATTATGGTCAATATGAATCTATTCGAGGCAGGAGAGTGTTGTTGGTGATAAGGCTGAAAATCGGTATGAAAAGTGAGCGCATGTGTATTCACTGCTTCTAATGTTCCAAATTCACATCCAATATACATATACTCACCATTCTTCATGTAGTTATGCTTTTACTTATGCATTTCCGTTCAATGAGGTTGGATAGCATTATTGGTCTGTACCCCTGTGTGTGTAAAATAATCAATTCTGGAAACTTGAACTGATGCACTTTCCTGCAGAGTAATATGTTGATAATTAAGTCAGTTTCAGATGGAGAATGCACAGGTCTTTTGCTGCTGTTAATCTGTATAAAAAGATGAATGAAGTGACGTTGAGGCACAGGGTTTCCTAAGAATTCACTCATATAATACTCATGAGGTATTTGAGCGTACCGGATTTATTTTGCATTTTTCTTTTAGACAGATTTTGGGGATGGAATGAAGATTATGAGACGCTTCTACATTTTTCGGAATCGTTTGATGGTGAGATGACCTTAGTAATCTTTAGTATTTTTTTCACCATTTGAAGAAATTATATGCATTTTTACCATTGTTTCGGAACATGTTCATCACATGCTCATGTGTGATATTTACACACATAAATCAACATGCATCTCGTATTATTATTTTGGATTTCAAATTGGCAATATCTTCACATATGCGTTTCTCTATTAAACATCGTGTGAGAAGGAGTGTTTGTTTGTTCTCCTATTGTCTGCAAGCATTTTGACATCAGTGGGATAAAATATTTTCGATATTTATTGTGTAGTCTGAATGACTGACTCTGTTCTCCCTTCATGAGTAAACATTCTACTTCCTTACAGGAATGGCGAATGACAGTGAAACAAATTGGAAGTTTGCAGAATCGCAAATGAATGAGACAAAAAGTACGCATCACTATTTAACTTATCTTTGCATTTTATTCTGATGGAATATTCACTTATGCTTCGCAATAATACATGACTTCCTACCACAATGAGCACGATAAAGTAGGTCGATGTTTTGATAATGTAGTCTTCACACCAACGCAGTATGTCGTGTGATCGACATCAGTAGGTTGATGCAAACATCTCCGCCAGTATACTGAATATCTCCTGGAATTGATGATTCAAGAGAATTACTGACACCCTGCAAAACAAATCGCTATATCATCTGAACCAAAACATGCTTGCTGTTAAATGTTGAGGAGTTATGATGAATATGTGTAAAACAACAAAACTACTCACTTCTTGTCTGTGGGAATCTTTCATCTCTTCTCTACTGATGAATGAGATTAGTCAACTTGAGAATGTTTCGATGACTTGTTCACATATTATCAGATTCAAGGTGATCGCACAAAAGACAGAGATGATAAAGACGCCCAACCACCACCACCACCACCACTGTCATCGTCACCACCATCATCACCAACGACGAAAACAGCAGTAGCAAAATTCATCAATCATAATCAAGGAGAGAAGTCCTATGGGAAATTCATTTATGTAGTCAGCGTGAAATAAGTCAACTTGAGAATGTGTGATGGTGACAGTTCGGTGTACAAGACTCTCTTGCATTTCTCTAGAGGTTATTACAGCTTTACTTGAATAAATTTCACACCCCGATCAACTGAATGACTTCTCTTTGTTTGTTGATAGTGGGGAACGTTTTATGACATGTTTCTATTTATCCTCCCCCGCCCCGCATTTAGATTATTTGTTGGGGAAACTGAAACGGAGAACACTGCTGGATAAGTGTAAGTTGAATGTGTAACTAAAAAATATTAAAAAAATAATTTCCAGTTGTAGAATGTTCAACTCAAAACTCCGAGATATTATATCGATTGAGATTGTACGCAGGTTTGTAGAGTTCTTTGAAAATTTGTTTTTAACCAACTCTTGATAACTAATCAGATACTCCCTAGCTACTGATTGCCTGGAGAACGAAGTGAAGACCTGTGGACATCTGATATGTATTTGTGACCAGTGGGCTATATCTGAACCCGGGTTGAGGATAAACACCCACTGATAACACTGACTGAGAGCAGTCAGGCTGAAAATCAAGAATTTGTAGAGGCTTCAATTCATGCGCTGACCATTGAGGAGTTGGATCACAGTGGCTGAATGGTCTGTGAGCTTGATTTGTAACTGCATGATCCTGACCTCGAAAGTGTCGGTACCGGTGTACTACCGGTGAGCCCGAATGTAGCGCGAAACAGCTGTCCACTTCACCATGCTACTTTCCAATCCTTCGCTAAGTTATATCAATCCGTGGTCAAACAACATCTTTTGTTTCTTATTGCATGGTTAATTTGATATAAGAAACCTCTTGACACTTTCACCAGTGAATAATTCTTCCTCGAGGTGAAAGCATTTAGGAGTGTATCTGATATGACCAGTGATGAATGTGAGACGTAAGAGTTAGCTGCATGCGAATCCAAACCGCTTGAACAAACTAAACTGATTCACTGTACTTCGTTAGTTATAAGAATAATATTGAAAGAGGTTTTAAGGTTATTTGCATATGACCCCCTGCTTAATGAAGTAATTTGAGGTGATTGCCATGGGTGAAATTAACCACAACATGTTTGAACGAAAATCATTTGTGGTTGCTATTAACGTGCTTCGATTATCAGTTGTCATCCTTAACATGCTTAAATCCCTGATTACTTCGTCAGACCATAAACCTACTCAATTTTCATTCAAGCTGAAATTGCAAGTGTTTGCCCATATGTGTGTGTGTAGGGACACAGTGTGGATAAAAAATACACATCAAATTCTTCCAGGACAGCTTCGTTATCTTCAATAAGTATATCGAAATTTATTAAATGAACAAACTGCTCTTAACCTTTTCTGGGATGAATAGTGCTCATAGCACTTAAGTTGGAAAGAGAGAAAACGAAGTTTAACTGAAGGACCACTTTGTCATCAAATATTCTTCATCTCACTGCTTTATTCCACAGAATGTTACACTTCACTAAACTATTTCAGTATTTCTTATTATTCCGTGTTCAAAGAGTTTGTTTATATAAGACGTGTTCTTCCCAACAAATTTCAGAAGTCCTGCCGAAGTTCCTTAATCTAGATAAACAATTTGGTAGGTATTCATTAGTTTTACAAACATTTTCTCTAATATCCTCCTAAATGCTCATTACATCTTGTTGTACGTGTGGGTTTGTTTGTGTGTAAAGGTGAGTGGACGAGGCGATGAATATTTCATTGATCATCGGAAACCTCTTTCTCAACATTCATTTTCTTAAATGTGCTACTGAAAATGTTCACATTTTAGACATGCTGCCTACTTATAAGTAATTGTTAATTCACACTTGGTGTAAATGTTCACTTTTCTATATATCATTCAGGTGATTTTATAAAAATAATGAAGCCGCATATTAGGTTTGTGAGAATGGAGATTGCTAAACTGAGAGGTGAGGAATAATTATTGCAATGAATATTTGTGCATAACGCCTTGACTCCATCCACATTTCTTATAATAGTCAGCTCACCGGAATGAATGTTTGTGTTGTGTAAGATTTGTTAGTAGAAGTGATCAACTCATTTTGTGCTAGGGTTGAACTTTATTAAATGTTAAAATTGAGCTTTTAGTTAAGATTCAATGCTGAATGTGAACTCGAATGAATGCTATTCATTGTGATTTCTCAATTGAATCACTTGTGTAAATATCAACGATGACATTCCTGCTGGTGGTGGTCTGCTGGATTTTGTGAAAGACTGTGCGTGAGGAACGAGTAAATAGGAACTGATAAGAAGACACTAGAATATCTGAACTTTCTAGCCGATTTGTGTCTAGTGTCACGCAAAGTCGAAGACTTACAGGCCGAAACCACCAAGCTGTAAGAAGAGGCAGACAACATAGACAGTAATTCAAGTGGAAATCGAGAAGACAGTGGGATGCGGATAACCAGCTAACATTCATATCAAGCACGAATGAGGGGAAGGGGAATTTGAAGGAAACCACAACTTTCACCTATCTGACTGGGTGTCGTCGTTTCAACCTCAGGCATTCGGGATACATGAGAGTGTAGCGACCACCTAGAATTGGAAAGAGAAGACAGACGTTCAACACTCTGAAATCAGTTTGAAAATCTACTGCACTCCGCCTCAGCAAATATAACTTAATTCGGATTTTCACAGCAATGTTAGTAAGTCAATTCTTCTTGGTGTTTGAGAGACGTGACTAGCACACCGCGAAGAGCATTTCCAACAGCCCTGTCGCAAAACTTCATCAAGGACTGACTTAAATGGCTCCATACCGCGAGTCATATGCTTGGCTTGCCAGAAGGCACCAGAAACAAGCAACTCAGCTGTGGCACGAACCAATCGAGACATTATTGCCCAACAAATATGTGGATGAAGATGGAGATGGATCAGAATTATTTTCGTGGGACCGTTGCATGCCAGGTCATCGCTCGAGTGGACCTGAATCGGGAACGACAAGATGAACATAAGTGTGATGGTGACACAGTGGTCAGGACTCTCGCCGAACTTGCACATGGTCCGGGGTTCGACCCCCTGCCAACGCACACACGATATCTATGGTCGGCCTGCAAAGTTCGGGCTACCGATATCACATGCTGAAAATTCCATACCTGTACCAAAAAATACGCTGTGGAATCAAGCTATAATCCGAAATAAAAGTAATAATTGAGGAGGTCATGTGAGAAGGAGTTGAAAGCGCATGGGCAGTTGTGATTGCATTAAATGGAGAATTCATGTGTTGAAATACCTGTCCCGCTTTCCCTATTCTTCCATCATATGGGGGTAATACTTAATGATTTTGTTTGTTGTGTGAAGGATGAAAACAAAGCTGTTTAATTTATCAGTCGGATATTTCACCACCAGTGGTGTTCTACTTTCATTTTAGTGACATTGATTTCTTTATATAAGTGTAGAGCCTGGGCACTGTGATAGATAAGCTTACTTTAAATATCACACAGCGATGCAGTAATAATTCAAGGCCAATGAAATACTTTATGATGCCTGCAAAACTCACAGAATCGTCGTTTTGCTAATAGAACTTCTCAGTACTTATGTGTATCATTGTTATGCTTCTCCCCTCTGTCTTACAGTTGAGCAGGATTATTTGACACATTCACCATGCATAGAACCAACACGATTGAAACACGGTATTTTGAAACTTTTTTGTTCCCTCAATTTAGTTAGTCCCTTTTATAAATATCGATAGAGATTTTAGGAGAAGATGGAGATTATCTGAAGAATATGATGTATTTGTTGAATACGTTCTGAACAATCTAATGGCTCACAAAGCTGTTTACAGACTGAATAAAACTGTTAGAGTGAAAATCGAATTTCTGTCAGAAAACCACATCTAAGCCAGCTGTCCTCAGTGCAAAAACACATCACTGTCAAATTAAAATAAATCAGATCTATCAATTTTGATTTTTATCTCATGTGAAGTGATACAATTCATTCATTCAAACCGTGTATTGTGCCATTCGATATTTCCCATTCGATATTTGATAGGTTTTAGAAGATTGAGACGTTTGATTTCAAATGTATCCGTATGGCGATCAAGATATTTCCAATTCTCTCGTAAGCGCATATGACAATTCTCCCCGTTTGTCTAGGGTTTACAGTGTTAAATTTACTCCCCCCCCTTCGTGTAAGAGCCACTTTCATGTTGAAGCAGTTTCATTAAAATCCTACTGTACACATTTCACACGTCGCGTGCTGACTGCTACTGAACATGTCGATTCGTGTCAATCCACCATATTGGAAAGCCTGAAGCCCTATGCATTTCTGTTACAATGGCTTTGGATTCCATCATGAGAACATTATTTATCAGTGATGGAAGTCCATGGCTGCATTGACTCATGATAAAAGTAATTTCATTTCACTATGAACTTGACTTTCACACACACACACACACCCGTAAAACATACATGTATCTTTATAGTATTGATGTTGTAAATCGATAGACACATTTCACCACACCACACTCGTTATAGTATTTATTGACTGTGCAACGAACGCAACATGAATATAGAGAGTATATCACAGAAATTAATCAAATTTTTCATTTTTATTTTAATTTTAGTCCTCAGTGGCGTCTTTCGCGAAATGGCTGATGCGATAAATGTGAGCTGAAGTTTTTAACTGAAATTGTGTAGAAAGCCTGTTAATGACTGATCACAAACTATTCTCTGGAAAGAAAAGTGTGCTGACTGTAGAAAACCTGTCTCTTTTGTATGTCCAGATAGACAGTCCCAATGATCTGTGTCAGATCTCAGCTTAGCAGTGCCAACTACTCATTAGCCGATTTCTTCATGCTGATGATGCAATGCTGTAGGCAGGTGGCAGACAATCATTTTTGACAGTTTGACTTGATCGCAACGGACACGATGACGATGATCAGCTTCATTCAGATGCCTGTTATCGATCACTTGCACACTGCTTGCAATACACGTGTCTCACGGAAGAAAACTGAAAGCGTCTTTAACAATCTGACTAACTTACCACGTATCCATCTTAAATCTCAATGATAAACTAACTCACTGTGATACTAATGAATGTAATGAAATAGTCGGGAGTGGTTGACATTGTCAGTCTTCGCTTTGAGTCAGTCAACTTGAAGTCAACACACAGGAATTATCGTCCTGATATCGTGAATCACTCTGCAGGTGGAGGCTGGATATAGACAAATCTCCATTTGTGTGCTTTTGAAAAGTGCTTGTAAATTAGGTTGCGCTTAATCGCTTGCTGCATATATGTTAAGTGTCATTCTAAATATTGAGGCGTTTCATCCTGTTTTTCATGAATGTGCAAACTCATCCTTGGGAGATAGTGTGCTCCTTTAGTTGGTGTGCATTCGTCAGTCAGTAGTTACGGAGAGACACCTCACACGCTGTGAGGCTATACAATTCTACTCAGTGAATGACACAGACTGAGGTAGAATCAAGTCACACATCTTACTTGATGAATGTGATAGAGTGAGGTGTCGTGTATTTTGTGTGTGTGTGTGCGCTGATGAATCTCAGTAGGAAGGCAGTAGAGGCGTTGGGATAATCATCGAAATTCAAGAAGCACCGACTAACTCTCTCCACTTTGTTTGCATTCTTATTAATCATGCGTACTTTTTCTTTTCTGTGTAGAAGGTAGAAGTAGAAAACAATAGATTACAGTATCCCATGATACAAGAGCAGTGATGCATTACCGTCTCTGAAATTTTTCAACTATTTCAAACACTTAATTACAGTAATGAATTTTGCCTCTTACAGGCTTTTGTAGATTAGTATTAGTGAAATATAATAATAAAATATTTTTTCATCCCTAAATTGAAAATCTTCTTTTTCTCTTTTTCTCAAATATATTTGTGGTATTATTGCTTTCCAAATTGAATTACTTCATCACCTTTTCCCACATGTTTGATTGGGAATCAATCACATTGGGTAGAATAGCAAGAGGTGAAAGCATACTAGAACTCAGACCATTTCACAGTGCATGTCACATGGAACATGAAAGTTATCAATGTGGTGTCCTGTATTCCAGTCAGGGATATTTGCTGTTCGTTCTGTTTACCAATGCAAAAGGATAAGTAAATGGTTGAAGTGTAAAGCATCTGTTTGTCTAAGACCTACTAGTGTAACACAATTCATAATATATATTCGTCCTTTCATTCAAATAACGAGCCGTCGAATTCTGAACGTGATTGCATGAGCGAATGGCTAAATCAATCGATGGGAGGCGACGTTCACATGCATGCAACTGTACCATCATTTTATGCTGAATATCAAATGAAGTTGTCACTTGGAGAATTTATAAGAGGAAATGTTATTCGAGGGTCTATTAGGAAAGAGTTTAAATTTCAAGTTTCAGCATGGTAGTGAAATGTGAAGGTAATTGTCATGTAAAGACTCCGAAACTCACTAGGAAGTTAGACAACGGAGTCATCAGTAGTGAATGTTACAGGAATATCTGGAATCTTCATCCCATCGAATAGGTATCTCAGATATCTAAATGTGCGTGTAAAATTGTCAGCTGCAAGCAACAAACCAGACACTCTCACTCTGCACGTTCACTTCATTTCATGGGAGATGATCCTTAATAGGCAGTGGATGACAGTGATGACAAAATGCCCTCGGTCGAAACGTGACTGTAATCAGTTAGAATATAAATCTCAACTGACATTTTACATTGAACCCACATGCCATAAAAAAACAGATTTGTGTGAACCTAGCTGCTTGACTCAAAATATGTAAAAACGATATCATTATTATTATTAGGAGTATTATCATTGTTTTCCAGATCATGTCTAATTTGTGTCAAGGAATATATATCAGCTTTCATATAGTCAGTGTTCCCACCTTCACAAAATGATGACCTATTGGTGAAGGAAAAAGAAGAACCGAGCATATATACGATATTGTTGTATGTTTGTTTGTTCATGGATGAAAATATTTCTCCACTTAGGTGGTGTACAGTCTTCAATTAAGGGAACGAGGGAACGACGGTAGGAGGAGGGAAGGAAGGAAGGAAGGAATTCAAGGGCTGTTGAATATCTACAAATCGACTGAATTATGGAAGCTTCCGAAATAATAGTGTGTAGCTGCTTGAATATATTTTCATCATAGAATTTGGAAATGTGAGTTGTGTGACATTCGATACACAAAGTATTAATAAACTTCACATTAGACAGCAGACACTAACTTCCAAACATCTGTGTGTTAAGATATCTGTGGACACTGGTGAATATGCAACTGTACTTTTCTGGTGATAATCTGAATGAATGCCCACTAGAGGAAAAGCCAACCTGCAAGTAAATTTTGGAAATTCCGAACTCCACGCTTTCCAGTCAGCTCATTTGCATCCGTGAGTTGAGTTTACCGATTCATTTACACTACACAGATTGACGAGGATATTACATTCGATGTGCTCGGAAGTCAGTGAAAAGATTTCAGTATTCTTCCTGAGAGTATGACCTACGACAAATCAATAATTCATTCATGTCAAATTGTCGCCAGATTATCTGCATTCACACTCATGCATTCTTCTATTCATCATTCCAACCAACCATCCATCGATCCATTCATTCATTCATTCAAGGTTTCGTTCATTTTGACGTGGTGTCAAAGACGAGAGGGAAGGGTGTGTGAGTGTAGACGGTGTGAGTGGAGTTAATCAGTGCTTCAGAGAAAAATCTCCTTGAATCAGGCGAACTAAGTAAAATGTGAACAAACAAACACATACAGGAACAAACAAGCAAGCGACATTGGAATCTTCGTAAAATTCCAGCGAATGGGAGAGAATGAGTAGGACGCTCTAGGGGAATTCGAGTGAAATACGATGAAGTTGGTCAACGTGCATATCGAAATGTGAATGTGAAATCAACATAAGAATGAGTCGATTGAAAACAAAGCACAGTCTTCACAAGGCATATTATATTAAACCACAGAAACCATAATATCTCGACTTTGTTCATTCAGCTAGTAATAATCTCGTTGTGAGATTTATCAGCGTGGCAGCAGTATTTCTAATTAACCGACATTCTTCCGATGACCTGAATCTTCCGATAACACAAAACATTGACTGATAATTTCTGAAGAAATCCGCCTTTGTAATTATTATATGAATAAATATAATTATTCAGAATAATAATGATAATATTACTGTTAGTATTATTATTATCTTATTTCTTATTGTTATTGTTATTACAGAATATAGAATATCTCATCTAATTATCAGGTATCTTAGTGAATAGTCTCACTGCTCATTACAGTTCACAGTGTCTCACTCACACACACACTCAAACACACGGAGAGAGCGAAAGAGAGAGACAGATACACACTGCATGCGACACATTCTCTGTCTCGCTGTTCAGTGTACAATGCACACACACTCTCTCTACTGAAGCTAAACACATTTTCTGGCACTACGATGAAATATGTCAGGGCGTGATATTAATAATAATGATGATTATTATTTTTAGTTGCCTTATACCTGAAACAGTGAACTTGATCCTGTGTAAGTCTCAGTATTCTGTACCATGTCACATCCAATTTACTCGACAACAGGAAAATCAATGCGAGATACTATTGCAGGATATTCAGTGACAGACAGCATGGTTGTTCCAGCAGTGACAATCAAATGAAAAATATTCAAAATGAATGAGTAAACTAATGATCAACATGGTGGTCGGTAAAGCTGCGTTCAGTAGTGGACTCTTACGACTATCACTTCATTTAGTTTGTCTCTATTCCATGGTATGATTTCATTTAACTTGCGACGACGTCATATGAAAATTCGCCAACGAAATGTGAACGAACAAATGAGGTAGGCATCATGGAAACCTGACAGATGATCAAATGGCATGATCATAAGTTACATTTAACGAGGTTTAATTACAGTTCAGTATCCGATCACAATGCCGTGTAAAAAACCTGGGAGACTTGCAGGCGAACACCAAGAAAGTGACAGGTGAGGCAGGTTGTGAAGGCAGGCATTCATGTGAAGATAGAGAACAAGATGCGATTAAAATAACCAACCAACCAGAGAGCAAAAGCAGCAACAATGAGCTTCAGTCACCATCAGCAGGAGAAATTCAAAGTGGTTCACTAAATTTACTTGCGTTTCAACTACAAACAGTCGGCAAGGATGTGGACGTTCGAACAAGCCAGAATTAGAAAGGCGAGGCAGACCTTCGTGAAGCTGAAATCACTTTGAAATTCTTCCTTACCCACCACTTAACGCGATATTTGGCTTTTCAACACAATTTTAAGCATACAGTTCTTCTTATGGGTCAGGAACTTGTTTCGCGCATCACCGATTCATTTCTAATAGGCCTGCTGCAGAGTTTTATCTACAGCTTTTTTTCACTGACTCCATAGTGACAACCACATGCCCAGAAGGAATGGATTAGCGAGAAACTCTCTATAGTGAAACCAACTGAACGAGAGCCCATTTCTCCATAAAAATGCTATAGGAAATGGAGATGGTTCGGGTAAGCACCAGGAAGAATATTGGATGACAATACTTGCCACGCTTGATTTTGAGAGGATTCCTAATAGGGAAGACTGAGTCAAGCGTATGTAAGAGGTTGAAAAGAACGAGGTCGTGCGAGGAGGAAGTGAGTGACTACGAACAATCGTATGACCGTCTGAAGAGGACTGTAGAATATAGGTCAAAGTGGAGTGTGTTGTTGAAGCCTTATATTCCACTAGGATCCCAAAGGAACAATTATAATAGCCTGACTGCAATACTTATTGCACGTTTAAACACATTTATTTCACTTGTCCTGACAAGATAATCCAAAGAATTGTTATTATAATTTTCGAAAAAAATGGAAAACTCTTCAAGGGGTATGGAGTTGATGGATTGGGATTATTACATTAACACTTAGTAACCACTAAAACGTCTGAGTCAATCTTCATTGGTCAGTTTTTCGTTGAATTTAACAGTCTATCACGTCCAATTCTAGCAGTGTGTCATACTACCACACACACATAAACTGTCAAATATATTAGCTAAGATTTTGAACTGAATACGCGGTAGATTGTGCAAGTTCTCTATGAAAGATACTCTTAAACTTGTTGGTTGCCACATTGTGCAGATGAATGAATAAGATGAGAAAAGTGTACTACTTCGCTTCCAGCGATTTGATAACTAGTTGACCCTATACCACGTTTGTGCATATGCTCTGTTTTTGCTTTGCTTCAAGTCCTCTTCTTTCTCCCCCAATTGCTTCAAAATATTCATAGGATTTACTATTATTATTAGGACCATTATTAGCAATATGTACTGGCAGTATCGACTTCATATTTGAACGTCGGCACAGTCAACAAGTTTGCGTCGGTGGCATAGCGGTTAGGACGCAAGCCGACCATGCACATTGTTCCGGGGTTCGATCCCCGGTTGGCGCACTCCTTTACCTCGCTAAGCCAGGACTAGAAGCTGGTGAAGAGGAAAGCTTGGGCATGTGGATAGCAATCCTATCCTGTAAAAATAAACTGCTTCAGAAACTTCAGGCCTCTAGCTTGAAGCCCTATGTTCCACTGGGAACGTGAAGGTATAAACAAAAACATCCAACAAGCATGGCTATTCGGAATCCAATAAGACCTTTGTTCATTCATGTGTATGCGTCACACATAGAAAGTCTGTTCAGTGACTTGAGAGCTGAAATCCCTTGTTTCGTAGCAGAAACGGTGATTACATTATCATGATGCGTAGCAAACACGAGATTGAGACTTGTCTGCTGGATAAACAAGTGTTACATGTAGTGAAATATGGATGTGTGAATATGGATTATGAGGGATTAGAGACCAGATTATACAGCGTTAGAAAACAGTTAAAATTTATGTAAAATTGTTATTTGATAGCTTAAGAAATAATGAAAGTTTGAAGGTGTGAATCTAGATCACAAGGCGCTTGGAAACAAAATGGTATAGGATCTGAATATAGATTTAACCGACAAAAGTGTGAATGGAATGAGTATGGTAACAAGTTGGAAGGATAATAATTTTAAAACTGAAAATAAGAGAAATGTAGATGATGGAAAAGCGGGATCAAAGGAGACCAACTGGCCTAGGTGCATGTTGAATGTAGGGGTTGCACCAGTTTATGTTAAACACATGGCTCTGGTTTTCTGAGGCATATGGCAAGGGATTCTGCTGTACAAAGGATTCCGCAACACACTGCCTCTGGTAGATTTTGTTCACTTTGTAAATGACTCAAATAGATGAGTCAGATGAGATGCTGTTGCAGGTGTTGACAAGTTGTCATTTTATGGTGCTCTTGACTGAACCAGTGCGTCCTCTTCGCAGATATGCTCGATAATGTTCTCTAACATGTTTTGAGTTGGCGACTGAATACTGTTTAAAAATATATATTTTATTTGAACACTCGATTTGTTGCTAGAGTCAGAATATTATTCTCTTAATTCAGTACTGCATTTGTAGGAGAATACTATATTTATTTGAACATTATATTTCATTACGTCAAATGTAAAACAAAATCACACGCTCACTGATTGGTTGAAGCGTAGAAACTGTATATATATTAAAAGCGGTTTGACCAGTTGAAAATACACATGCTTCCTCGTCTTGCTTTCTGCTGTTACACTAGTAGTTGGCTGTAAATTGAACTAATGTACAGTGTGCTATATGAAATTGTCAGTCATATTCGTAATTTCAACCTCTTCTAGCGACCACAAAACGACGCAGTTTATTCCTCTTGTCTAACGCTGTTTCTCATTTGAACAGCTGTAGATCTCGATTTCCTAATTCACTTAATCACAAACGAAACAATCTGAGGATAATTCAAACGTGACTAAAATGTACAATGTCCATTCAGATGTTCAGACAATCGTTGAATAGCATGAATAAAACTTCCCTAATTAAGAGATGACTGTGCTGACAAAGAAGTGTCTGATTGTAGGAAATGCAGACGCAAATGCTTCGCAAATTCACTTCTTGGGGTCGGTCATTCTACACTTGGCGGAGTTTTAATGTTCCGGTGATCTGGCTGAGGAAGATCCACTTATTTATGTATATTGTCCATCTGACAGTCATTGCAAGGTACTTTCGGATTATGTTATTTTGTCTATTTGGGTTAATAGAATCATTCAACCTGAAGGTCGTGTAGGTGTACATTTCATCACAATACCCTCTACACTAAGTATATTACGCATGATATCAGATGTATACAGGAATTTAATTGTTTCGAATCTTTACGTAAGCATATTGTTGATCTAACGCTTCTAATCACTTTGTAACATTCGTTCGTAATTCTAGTATATTTCTTTATTGTTTCCATACATTGTCACAAGCTGATTAACAACTCTACCTCCTTCGCATCATGCTACTCAAGCATAAGATAGTAGTATCCATATGTAAGTATCATCTAATAAAAAGTGGGAAGTATAATTTAACTTGCGATTAATTAAACACCAAATATCAAGACGATAACGTACAACACACACATTAAATGGAATCAACAGCGTTCTATAAAAATAGTTGGAAAACATGTGGACTGTTGTCCTTCTTAGTATATGGAGTAGCATGCCGTAGGTTTATATGTTCATAGAGTAATCTCAATAATATGGAAAGCTTCCTTATTTTTGCAACGACGCACATCGTAAGGTTAGTGAGATTTGCTCAATGTTTCGACAAAATTAAAGGGTTATCAAGGTCTATTTTTAGTGCAGACATGAAACCATCCTCCGATGCACACAATCGCTTTGAAGAATATTCCGTCATTGTGAGAACTTTGGAGGCAATCGAATGTTTGAAAGCATAATATAATTAACTCTACTTCATCGAAGAAAATATGTCTATAATCAAAAATATCAAACTGGAAAAATGTAAAGCAGTAAAGCATCACATTTCACACATGCTGTAACTTATTGTTCCAAAGCTGTAAGATTATTTTATTATTATTATTATCAACTGGTCTTGCTTCAAAATCCTGATTCATATTTATCTTATAAAAATATCAGTTTGAAAAGTTAACACTGAAATTTGTTTCTGAATCTATTAGGTACTCATATATTTGAAAGTAATATCGCTACAAAGCTGTAAGATGTGCATTTTCAGTGCTTATTTGTAACGGTCAGACATCATCATACCTTGACGATAAACAAGAACTGCGAGAATGCCGAAATCAAAATAGTTTATTCCATCTGCACCCAAATGTAATGTGAGCTGTGACCGACTTCACCTCATGAAGATAAGTATAAGAACTGCATACAGTCAGATTTTCATTTCTCAGGTGAAATAAGCAGCGTTAGGTGAAGGCGAGCAGAAAACCTAAGTAGATTTATGCAGTAGTTGTCATTCTTTAGCTTGAGGGACGTGTCATATTTCACTGCTCTATATGATATTCTCTGACTGAGGGTAAAATACAGTGATTCAACCTGTGATCATGAATGATTAAATGGTTTGTCCCGACTGACTTAAGGAAGGCAGCCTTCATTTCTACCCATATATCAGAATAATACCACAGTAGAAACCACACTAAGAGCTGGAGCCTATAGTTACACGAATAAAGTAGCTCAGTATGACTGTTGTCAGCTCCTACCAATCTTGGTACATGGATAGACGCCGGAATTTCAGGGCTTATGCATGTGACTATACCAGAGTTTCAGTCACTATGGTAGCTGTGCAGCCTTTCAATCGTATCTGAGAAAACGCGTGCTGGCTTGCAGCAGGTAACGCCACAGAGACACTTAGATAACAATGTGCCTTCCAGGTGCACACTAGAAAAGGATTTATTATCACTATTAAGTCATCTGAATGCGTTTATCACATTCGAATCGATTCCATTCAGGCTGTTAAGTTTTATTTCTGCGTACAACGTAAGCAGCTTCAATTCAATTCTGATTGACAACTGTATCCAAACATATAAAAATTATAACTAATCGCTGTGCCATAACAATAACCAGCAGACGTAATAGAGGCAGTATTGCGTTTTATAAAAGTTGAATTTTATCTCTGCAGCATAATTGCTCTGTCATCCTGATGCCACGCTCTAACAAAAACTTTACGTTTCCTAAATATGAAGCATTTCACATACTACGAAATAATTCTTGAATGCTACCTCTGATCAGGTGCCTCATCATACGGAAAATTAGCACAGTAAACAATTTCATCGCTATATTTAAATGTGGATAAATGTGAGATATTCCGTTCCTTATAAATTTACTTTGTGTTTATTGTTCATCATGAAATGTGTTCATTTTTTCAAATATTGATGTTTTTTTAATCAGAGTTCAGGTCACAAAATATCGGGCCAACTATGTTATTCCCAGCATAAGAAAAATTCAAGTTTGTCAACATTTGTAATTGTGAAAAAGTATAAGACTGAAATGCAATGTAATTTTGATGAAATAATCCATCCATTGCGTATAAAATAGGTTTGAGAATGCATTACAGCTGTGAGGATGGGGCACAAAATTTGTTCTTAGTGACTTGACGACCTGTGAAGTGGGCGGCAAAGATGAGCAACATTATGAATCAGAATTGCAATGACGTAGATGCATGACCAAGCACGGTTAATGAAATTTTCCTTTTGGTTGCACACAAACTACTGTCATCTGTCTATTCCTGTGTTTGCTTTAGAATGGGTTCCATCAGTCGAGTTTTCAACGCGACCATCATGTTAGGTGGACTGCTATCACGATGCAGTCAGAAATGTTGTGGTAGGATCTTTAGAAGCAGTCGGTCAGAAGCTATGGAGCTATGTCTCGTGCCACTAATTATTGTAAGGCTGTATCGAATAGAATGATGTTAGCCCTTCTACTCTACTCACAAGGAGATGCTGGTAGTGGATATTTAGCATCCACATTGTATCGCTAACGTTTACCAGGCAGTGGCGTTTTGAGAAATACAGCTGATCCAAAACTTTGTTGAATGACTTTACTAGTCACATAGGCGTATTGAAAGATCGCTTTCAACTTGCAATATCGATATTTCAGTAATCTCTACACTATAAAATATCTTCATGTTACCCCTTACGAATTAAATTATCTTGGATTACAGCATTACTTCTAACACTGGGTCAGAATTTGTATATCGTGTTACGTCTACTGGTTTCACCCCAACCCATCTTGTATACTTAAACCAGGAAGCTCTTATAGACTAAAATAAATACATGATCGGTATAATTTAGAAGTAAAAAACAATACATTAGTGTATAGATGATGGCGAGGAACTATTTGGAAAGCAGTATATATCATCACTCAATTCGCTGTTCTTATCAATATGAAATGTGTTTCAAATTTAGTAGGAATGTCACCAGACTGACATTCCTTTCAGCATTTCAGAGAAAGAAATTAGTCTGAACTCACCAAACATATAGAAGTGTTGAGAAAGGCACCCGCCAACATTCTGCAAAGGTCCTACAAAATAAACATTGAATATGGTGAACATTCGAGTCAACCGAGTGGAATAATTCTAGGAGTTCTGTCGCATATGTCAAGTTGAAGTTATTGAGAGGTAAAACTTAAAGCCATCAAGTAAACTTTAACTGATGTAATTTATATTTAGAACACAAATTAGACTGCTTCAACCAAAATGAAGATATCTCCTCATAATTCTTGGAAGTTAAAGTGAATTTTTAAGACTAAATGGAAATCTGCTAGATTTTTACAGACCATCCATCCTTTTTTTTCCGATACACATGATCGGCAGTAGAGTATACACATATAATGGACGGCTGCTAAACGATTCACTCTACATTCTTTCCCGTTTTTCTCGATAAATGAAGAGACAGTAATCTATCCTTACCTCCACTATGTTGGACACAGTGGCCTGTCAATTTCACCATGACTTATAGATGGAGAAGACTGGCAGAATAAGCAAAAATGACACTGAATAGATCTGTTTGCAGCCTTCAAGACTTCAGTGATTCACAAATTTTGTGTCAGTGTACAAACGTCTTTTAATGATTGGTATTCTAAATGGAAGTTGCTGAATCCAATAACCTTCAGGATTTCTAATAATAAGAACTTCCAAACTGATATACTGATGAAGTGTTGAGTTTCAAGGATACTGAGGATGACAAATTCATTTGAAATTCATTTTTGTATCACGAATTTATTCTAACAGTTCAGGTGATTACAGTAATAGACATCTATGTGTAACAAATCATTTGACATTTCATTTCACTTACCTCAAAGAATGGAATTAACATCAAAACAATCGCAGTAATTGCACAAATTATCGATAAAACCGCCAGGACGACAGCTACAATTATTTTCAGTCTTCGTCTTATGAGGAAGAAAATAATCGTCAAAACGTCTTCCGAAATAATGAAGTAGAATACGAGGGAACACTTAAATCTGATGTCTTTGCAAACAGCCAAGCAAGCATCTGCCGACCAAAGTAAAAGCTGTTAGCAAAATAAATTTAAAATTACAAATCAGTGAAGTAGACTTATTCGTCTTCAAACAAACTATTCTACATTTAAATTAAAGATCAAGTAACACGAAAACATAAACATGCTGTGAAGTGGCCATGATCTAAGTTGAGTACTACCGCCAAAATCATCTAACCATTAATTATTGTTCCACTTGACATTGAAAATAACCGAAATGAATATGTGGATCTACGTTTTGCCTGTAGACGAACGTTTGAGCAAATTACACATTGAATGACTGCCACCTAAGAGATTTGTAAGAAAAATACTTACGTGGTGGATGTGATTGATGAACTACTGAAGCTTGATACCAATCAACTGTAGGTGTGCTGTATAGTCAAAACAAAGTGTCTTCGAACGAACAACACTGACTTCGTAGGATTAGACAAAGGTAAAGTGCATTTGCTGACTCCAAAATCGATCATGTTTCAACTATACATTCAATAAATGACAAAATCATATTTTTATATTACAAGCCACACCCATTACGAATGAGTTTGGATAAGAGTGGTCAATCGCAACACGCTTCGTTATTTAAGTAAATTCCATTTATCAATTATATTCAGGAGTGATCAATGAATGTGAAATGATCAATAAACAAAGCCAACTCATCAAGTTGATATTCCAGAGAACTTACCAGTACTGCGAGGAATATTCGTGCGACTTTCCAGTTCCCCTTGTATATGAGGCACAGTATTATACTGAGGACAAGAGCAGTGGTTCTGAAACACAAATATGAAATTGAGGAGTGAATTTTACAAGTACGTATAGACGTATGCATCAATCCGTATTCGTTTTTGACTCAAATATAGTAGAATATGCGACTCACATGCAAATGATTGCTACAATATACCATAGATCCATCGCAAAATGTTTCTTTGATCTAAAGAATAAGAAATTCATAATAAGTTGTATTGGAGTCAATATACCCATTGGTTTATTTAGAAAGCATTCATCATTCTTACGCACATAATGTGTAATTCGGATAGTTCAGTTAATTGTCAAGTCTTGTCACTCAGTTTAGGTGATAAATGAAGTACAGAGTGCCTTTTTTTGAGAATGCTACGACAGTACTAATTATTTTATTTGAAGTAAAAAATCCTCAAATTTTTTTTATCACTTGCGTTTTGGATGAATGGTGCTCTCATGTGAAAGCGTAAATAGCAAACATTAGCAATGGTTGACCATGTTCACATTCTACAAAACGTCTATCAAATATATGATGCTACTATTCCCATACATATGCACTCTACAATTTTCAGCGTTAGAAAAAACAGGGAAATTAGACAAATCGCTTCAAATATGGAAGCTGATGAACACTGGTACAATTGGGATTTCCATAAATGACATATTGCTGGTCAACCAAAGAAATTGGATAACTTACATGGGAAAAAAATGACCTAACACTAAAAGTTAAACTAGCGATATGCGAAAAATATGCTCATGCTCAAATATATTCATCTGATTCTTCGAAACTTTGATCCAAACTTATAGACATATATATTTTCATTATATCTTAAAAAAGACTTGAAACTATGTACTGTAAAATTCTAAAAAAGTTATGAAATATAAGAAATACATTAAGAAGTAATAAATAATGACGTCAACTGAATTCATGATTAATCGTATTTTCTGATGGTTGTAATGGTTGTTCATTCGATCACTGAATATCTGCTCACACGACCAGTATCATAGTTGGCTAAAATTGTATAAATATACCCGTTTTGTTTTTCTTATACGAAGTCTGTTACAAATTATCTTCTCTATAGACGTTAAATTTGAAAAAGGCATTGCAGACAAAGTTTTCATTCAGCCAAAAATGTCCCTATAACTTTATCTCACTCTACACAGGTTAATATGAGAAAAATTGAAGATGCACGGATATTTCTAAGAACAAGATAAAAACATCTATGGCTGATCTATTAGGTTGAATGGATTATCATTTGGCTTGGTCACGATGGTTTGATATTATGCCCAAAATGAATGAGTCTTTTCGAATGCATGCGGCTGTCGGAATTCTTTACAGCAGGATATCCTATCGGACCATCGGTTGACTTTGGGAACACCCCGACATATGAGTTATTCAGCAACCGTATTATGCATAATGAGGGATAGGTCAGATTCTAGGCCAACTGATTCATTATTGATGAAGAATGAACCGGAGCCGATTCAATTGGGAAAGAAAGAAAAAATTATTAGTCTTGACATAGCCAGTTTGTATATAGTAATATCCTGATTATTACAGCTCTAAAGGCAGTCAGAAATGAACTGGACTTTGACTCTGAAGGAGTAATCTCTCGGTTAACGAAATAATGTTAGATGTTTAATTATGTTGAATCCCCACCGTATTCAAATTTCAAAACGAAATATACAAACAAATGATCGGGGGGCAATATCCTTGACAGTAGTAGACATATTTACGGATAAATGAGAATATACTACTTTTCTCCTAGGTCATGGTGAAATTAAGTGAGTGATTCGCTCACTCTTTCGAAGGTCAACATAACTAGTAAGCCACAAGTTTTAAATAATGAAATAAGTCAAGTGAATAGATTACAAAAGAACAACCACCCACCAGAAATAATTGAAAAATGTGGACAAATTAGGTTACTAATGGAAATCACACAAATAATATCGCATTCAAAGTGTCTATAGTACTGTCGGATAAGGAAAGAGTGTAAGAGACATTACGTAAAATTATCAATGAGGCTGAAATTAGTCGGGGTAGCATAGCAGATGTACTATTACCTCTGTTATTTTGTTTAGTGATCTTTATTGTTATTGTGACCTCCAATATGTCGTCCTTTTAACTTGACCTAAGTAATCTGTCTTCTCACCTCTTAAGTCTTTATTAATTTCATATATATTCCTATGGCATCTCCGTGTGTCATCAGTTTGTGCGAAATGTGTGGTGCAAATACATTACACTATTCAGACAAATTACGTCTTCTTATTGCTTTGTCTAAATTCATAAAGGGAACTAATTGTTAAACATTAAAACTGGTGAGAGTTGGCGTAAACTTACTGCCATAGATATGATACCATTATTTTCTTATCATTGCAAATCAGGTTATTTCAGACTTTAATTAGACAGTGGAAATGTACATGTACAAGACAGAGGAAACGTTAAACATGTCAGTGCTCAAAAGGATCAATGGTCGACGTACTGTTCGCAGCAGTGACATAAGTATGTTCTCCGAGGTCTCCACATTAGTTTTCGGTAGACCTGAAGTAAAATAGTCTCCTTCTGGTGATTTTCTTGCTTTTAGTGACTTTAAAACCTCTAAGAAGTCGTATTTGGCCAAAGGTTTTGATATTCACTGTTATTTCTGAGTTTTCTGTGGATATTTCTGAACAAGTGAGGTTAACACAAGTAACGAACATTGTTGAGAATAATGATAATAATTATTATTTACATAATATGCACTTCGCATGAATACCTTTTTATCGGTTTTTCTGTTTCTATTTATATATGAGAGTTGACATTTTGTTTCGTGATATCTGAATTTCACGTTTCATTTCGCTACACGAGAATAATTCTTATTTGAATTATTTCAGCGAATTTTGTTATTACTGGCGTACATGTATCAGTTTCTGATTCTTTTAATTATCAGTTAGTCTGGAGATGATGTTCCCTATTCCTTCAGGTGCAGATTATATCTGAAGAACAAGGCGTACTTTAAACGATCTGACGTTTTAAAGATGAAGTGGGTGTATGTGTGAACAATCGAGGTTTTCTCACTAACTTTACACATTTCGCTAATGTTGACCGTCTCAGTAAACAGTTGTGAAATGTAAAATAGGCTAGTGAGGGGGGGGTAAGTGTTGATCACTGAATCTTTGTTCATCGAAACTACAACTGACTCATGCGGTGTGGAGGACAAACTGTCCTTAAAAATAAAGAATAAGGAAGTGTGAAATTATGTCCTCCCATATTAGCACACCTTAGTGAACAGGGAAGAAAGGTGATGAGAGGTCACGGAATCCAGCTGAAATCTGTGACAAAGGGTGGAGAGAATTAGAGACATCTAGCCGAGTTCCAATGAATTTCGCAGAACACAAGCTAAAACTAAGGTAATTATCATAGTATTAATTAAGACATGCAGCTTGCGTGAATCTCAGAATGTGTTTTTTCTAAATGTTTTTGTTTTAGGTCCTCGTTTCATTTCCTCATGCGACAGTATTCCTTATTCCAAGTCTTCCATGGCGTCATATTATGTCTCTTTTGGCGTGGGTACGAGACATTCGACTTTATTATCAGGTTGTTTGGAAATATTCCTAACTCTTTTCACCGACGATTATATGTTGTAAGTGAAATCTTGTGTCACTGATATAAGAATATAATTTAGTCTCTAGGGTAGAATGAAACTGTATACACAGCGACATGGATCGGATAAGTGGACCTAGCATAGGCTGAATATTGTTATTCATTGAATTATCCTTATTTCAACACTATTGATGTTTTTAAGTATTATTTATCTGTTAAGGTCAACTTCAGAGACTATCTTGAATCCTTATTTTGAATTATAACGACTATCATTATGAAAACTACTGCTATGTACATCAGTTATTTTTATTTAAATGTCGATTGTTCTCCATTCGACTTTGCATCTCCCCTCCAATTAACAAAATATTTGTCAGATTGATGTTTTCAATAATAAGTCACTATTCTAAAAAATACCATTTGTCGACAAACACTTTGAACAAATTTACAGTACACAGTCCATAGTAATTGAAAGTATCAAGAGATTCATGAATAAGTGGAGAGTAGAAAAATATTGAACGTTTTTATTTACATCGCCTGATGACAGTAACAGTATGTCACTACTCATTGTAATTAGAGTTGAGCAAAGTCCCTCGAATTCATATTTTCAAATAACACTCAACACAGAGTCTAAATTTTGTCATAAGTGTTCTGAGAACTATTTTTCTAAAAACCACTGATAAATCAAACAATTTGACTACTGGCGTGCTTTAGAGCATTTTATAAATAAGAATTTAAAAACAAATCGATGAGTGTTATAGTGACAAAGTGAATCCAACGGATATCTTATGTTGGATATTTTTCTGAAACATATACTACTTAAATTTGAATCAACTGACATTCTGCTTTTAGTGTGTAGATATCTGGATAATATAACATCCGAAAGAAAACATTCTTAACCACGTCTTCTTTCCTCCATTTGAATAGCTACTTGAATCCTGTAATTGTTTTCATTCAACTTGATAACATAACCGAAGAAAACAATAAAATCAACTCATTATTTAAAGATGAAAAGCGGAGTTTTGATACAAATATCTCTTCACTGACATCATTACAATATAGTGCTAAATATCAATAGTAGAGAGTGGTAAAACGATCACCCTTATGAATCAAACATTTTTCTGACTTGTATATTGGCAAATCTCAGTGTTTGTGAATCAAAGGCTATTCGAATAAGACATTGTAACCAAATTAACCTCTCATGAATCGAAAGTGTCAGTATGATTCATTTCTACACCATTTTCCATGAAAATCATCAATGCAGATTATTACTTCCAACAATGTAGCATGTTTTCCACTTAATTCTGTTGAATAGCACATCTGCAACACTTCGAAAACGTATAGTGGAGCGACGATTAATTCACTGAGAATAACTTCAAAATAAATGAGGAGAACGTCGACAACCATTCGCCAAAATAGAGATAAACAGTAGAGCACCATAAAATTTCGGATGTAAAGTGAAACTACGTTTATCAGGATCAATAAAGAAACAATTATCCATAATTTTTTATTTCCTACAGATAAGGATTAAATGCCCTATTATGTGCGGCAGATACTGTTTACAAATGCAACACATGAATACGTATAATGTAATGTGTTACCCGAATATCACTCACATATATATTGCAAAATTTTCGACAATATGTCGAAGAATTGAATGATTTATGTATAAAGTACATCCCAACTTCAAACAAAGAACAACTTGTGTTCTTACATTGGATGGATTTCGACAGCCTTAGATATGGAAACGAATATCGATATCACCATCCTCCAAGTGATAGAGATAACTAGAATGTTAGAAGACTTGTCAACGCCTCTTTCCTGCAATATTGTAAGCACTGTCCAGTTAAATAAAACCCTTATTAGGTCAGTAAATATGGAAGTCACTGAAAATGACTGCAAACGTTTGGTCAAATGAGTGTACGTTTAAATCAATAATCTGGATTTATTCACTACAGCCTTTCGTCAAATAATAAATAAAACTGGAATTCCCTTTGTAAATATGTGAAGAAAACTTCCCACATACGATATCAACAGAAATTTGAAAACATCGTAATCAATGTACCACGTTACCATATCGATATCGGTGGGGATAAAGAAAACAGGGAGACCGCATTACTTGCTGATCGCATTTTGAGCACAACTTACAAATTATAATCATATCACATAGTACTAGTTATATAAGAGTCCAGCACTTTGATAATATGTGACTGCGTATCAGAATATTATGCAATGTGTATTACACATTCACTAGAAAATAATTTAACAGTATTTATAATACACGATTTCAGAATTTTTCACTCTGGATGGATGGGTTTCGCTGTATTTTAGTTAATCTCAGTCGTAAGCCATAACGGTTGTAAATATTTCAGAATATCAGAAGCAGTAGACGGATTTTCTCGTTGGTAACTTTTTAACTGCGACTCAATGAAGCAAGACTTGGCTAAAAGTTTACGGGTCATGCTCCTGAATTCGGGCGTGTTACTATACTTCATGTTGTTATTCTTTTACCCACAGTTAATCTGACACACCAATGTTCTGCCTCTCGTAGAACAATCTGAGTTAAAAACACGAATGCTAATTTCAAGTGTTGATGGTTTTTTTGACTTTATAAGGTCTCAAGCAACTCGATACACACACTAATTGTCTCATCACTGACACCTTGAGAGAGAGCGAATTTGTCAATGAAAATGCAAATGAAATTATCTGAAATCAGCATTTCACAGTCAAGTACATGAAGGGAGATACTTTTGAAACTAATGCAGAATTTCGGAAATTCATTTCACACTAAATTTGGCGCCAGCGAAGTGATGTACAAAAATAGTTGTAGGCGTCACAGTTGAGCCAGTGGTTTGATAAAAACAGAACGCAACTGTTATTTTGGGACTAATCATCATTTAAGACACGCTTATGGTGATTGAAACTCTTGGTTTATAATTACTACAACTTGAGGACTGTCAAAGCATTTGAGCTGTCGACGTGGCGGTGGTTGTGAAATTATTTTAGGTTTTGATTATGGTTCTACTCATGCACTGGCATACATAAGATTTGACGGATTGTGTTCTTTATTATTGATAAGTTTTGAAGATTCTTTTCCATAAAAGCCTCTAAAATCCAAGAGCTCACTATGTTTTTGTTAATAAATTATCCATATCTTTTCGCATTATTGCACCTGAAACCGTATGAAATCAGAAGACAAAGAATCAATTTGTGTACAGATATTTCAATGCTTTTACTTTGCAACTAATAGGCAAATTGAAGCTTTTTTGGACGTATTCATGGGAAACAGCTTAAGCCTCTGCATTTCATTTTCCTAATTTCGATTATGTTACCAGCACTACCAAGCTACTAGTTCTCGTATGAATATTCACTTAACATAAATCAAGCTGCACATTTCACATGGCTCTAGAATGAGGTGACATGTCAGTAGAATATCAAGTTTTCCGATTTTCAACAGTAATTTACATTACACAAGATGGAAGAATGATTAAAGAGTGAAATCATCTGCAGAATAATTTAATACTGAGGAGAGTGGGATAGTCATGTTCATGGATCGCGCTTTCCAAGATTCGCGTTTGTCAGTTCTTCACAGTTTGTATTCGATAGAAAACAACATCACACTTATTGTTTTTATTGTCAAGATTATAGAGCGCAAAATTTACAAGCAGGTGAGTGCTGCATCGTCCTTTGGATGCATCAAAAACATAATACCCGTCTAAAAAGTAAAATATGCATTCATTATTAACGAGAGGGACGATATTCCCGTCATTTCATTTTACATTAATTAATCATCGGTACTTGAATATGAAAGAATACTTCCGAGTACTAGATAATGATGTTTATCTGAATGTTTGATAATCAGTTTAATGCATCTTTTTCTTAGACTTGAGAGCTGCAATCACTAAAGGCGTAAATCGTTGCTTTGGCTTATGTGCTGGATTTTATTCACAGGCGTAGATCGTAAGCGGTGAATACTCCAACATTATTGACACTTAGTCATGCTTGCAGATAGGAAACTTGTTTTTACACTAAATTCCATCAGCAAACAAGTTAGGAGAGTGAATTCTGCTTACAAATGTGACAAAAAGAATATGGATTATAGTGTTTATGCAGAGTAGTGATATCCTCTGAGACATACATAAACAATCTCTAGTGATCATCTCTACTCATCAGCATAAAATGGGGCAGAGTACGTTGACATACTGAATACAAGAATGAGCCAGGGTCAATTGAATGTCAGAACAAATGCAGAAACGTGAATCGCTCACTTTATGGATAGAATAAAGCTTGTCATTAGTAGTTATAACAGTCACAAGTGAAGATTTCAATGGTATTTAAATATGTCCAACTCATTGGTTAAACTCTGATTTGTTCATATTTTTACCATTTATGTTGAGGTGTTCCAAAATTATTACCAAAGGTTCTATATAATTTCATACACATATTCTAGCAGTAGCGTAAAAGAACATTTTCCTCGAAATGAACATTGCGATTTATTGAAAAACTCTGTAAGTTCATAAACCGATGAAATTCGACAGAGAACAAGTATTGATCTTGAGATGGTTGAGCTGGAATTAGTATGTTGATTGAATTTGAAATCAGTCCATCTTTGATTCGGCTGTCTGAAAGTATCATCTAATAAAAAGTGGGAGGTATAATTTAACTTGCGATTTACTAATCACTAAATATTTAGACGATCACGCACAACACAGTTGAAAAAGGAATCCACAGAGTTCTATCAAAATAGTCGAACAACAAGTGAACTGTCATCCTTTTAAGCATATGGAGTTGTATGCCGCTGGTTTATTTGTCTATAGAGTTATCCTACTAATATGGAAACCTACTTATTTTTACAACGACGCACACCGTAAGGTTGGTGAGCTTTGCTCATTGTTTTGACAAAATGCTAGGGTTATCAAGGTCTCTTTTTACTTCAGACATGAAGCCATCCTCCGATGCACATAGTCACTTTGAAGAATATTCAAGCATTTGATTTGTTAGATGACTCACATGTATCAAATCATCCACTGTATTGCGTGACAGCTTTGGGGTAATCTAATGTTATAAACACAACATAATTAACCCTATTTAACCGAAGAAAAGTTTATGTCAATTGAGCAAAATTATCAAGCACCACGTTTCACACATGCTGTAACTTATTGTTCCCAAGCTGTACGATTATTTTCAACAACATCAAACATAAAACAGCTACGTCGCAATAATGTATTTCATTAATGACACTAACATTATTATCGGCGACCTGCTTAAATCTTGGGCCACCAAAATTTCCATCCTACATATTGCATCTATTTCCTCGGATTTATTTTATTTTAATCATTCAATTCTGTGTCTTAATCGTATTGTTTACTCTCGCGGTTATTTAAAACGTTTCCAACCGGCTGATTTACTAGTTTCTAACAAACTTAAAAAAAGGCTTATGGTGGATGGCAACGAGCTTTCAAGCGTACTCCAATGCATTTGATGACTGTTCCTGTGATTATGAGCACAAATTGCAGATCTCTACCAAACAAGATTAATTACTTGCATTCACTATTATACTCAAATAGATATTGTAATACTGCTGTAATTACTCTTCAAGAAACTTGGTTGCACTATTCATATGACGATAATTAAGTCTCTTTACCTGATTTTACAATGTACAGACAAGACCGATGCAGCTCAAAGAAGAAGAGAGGTGGAGGTTTTGCCACTTTTATTAATTCTCAGTGGTCTACTGCCAACAACGTCTGTTTTAATTCTCAAATGACAACATTGACTGTATCACTGTTAAATGTCGACCCAAAGTATATCTAAGTATATCTGCATTTTTGTCACAATTATCTATGTCACACCTTCTTGCAGTCCCTCAGAACTGTCGATCTTTGCTGACGAATTCACTATTTTTGCTGCTTCTTCGTTTGGTAACTCCTTGTCTGTAGTAACTGGTGACTTCAACGCCACTGACTACAGTTTTATTACATTGCTGGGTCATGAAAATATGGTTAACTTCCCAACTCGACAAGATACTTCGCTTGATTTAGTATTCATAAATGATTCTGGAATATACGAAGCTCGTAAAAGAGCTCCACTCTCAAACTCTGATCACTGTATTGTACGAGTTCTACCCAAAGTTTACGGAAAGTTACACAAAAAAGCCTTCTCTAACTTCTCCAAGAAAGTTGTTCACAGATGTTACTCAAAAGAGCATGTACAACACCTTAGAAACATGCTCAGTGACACAAGATGGGATCTGTTTAATGGTGTTTCACTTGATGACACTATCTGTAATATTACGTCTTACCTGAAATTCTGTTTTGAAATCTGCTACCTAAAAGAAACACTATTCGTCAAATGCGACCGTTTCTCCTCCGCTCAACTTAAAAAGCTTCGTAGAGAGAAGGAAAAGCTATATAAAATGAAAGATAAAAGTGCTGTAAAAAGAGCTAACTTCCTTGTCAAGTCTGAAATGCAGAGATTGAATGTTATATATGGCCAGAAATTCATATCCTGCAAAAATGCTTCAAATATGTGGAAACTATTTAAGGAAATCACTGGTGGTAAGCAGATAAACAATATTCCGTATTCTTCTGATGTATGTACTCTTAATAAATCTTTTATTTATTCTCCCTCAAATTCCATGCTTCCCAGTATCACTAGTGTTAATAATAGCCCCTTTCGAGGTTTTAGCACAAATGATGTTCAAAAGTGCCTCGAGTCTCTGAACCCTTCCCAGAGCTTAGGTCCAGATAATGTACCTAGTATTATTTTCAAAAAATGTTCTGATATTCTATGTTACCCTCTCACTGATCTGTTTAACAAATCTTTTTCCAGTAATATTGTGCCTGCTGTTTGGAAAGACATTAAAGTTGTACCCATACCTAAATTGCCTACTGGAGCATGTGTCAAAATTTAGACCCATTGCTATTACCTCTCCTTTTTTGAAAACTATGGAGAAACTCCTTTTACTTAGTCTTGTACCCTCTTTTAAATCCTTTATTGACCAAAATCAGTTTGCTTATAAGCACAGTAGAAGCACTTTAGATGCAGCTGCCGTCTTATGTCATAACATTGCTTCCAGTCTAGACAAAGGGGCTAAATTTGTTCGTTGTGCCTTCCTAGACTATACATCTGCTTTTGACTCGGTCCCTCGGGACATCTCATTAAATAAACTTGCTGCAAGTCAAACAGAATGTTGGGCTGTTACACTCTTGGTTATACTCTTATTTCTTAGAAAAAAAGAAGTACACCATGTATAAAGGGAAGTTTTCCACTTCGTTGCCTAATGAAGCTAGTGTCTCTCAAGGCGCTGTCCTTTCTCCTTTTCTTTTTTCTTTCTTCTTACATGACTTGCCTCAGTCTGATGAAATAAACTTTGTGAAGTACGCTGATGACTTAACTGTTTCAATGGCTGTTAACTCCCAGCTAGATTGTACCAAAATAAATAGCTTTCTGTCGGGAGTCAGTAAATGGTCTGAGTCTAATGGTCTTAAACTGAATCCCTAATAATAATAATTTTTGCTTTATTCCTTATTTCTAAATGTCAAACTGTTAATTTCAGCTTAAGATGTAAGCGACAGTTAAAAGAAGTTGTCGATTCTCATAACAGTTGTAAGATTGATGACAATGATATAGGAATTAAATCAGAAATTAAGTATCTTGGACTTATTCTCTCTTCCGATCTCTCCTGGTCTTCCCATGTCTCAGCGATCTCCAGTAAAATATTCCGCCTGACATTTTACATTAAGAAGTTAGGGCACTCGGGTATAACTCAACCCCTCCTCTTACAGTTCATAAACTCTTGCATCCTACCTATTCTTCTTTATTGTTCACCCTTATTCTTTTCTGGTTTGCTTAAAAAGGACTTTGTCACAATTCGTAGAATGCTGAAGACTGTCAGTAGGATGAGTGGTGTCACAGTGGATTACATATTTAACGTCTTTGTCGATAGGCACTTGACTTCGTGCAGTAAATTTGCTAAAGGGATTTTGTCTGACTTGGAGCATCCACTTTACCCTCAGCTTTCACCTTGCATCTCCTCAGGTAGAACAAGAAGTAACTTCAGAAAACTGTATGCTCGCACGTCTAAGTATAAAAATTCTATGATAACATACTTGGCACGTATTTTATGTGCTGAAAATAGCGCCAGGCAAGAATTAACTAACCTTTTTTCATCTAGAAAATAGACAATCTCCTCCATCCATCTTTATATACCTTGAAGTTTTACTTTTATTATTTCTATTATATTTATGGTCCTGTTGATTCATATATATTCATGTATTTATATAGATCGACTGGTCTTGCTGCAAAATCCTGATTCATATTTATCTTATAAAAATATTAGCTTGAAAAGTGAACAGTGAAATTTCTTTCAGAATATGTTTGCTACTCATATGTTTGAAAGTAATATCGCTACAAAGCTGCTAGATGTGCATTTTCAGTGCTTATTTGTAACAGTCAGACATAATCAAACCTTGACGATAAACAAGTATTGCGAGAATGCCAAAGTCAAAACAGTTTATTCCGTCTTCACCCAAATGTGCTGTGCGCTATGACCGATTTTACATTATGAAAATGTAATGATGCATATTATTGCATGTGTTATTTGTTATATTATTTATTTATTATTCAATATGACCTAGCAATGGTGTGATTTTGTTGGGTTTTATTTTTGTTTTTCCTATTAACTATCAATATTTTAACATTTTATACATTTATATATTTATGAACAGAGCTAAACCTTTGCAATATGTAAAAGAAACGCTGAAAATTCCATGCTGTAAATTATTATTGTTGTGGAATAAAGTGAATTATTATTATTATTATTATGAAGATAAGTATAAAAGCTGTATTCAGTCAGATTTTAATTTCTGAGGTGAAATAAGCAGCGTTAGGTGAACGCGAGCAGAAAACCGAAATAGATTTATCTCATGGCTGTCATTCTTGCGCTTGACGGACGTATCATATTGCACTGCTCTATATGATATTCTCTGACTGAGGGTCAAATGCAATGATTCAACCTGTGATCGTGAATGATTAAATGGTTTCGCCCAACTAAGTTGAGAAAGGCAGTCTCCATTTCTACCTGTTTACCAGATTAATATCACAGTAAAAATCACACTAACAGCTGCAGCCTATAGTTACACAAATAAAGTAGCTTAATATGACTGTTGTCAGCTCGTAACAATCTTAGTACATGGATAGACGCCGGAATTTCAGGGCTTATGCATGCGACTACACCACAGTTTCAGCCACTGTGGTAGCTGTGCAGCCTCTCAATCGTATCTGAGAAAACACGTGCTGGCGTACAGTAGGTAACGCCACAGAGATACTAAGATAACAACGTGCCTTCCAGGTCACAATAGAAAGGGATTTATTATCACTATTAAGTCATCTGAATGCTTTTATCACATTCGAATTGATTACATTCAGGCTCTTAAGTTTTATTTCTGCGTACAACGGAAGCAGCTTCAATTCATCTGTATCATTGGTTGTGGAGTGAGAAGTGAATATGTCTCATGCCTTCTGAATGACATCTGTATCCAAACATATAAAACTTATAATTAATGGCTGTGCCATTACGATAACCAGCAGACGTAATAAAGGCAGTATTGCGATTAACCAAAGGTGAATAATTTTTCTTCGCAGCTCAATTCCTCTGTCACCCTGATGCCACCCCATAACAGAGACTTTAAGTTTCCTGGAAATGAAGCATTTCACATACTAAGAAATAATTCATGAATGCTACCTCTGATCAAGTGCCCAACCACACGGAAAATTAGCACAGTAAACAATTTCGTCGTTATATTTAAATGTGGATAAATGTGAGATATTCCGTTCCACATTAATTTGCTTTGTGTTTATTGTTCATCATGAAATGTGTTCGTTTTTTTCAAACATTGATGTTTCTTGATAAAAGATCAGGTCACAAAATTTTGGGCCAACTGTGTAATTCCCAGCATAAGAAAAATTCAAGTTTGTTAATATTCGTAATGGAGAAAAAGTGTAAGATTGTAATGCATTGTAATTTTGATGAAATAATCCATCCATTGCGTATAAAATAGCTTTGGGGATGTATTACAGCTGTGAGGATTGGGTATGAAATTTGTTCTTAGTGACTTGACGACCTGTTAAGCGGGCAGCAAAGATGAGCAACATTATGAATCAGAAATGCAATGACGTAGATGCATGACCAAGCATGGTTAATGAAATTTTCCCTTTGGTTGCACACAAACTACTGTCATCTCTCTATTCCTGTGTTTGCTTTAGAATGGGTTCCATCAGTCGAGTTTTCAACGCGACCATCACGTTAGGTGGACCGCCATCACGATGCAGTCAGAAATGTTGTGGTAGGATCTTTAGAAGCAGTCGGCCAGAAGATATGGAGCTATGTCTCGTGCCACTAACTAATGTAAGGTTGTGGTGAATAGAATGATGTTAGCCATCCTACTCTACTCACAAGGAGGTGGTGGTAGTAGATATTCAGCGTCCACACTATATCGCCAACTTATATCAGACAGTACAGTTTTGAGAAATGCAGCTGATCCGAAACTTTGTTTAATGACTTTACTAGTCATATAGGCGTATCGAAAGATCGCTTTCAACTTGCAATTTATCTAGTTACAACATGTAAACATATTGCATCTCAAACATTCCCGGCCACGATTACCTCGATTCATAAGTGTATAAAATTATGTTGTGGTACTGCAACGCATTTTTACAGTCTGCTAATAACGTCATTCTAAAGTATTTCAGCAGAGTTCTGTGCATGAGTAGAAACGTGCTCATACAACATAACGTTCAAATCTGACCAAGTTCAAAATGTTTCCTAGAATTCTTCGAAATGTCATTCTGGGAAACTGTATCATCATATCTTTCAAACTGGATGAAATAACGCAGGAAAGAAAATCGCCGTAGCACCATATTATCTCAAGAAACTATTGCTGACCAGTTTGTATTCGTATACAATTTTCGAACGAAACGCTTTTCACGTAAGCAAATTATGTTTTATAAGTAGTATAAATTGGGAGTGTGCTTAAATTTCCAAAGATTTGAAATGATTAACAGGAGGCTGACTATGGTTAACGTGGCATCGTTTTCTACAGGGCGTGTCATTTTAGGGGATGAGTGATGTTGATGAATACATAAGATACACACGAACATATATTCTCAAGTATAAATCTTCCGAATTAAACGGTAGGTCTGCAAGAATAAGGAGCCGGGACAAATGTGCGATCCCCAAATTGACTGAATGGATTTCAGGGAAAAAAGGCATGGAGATCATGCGTGCCTAATCAGCTCGAAATAGTACACAAATAACTAATCGTTAGACAACAGCGTTTCAAAGTGACATAGACGATTTTCAGCGTGGCACCAGCTTAAGCCATCCGTCTCAACAGTAGAGGTCAGCACTTAATTTTTAATGGCGAATGTTGTAGGTTTATCAGATTTGGAAATAAGTTTACTTCCATATTCTTAAGCCTTCTTTATAAGCTTTTAGTGACCCTAAGCAGTTTGCTTACAAATGTGGAAGAAGTACATTAGACGCAGCCGTTGTGTTACACCACAATATTGTTTCCTGCCTTGATAAGGGTGCTAAGTTCCTTCGAGCAGCTTTTTTAGACTATACTGCAGCTTTCGACTCTGTTCCTAGGACACTTTTATTAGGAAAGATGATTTCAGCACAGACAGATTCCTGGGCAACTAGATGGCTGTCTTCTTATTTTAAGGATAGGAAACAGCATACTTTTTTGGCTGGAAAGCGCTCCACTTCTCAGCTAACTGAAAGTGGTGTGCCTCAAGGTGCAGTACTTTCTCCATTTCGTCTCTCCTTCTTTTTGCAAGACCTTCCGAACTCACCCAAAGTTAACTTCATTAAGTATGCTGATGATCTGACCGTTTCTGTCCCTGTAGTTTCCACATCAGATTGTTCCCATATGAATGGCTTCTTAGCTGAAGTTAAGGATTGGTCTGGCTCAAATGGTCTTAAACTAAATCCGACTTAATGTAATACTGTTGATTTCAGCTTGAGAAGTGAAAAAGACATGCATGGATTGATCCAATCTCATGATTGTTGTAATATTGATGGTAACATGATAGAGAGTAAGTCAAGTGTTTCCTATCTTGGCATTAGTTTCTCTTCAAACCTTTGCTGGTCGTCTCAAATTCTTATAGTTTCTAAGAAAGTTTTCTGTCTGACTTATTACATAAAGAAGTTGAGGCACTCAGGTATAACCCAATCTCTTCTCATACAATTTATTAATTCATGTGTTTTGCAAATTATTCTTTATTGTTCCCCATTATTTTTCCCTGGGCTACTCAAAAAAGACCATATAATACTACGAAGAACATTGAAGGCTGTAAGTAGGGTCAATGCTATCCCTTTGACTCAACTAACTGACACTGTTGTCAATAGGCACATGAATTCTTGTAAACACTTAGCTAAAGTTATTTTGTCTGATAGTGAACATCCTCTTTATTCACATTTGTTTCCTTGTATCTCTTCGGGTAAGACCAGAAGAAATTTCATAAACATTTATGCTCGTACTACAAAATATAAAAATTCGACCGTACCATATTTGGCACGAGAATTGTGTGAAGAGACGAATATCAGAAAAGAACTTTTACAACTTTTAAATCATTAACTAAACTATAAAATGTAATGATGCATATTATTGCATGTGTGATTTGTTATATTATTTATTTATTATTTCACTGTGACCTAGAAATAGTGTGATTTTGTTGGGTTTTTTTATTTTTTCCTATTAATTATCAATATATTTAACATTTCATACATTTATATAATGATAAAAAGAGCTAAACCAATGCAATATGTAAAATGAAACGCTGAAAATTCCATGCTGTAAATTGTTATTGTTGTGGAATAAAGTGATTATTATTATCAACAAATCATTGAAAGTGCAGAAGTTTGCGAGGAGTTCTCCGTTCTCATTCTCTTAGTTGAGTTAGAGCCTCTTAACCCATGATGAGTTCTCTTCCTGTATTACCTGTTCCCAGTTCGGATTTCATTCTTATCGATCATGAGCATTTAGATATCACTGTTTGGGATACTGCCCATTAGTGACTGCAGTTGTGCATAAAAATCTTGCTTCTTCTCTTGTTACTAAATGCTTAAAGGTGAGTAACGTAAGATGATTCTAACGTTCCTAATATTTGAAATGAGTCTTGCTGTCATAAACCTGTAGGATATCGATTCCCACTGCATCAGTGCATTGCTGCTACTGGCGTAATCATGATGAACACTCACGGCCTCACTGTGCTTGTGGTTACCGTCTAGGTGACCGGGATAAAGTAGATAACTGGTTCTCTTCTTGATAATTTTGACAAACCATAAACATTCCATTTCCTGTCGCAGATACCCAGCACTACTGAGGTATATCTTCATATTTCTTCGGCTACCTGGACAGCCTTCTCAGTTTCGTACATTGTATGGATATTCCGCATCTTCATTCGTACTCTTGCATTCAAACAATACACAAGAATAATAATAATTTGCTTTATTCCAGAAACAGTACTAGTGATACAGTGTGGAATTTTCAGTACCTATCTGCAATATTTGTATCTAATTTTATCAAACATTTACAAGGAGTATTTCAAAAAATAAATATAAAGGCAACAACTACAAAAACAAAAACAAACACAAAAATAATAAAAAAAATGCGAAAAGAATATCAAGAAGTAGAAAGGAAAATAAATAAATAATATCTCAGTATTAGGTAGTGGAAGCAGTGATATGTTTAAGCATGGTGACAGTAAAGCTATAATCATACAAGAATTTATGAAATGATACTTAAAAATGTTTATCGCCAAGATGAACAGTTAATTAGATTGAACAACTCTAGACAATCATAAAATAACAGTTATTGACAGCTCTAATGCGGTGTTTGTGATGGTAGTGTGAGTAATCCTGCATAATACAAAATTTTAAGATGGTGATGTTGGCGTTCACAACCAAAATTGTCAGTTAATATTGCCGAACACAGAAAACAACAACCTTAAAACTGATAATTACATGATGGTTAATGACGGGACAACGTCGCCTAGATTACTAGCTCACTAGTTTTCTAGCCGGTGCCAAGTCAGGATAAAGAGGGAGGGTTGAAGCTTGGTGCTAGCAACTCCACCCCCAAAACTTAACCAAAACTGCTACAGAAACTTCAACGCACAAATATATTGAAAAATCTAAAAATATAAACAATGACCTTGTTTTTCGCTGGAATTGGGGAAGTAGAATGAAGCAGGCTGGTAAAAGCCTTTGCGATGCCAGTCAGTCGATGTGCCTTCTTTCGAAGAAAGCAAAAATAAGGATGGGGACCTGGAATATTCGTACAATGTACGAAACTGGAAAGGCTGCCCAGGTAGACGCAGAAATGAGAAGATATAGAATAGAAGTGTCGGGGATCTGCAAGGGCAGATGGAACGGATGTGGAAGGAGCCGACTATCAACTGGAGAGATAATAATCTACTCCGGTCACCCAGAGGGCGATCACGAGAACACCGAGGGGGCAGCCATCATGATGTCACCAGCAGCAGCCGAAGCTCTTATGCAGTGAGAACCAATCTCCTCCAGGATAATGACAACCAGGTTCAACTCAAAGGAAGGAAGGTCACAATCATTCAATGCTATGCGCCTACAAACGTCACAGAACAAGAGAAGAAGGAGGATTTCTACAGACAACTACACACTGTAATGGACAACGTCCCAAAGAGCGATATCAAAATCCTGATGGGTGATATGAATGCGAAAATGGAAGAGAACTCACCATGGTTCGCGAGGCCGTCGTTGAAATGAACTAAAATGGTGAACTCTTCTCAGACTTCTGCGCCTTCAGTGATATGGTGATTGGTGGTAGCGTGTTCAAACACAAGGATATACACAAGGAAACATGGATTTTACCAGATAGACTCACAAAAACGCAGATAGACTTCATTTCAATCTCAAGGAAGTGGATTGAAGCCTACTGGACACAAGATCGAGGAGAAGATCAGGTGTGGGTTCAGACCACTACTAAGTACAAAGGACTTTCAAGGTGAAGCTTAAAGTTTTGAGAATGGCTGGGGATGGGCCACAGTGTGAGTTCAACACTCAAAACCTGAAGGGCACAACCACAAAGCATACTTTCACTGCAACTGTCAGAGCGAAGCAGGAAACGCTACGTGCCATCACTGAGGAATCATCCGTGGAAGACCACTGGGACTCTCTGAAGGTGAATTTCAACGAAAGGTGTTCAACAGTTTCGGGAACAAAGAAGAGACCAGACAAGGAATGGCTCTCAACGGACACTTGGAAGCTAATAGAGGAGAGGAGAATGGTGAAAGGGAAAATGATTCAATGAAAAGATGAACAAGAGAAAGAGACGCTGAACTCAACTTACACAGCATTGGACAAAGAAGTGAAGAAGAGTGCCAGGAAAGACAAAGGACAATTCTACGACAACCTGGCCACTCAAGCTGACAAGGCATCAAGCAAAGGGACATGAAGACATTATACTGACTAGATGAAATGTTACCTCGTGAAACTACCAAAGAAAAGCGACTTAGTACTCTGGAAGAACTGGCAAGGAATCATGCTCCTGTCGACGCCAAGTAAAATCCTGAGTCACATCATGCTGGAGAGAATAAAGGACGCACTGAATACAGAACTCCGACCAGAACAAGCTGGATTCAGGAAAGGCAAATCATGTTCTGACCAAATTGCAACTCTACGCATCATCATCACAGAACAAAGCATGGAATGGCAATCAAACCTGTACCTCAACTTCATAGACTTTGAGAAGGCCTTCGACAGCGTTGACCGCGAAGTAATTTGTAAACTACTCGAGTACTACGGCGTACCCCATATATTAATCAACTTTATTCAACAGCTGTACGACAACGGCCCATGTCAAGTGATCCACAACGGAAAACTCAGCGAGGCGTTTGGAGTAAACACAGGAGTTAGACAAGGATGCTTATTGTCACCAATGATATTCCTAATTGTGGTGGACTGGATTATGCGTCAGACAGTGGGAAACGATGAGACAGGGATATCCTGGACCGACGTGAAGAACATAGAAGACCTGGATTTTGCGGATGATTTATGTTTGATGTCACACAAAATCGAAGACTTACAAGTGAAATTCGAGAAACTGGTCGAAGAAGCAGCAAAGACAGGACTCCAGGTGAACATAGACAGACTGAGGTTATGAAAATAACCAACCAACCAACAACAACAACAGCAACATCCAGCGCCAATCACCATCAACGGGAGGCATTTGAAAAAGATTACCTCATTTACTTATCTAGAGAGCACTGTCTTAACTACAGGAGGAACGGATGAGGATGTCAAATCGAGAATCGAGAAGGCGAGAAACACATTCATCAACCTGAAACCAATCTGGAAATCTTCGTCACCCAGCCTGCATCAACAACAAAATTCGGATTTTCAATACAAACCTCAAGTCAGTTGTTCTATACGGATCAGAAACTTGGCGGGTCACCAAGAATATTTCCAACAGCCTGTTGCAGACCTTTATCAACAACTGACTCTATTGTGTACTCAAGATCAGATGGACGGACAGAATCAAAAACAAGAAGCTATGGGAACAAACAAAACAAGAACCAACTGCTCAACAAATATGCAAAAGAAAGGGGAGATGGATTGGACACTCGCTGAAGAGGCCGTTGGGTGACATCGCGCGTCAGGCCCTTGAGTGGAACCCGAAAGGGAAGCGGCGAGTGGGACGTCCAAGGGTAACATGGAGGCGATCGTGTGAAGAGGAGATGAAACGGTATGGACTAACATGGATGCAAGTGAAAAGTACATCAGAAGACAGAAGTAAGTGGAGACGTGCAGTTGGAGCCCTATTTTCCACTAGGAATCCAAGGGAACAATAATAATATAATATAATGACAGGACAAATTTGTAATACTTGTAGTGCTAATATAGACGGAACCAGTAAATACACAAGAGAAGGAATAGAGTAAAGTACAAAAAGTAAGCCAATGTTAATAATTTAGGTAGCTTAGTATGTTAAAGAAGGTGTTCACAATAGAATACAAAAATAAGAGAGAAATGAAAGAGCCTAAAATTATGTTATTTATGACAAAGCAAGTCATAGGTTTTGCGCTTAACATTGTCTCTGTCACTTTGATCACGGATCAAGTATGATATCGTTGAGTTTCTGTACTTGGTTGTACGAGCATAAATTATTTTATACTGATTTCTGGTGTGGCTTGATAAGATACAACTCGAGAGTTGGGAAAAGAGGGGTTGTTGTGGGTCGGAGGGTATGGTTTTAGACCATTTTTCGCATGTTTTTAGATGCCTTTCAACTTATGTAGTGACGAGCTGTCTGAGTTTAACACCACTAATCCTACTTTCCACCTTCAACATCCTTCTCAGGATGGTATAGTCGTTTTTCAGTAGCCTAGGAAAGACTAAAGTGGAGGAGTAAAGCATAATAGGTAAGATACAAGAGTTGACAAATTGTGAAAGTATAGGTTGGGTGATTCCAGATTGTCTAAGTTTAATAATGTAGAAAGAAAGCTAGTAATCTCGACGAGGTAGAAATGAAAATTGTATGACATTATAATCACAAATATGTTGATTGCTATTATGATCACATGTATTAACACCATTTATTCAGTTCCCTTACAGCGTATAATTTCTCGAAGAAAACCATGCATACAAAATTGTTCAGCTTGACAATGAAATCATCGAAAGGAGTCGATTCTTTGAATACAATAAGCACGAAGATTGTCTTCTCATATTTTAACTCTTTTTAAATAAAGTAGATTCCATATGGTTATAATGTGAATTTTTATTCTGCCCATATAGAAGATTAGTCAGACTGACCAGAATGCACTGAATGCTGAATGAGTGAAATACACACTCAACTGAGTATGAGATCGATCTAGAAGAGAAAAGTAAACGCAAAATCTTCAACATAACAAGCAAAGAAGAAACAAAGAAAGCTGAACCAGACAAGATTACCAAAGGTTCACATCAATAATGCCTTGCTCACATTATTTAATTTACACTAAATGAACGCCAATCAACTAAAGATAACTGAAGATAATAAATTTATAATATTATGGTATATATGTATATATAATATATAATATTATTATTGTTGAATTACTCTCATTCAGTTATCTTTAGTTGATTGACGTTCATTTAGTGTAAATTAAATGATGTGAGCAAGGCATTATTGATGTGAACCTTTAGTAATCTTGTCTGGTTCAATTTTCTCTGTTTCTTCTTTGCTTGTTATGTTGAAGTTGTTGCGTTTACTTTTCTCTTCTACATCGATCTCATACTCAGTCGAGTGTGTATTTCAGTGAATTCTGGTCAGTCTAATTAGTCTTCTATTAGGCCAGAATAGAAATTCACATAATAACCATCTGGAATCTACTTTATTTAAGAAAGAGTTCAAAAATGGGAAGACACTCTTGGTGCTTATTGTATTCAGAGGATCGACTCCTTCCAATGATTTCATTATCAAGCTGTACAGTCGTGTATGTTTGGTTTTCCTTAAGAAACTATATACTGTAGGGGAATTGAATCAGTGATGTGAATACATGAGATGATAATAACATGAAGTGCAATCAACTTATATGTGATTATAATCATAGTTAAATATCAAGTGGAAAAGCGTTTAATGTCATATAATTTTAAATTCTGCCTCGCCGAGATTACTAGCTTGCTTGTTTCTTTCCTGTCCCAAATCAGGTTAAATTCAGAGTGTTGTGTGTAGTGCTGAACCTATCAAACCGTTGGCGAAACTTCAACGGAAAGAAAATAGATAAATATTACTAGAGCTGCAAATAAGAATGTTATTCTTCGCACGAATCCTAGAGAATAAATTACTCAGTCTGTTGAAATCCTTGTGGAAGCCAGTCAACCAATGTGCCCTTCTCAATGAATGCAAGAGTTTGAATGGACATATTGGATATCCACACCTTACCAGGTCCTCTGCGTTGGCACACACGGAGGTCAGATAACCTGGAAACTTCCTGAAAGAAATCTTCGTAAAAATGTATATCCACGATGAATGACAGTCAAAAACTTCAAAGAGAAAATCAAAACAAATAGTATATTACATATATATATTTATATATAATAGTATATTATGTTAATCTCGACTTCAAAGTTGACCTTCTCAGTGATATACACAAGAGGACAATTTCCACTACTTTAAGACGAACTATCTTCATGGTAAAATTGGGAGTAGTGTTCTCGATTCGTATCTCGACCCGTGGAAGTCCAAAGGACAAGATCTCGCACATGACCACTTCTATATATATGTATATATACATATATATATATATATATTAGTTAACTTATCCAGCGCGGCTGCAGAAAGGAAGTAGTAGCCGTATAAGGAGTGCAATAATCGAGCATCCTGTCACCCCTGGTCATTCTATTTCAGCAAATGCCTCCTTCAAAGTAATCTACAAAGTGAATAATAACCTGCCAAAGACATTACGTTTCCATCTTCTTTGCATTGCAGACGACTAAGCCATTCAGTTCGAGGAACCAGAACTATGCATTCAAAGAAAACTATTCAGCCACTTCTGTTATCATGGTAAAAGCTCTGTTGATGTTAATATCCACACACATACAAAATAACCACATGTGTATCTATATATATATATATATATATACATATATATATATATTGAAATGTGCTCAGAAATCCCTGACTAAAAATTTTCTTTTGATCCACTTTTTTGACCTGATACTGCTAAGAAAAATAAATTTAAAAGTCGATTTACAGGTGACGTCAGCAAGATATTAATCCAATTTGAACAAACTCACTGAATGTGAAGTTCCGCAAGACGATTCAAGCTCAGCTGCAGAGCAGTACATTTCTTTGTATTTTTCTGAGCTTTCTGTTTGCCATAATTTAAGAAGAATCTCCGTCTTTCTAATACACTTCTCAAAAAAGCTGGATTTCTTCTCCAGCTTGTTGCTTAAACACAAATTCTCGAATGTGTCAAATAGTGTCATTGACCTCTTCACTTTACAAAAAGGAAGCTGTAACATTGTAGGTATTGCCCTTCTAGAGTCGCTTTACCACGTATGGACTTCTGGAGAGTACTGTGGTTTCATCATCTCACATTAATCTGTAGGTAGTGCTATTCTAACAAACAATTCAGAGTGTCCATTTTTATCGTTGGAATCAATGTAGGTCTTGAATAATATAACTACATTCACATGATACTTCACCTTCCATTTTTCTTATGGGATCACTTTTATTAGGTTGGTCACCCATACACTATATATATTTCATGATCGTGTGTTTTAAGGTTTACAAGTATTTCCACTCTGTTATTGCTGTTTCATTTAGCTAAGTTAATTATCACCCGGTTGACATATAATTCACCATTATTGGATGGTGGATTGTGATGGAGCATATTTGTCTATATCAGAGTAAAGTCATTGATGAGCACGTAATTCGGAGAAATAATCTGAAGCATTCGCTTGCATGGATTTGGTAGAATTCAAAAAGGATCACGAACTAGCTACAGTTAGAGAACCAATGAAACCAAAGAGTGCCATGCAGCTATTCCTTCGTTGTTTGAGACCATCCACCATTTGGTAATTATAACCACTTCAAGCACCTTTAGTTGCTATTCACCTCAAGACATTTCGTAAACATTCTTGAAACCAGTAGAATTTCTAAAAACCAAAACTTGTGGAATAATTAAGTACTCGCTGGTGACTGATTGCCTGATAAAGTTGTCCTACATCCTACTGAGAAATCGTGATCATTGAGGTTCACCAAGTACAGAATCAGGACATATACCTACTGTTTTTCCTGATGGTAGCGTTATACCGCAACGATCTAACCATGTAACCTGTAGACACTAGGTGTGATTGATAGTGTTATTGAGTGTGTGCACTGATGAAGAGTTAAAAACAGGGATGAAACAGCTGTACACTGTTCCGTGTTGGTTTCTAATAGTACTCTAACTGTGAACAGTTCGTGATCAATCTTAAAATTAAGAGGCAAAGTTTCTTTCTCCAACGATTTGTAGCCTAAATATTGAAATTCATGTTTTCGCTACACATAATTAAGGTATATACACAAGCTAAACCTCCTGAAAATTGGTAATACAGTTAAAATGCAAAATTTACAAATGAGATATTGCATTAGAATTCGTAAGAAACTTCAATAATTTATGCAAATAATTAGTCATGGAAACGAAGAGTTAAGCTTGTGTCCAAGGGCGACGTGGAGAAGATCATACGAAAAAGAAAAGGAGTGACAATGAGCTATCATGGGGTCAGATAAAGAGGATCACAGATAGTTTGATGACGTGGATATGTGCTGTTGAAGTCCTATGTTCCACTCAAAACCCAAGGGAACGTCAATATCAGAATTCTTCCATTTCCTATCACCTCGTCATCTTTCTTATATATTCCTAAGACAAGTGTGGGTCTAATACAACTGGGCAAAGTATATTGCGTCATTACTTTACACAGTTCAAATCCATCGCCTTTTCTTAATGTTTTGTCAAAATTGATAAACGCAAGAAAATTGTTTGAAATTATATTTAATCGAAAGGTAGCTCCTGTCACTTATTCACGTCAATTAGAGAATCATAAAAAATTATGTGGACTGGCCCACCGTGTTGTCCTACTCTCATCAGCGGTTGACGTCTGTGATCAAATGATGGATGATGACCAGGACCTTTAAGTTCCTGTGCGTCGGTGGCACAGCGATTAGGACTCTCGCCGACCATGCACATGGTCCGGGGCTCAATCTCCTGCCGACGCACAGCCAATATCTATGGTCAGCCTAAAAATTTGGGCTGCCGATATCCATGCTGAAAATTCCATACTTGTACTGAAAATACGGTAGGGCATCAAGCTGTAATAAAAAATAAAAAAATAAAATACAAAAAAAGAGGGGGTGCAAAACCCTCTAAATATTGTGGTGAAATCCAATTACCCATAAATTCTTATTTCTGTCGTTTCGCGATTTATCGCCACTATCAGCTAATTTAACATCTAAATACCTTTCCTAACATCCCATTGGTGAACCTTGCTGGTTGCCTTTTCTGATCAGCAGCTCAGGATATCCCTCCTGTAGTCAGTCACTTAACAGCAATGAATTATTTCTAGTTTATTGAAAGAAATTCGCTCACAAAATCGCCAGAAATGCAATACTTGAAATCATGTTTAGATGTAGAACATGATCTTTGCAGTAATACACTCACCTCTAAATACTTTTCCTTATTACACTAATTGAAATTGTAGTAAATTACTCATTTACTAAGTTACCAGACATTAGTGTTAAATGTACGCGATATGTGAAATTGTCTATTTCCTTATTAGGCTGGGCGCTTTCAAGCTGAGAGAAAGTTTTGCGAAATGTTTCTGATTCAGTAATATCTACTGGTCAACTGACTATATATTTTTTGATTTTTTTTTGGATTAACGCTTGATTCCACACCGTATTTTCAGTACAAGTATGGAAGTTTCAGCATGGATATCGGTGGCCTAAATTTACAGGCCAACCATAGATATCGGGTGTGCGCCGATGAGTCAATCTTTGTATTTCAACTAAGTAGAATACAGGAATTATAGCTTAGATAAAACAGCCTATGAAACAGAGTAAAATGAACACATATAATGAGCCAAATCCCTATAAAACCGACATTTTTCAACAGATCCAATATGTATCGCAAATTTGAAGTGAAATGATTGCCATGTGTATAAAATAAACCAGATCTGCACTAGTTTCAAGTTTGACGGTGGATCGATATCAGTCAGTGAAGGACTGATAACCAACTTCAAATGTACGAATCCACCAGGGATCGTGCGATTTAGAATTCTTGCAGTGACCATTGAGTCGGATCCTTGTGGCTGAAAGGTTTGAAATCTTGATTTGTAACTGGAAGGTACCGTTTCCGAACTCCAATGGGGGGGGGACTGATGATGAGTCACAAACTAGGGAGAGGAAATAGATGTCCAGTACTGCCTGGTGTTCTTCATTGGTCCTCTAACTCTAATCTATCTATCCATGGTGAAACTTGAAGCGAATCAACTTACTCCGTATAAACTAATCTCTGAGAAATCTAATAAATTTGAAATGTGCATCAGTCTATTTTATGAGAAAGGACTGGTTGATTCGCCTTCACAGGGATTATGAAAATGGAGAGCAACAGTGAAGGCAAATCAATTTGCTGTTGTTGTTTTCTGTAACCAATGAACTACTGACTGATTTTATATGCTACGTAGTGTGCCTGTTACTTGACAAATATAGCTGCATCTTTAGATAGGTGAACACAAAAATGAGATACACATATGTGCACCATATACATACATACTGTGTGTTCAAATATAACTATAATAAGGTCAAATGTGAGAGATTTAGTCATAAAAATATTTCGCAGGAGAAAATACTCATAACGAACACTGACGACAGATTTCAAATCATGCGAAATTTGCTATTAAAGGCATCACTTTGCCTTCAACTCCTATTGTCTATTAACAATGCAAGTAATGAAAGTAAGCTGTCTGTTGATCCTTTTATATAAATTTTTAAAATATTATCCTCTCGCTTTTTGTAGGTTTATTTTATGGGACAAAATTTGTCTACTTTATTTGTTATACATTATAAATTATTAAAATTAATCTGAGTGTGTTTAAGTAAAAATGAAATCAAGATTGACTTTTACTTCGTCACTGCAAATATATGATGACCGCTTAAATATTTCAATTGGTACAGATGTCTTTGGACAGATGACCTTTAATTAAACTGACTTCAATTTATCTAAAAAAAGGTTTTTGTCTATATGTTTTGATGCCCTATAAAATTCGAATAATTCTGCTAAAAAGCTGTTGCTGGCACAGCGAAACTTTCAGAATTATCTTTGTCTGATTTTTTCATAAACACATTCGGATTAATTTCATTAATTGACAATAATCAAACTGACTTGGCGTTCAGATTATTCCGAGACGTTCGTTACATCGGCGATCTGGAAAGTTGTATTTTTATTTATAACAGTTAATTACTCACTGCTATTACTATTTCGAGATGAATTTCAGTGTAGATCAAGCTATGAGTTACATAATTATTGATCAGCTGAATGACTGTTACTTTTTGGTTCAAGGATCCCTGAAGTTGTAATGTCTGTGCCGATGAATTCGAAATCAATGATTGAAAGATCAATGCACCAGCCACATAAACTGAACAGTTAGTTCTCTAGGGAAGTCATAGGTGAATACTGTTGAAGTGTCCTATACTACGGAAAAATAGATGCTTCCCAATAATGCCCTAAACTAATGTTACTTCTACACTCAAATTAATCAGAAGTCAATACTATTATACCTGAAATCTGAGTATTTTATTCTGTCTATTAATCATTTTACTCAATGCAAATGAATTCCTTGGATTTATTGAGGTGTGTGTGTGGAGGAGTTCAACTTCCTCTTCTGGTCAGCTGATCTACAGCTAAGTAAAATCAGTTAGATCTGACTAACTAAATACCTAAATTAGTAAGTCATTTTCAATAGGACTGCCGAAATCATAGCCATTTACAATGCAAATGTGAATAGCGAATCATCAGTCAAGTAAGAGTGAGTATCAATCTAAAACGAGTTAACTGAAAATTTGCGAGACATTTAAACATCTTGTAATTAAATTAATTGTATACAACTCAAGTTAAACTATACACTGTCTCCACAGCTGGATTTACTCAGACTCTTTTTCTATGCTTTAGCCTATTGTCCATTTAGAAAAGACATGTGATGACTAAACTTCGCAATGTTAGTATTGCGTACTGATTAACATTAGGCTTACTGGTTATTGCCCTCCTCATCCTGATATTCTCCAGCTTATGAATGTACATGTGTGACGAGTGAATCAGTACCAATACCTGGAAACATTTGAGAATACATTCGCCGATTGCAACAATGTACAGATAGATAGAGAGGTAATGAGACAGACAAATACAACTATAAACAGGCACACATATACACACAAATGTTGATATAAAGATATCTCAATTATATATAAATATATATATTTATTTTCATCAGTTGGTTTGTAAGGATTAGATTTGTTTTGACGCGTTGATCACAGATTATTATCAGTTAGAGAACTATTAAAAACCAGTGAATACTAGTGAGCAGTTTCATCCAGGATTGGGAATCATCTGCATAACGCATCCACTGGAATTCGAACCCAGGACATTTCGGTTACAAGGCTAGGTCGCAGACCATTTAGCCATAAGGACACAGGTCATCAGCCACTGTGAGATTTCTAACTTCTAACTATTCTTGATTTAGCGCAACCACCAACCAATGTCATCGGTTGGTCATCAATCCTCACACTTGACTGGATGAACCTCAATGGTCACGACTTCTCACTAGAACTATACACATATAAATAGTGAGAATTATACACAGATAGACATATATATATATATAAAGCTACATACATGAAAGACAGAAAGATACACACGTAAAAAGATGTATAAACATGTTCATTCCTACGACTGTTTACTGAATTTCGAAATTTTATAAAATTGTCTCGGAAAAAAATGATTCTTAATACATTATTCACAAAATTCAAAAATGTCGCGTTCGATTATAATTTTGCATCAAAGGGATATAATTTATCTGAATCGTGTAATCTATTTGAGCTACACATTTCAAACAATCTGATCACATACAGACTTGTCATAGGAATATATATGAAATTATTGAAGAGTTAAGAGGTAAGAAAAATAAAAGTAAGGTCAAGTTAAAAGGACATATTGAAGGTCGAAATAACAATGAAGAACACTAAACCAAATAACAGAGGTAGTAGTATATCTGTTTCGATATCAGAAAAGTCGTCTTGTAACCGAAAGGTTCCAATCTAGGATGAAACTGCTTTCCCGTACTCCTTTGTTTTCATTGTTCTCTAACTGATATCAATCCGCGACCAACTTGTCAAAACAAACCTAATCCTTACAAACCAACTGTTGAAAACAAAGTTTACCAAGGAAGTTTTAGTGTGAATACGAATTATTTTTGAACGCATAAATATTTCCAAAACTTTAAGATAGCGATTTAATCGATTTCGTGCATCTCAGTGAATCACAGAGGAGAATATGCGAGTGAATTCTTTTATTGTGCAGCAATGTGTTTGATTGAAAGATCATCTGCAGTATGATTCGATTTGTATTCACTGAAAGAATATCCTCTCTCATCAAAGATAATCGAATATTTCTGTGTTTTGATTTCAGATTTCGGGTACAACGACGATAACGAATGTAAGTCTGTGGTGTTTTGCAGGTGAACAGCATTTTTCACAGTCACCATGGTGTCTCATTTGCGCCAGGCCTATTTCTCACTCACTCACTCTCTCACTTAAAGACACTGTGAATCACTCGGAGACAATATCAGACGTCGATGATTTCCTCCATTGTTTAATTTGATGAACTAATAGGTAGATAGACATATGGATAGATAAAGTGATAGATAGATGGTTAGTTAGATAGATAGGCAGAAAAATATATATGGATATATTGATAGATGGTTAGATATAGAAATGGACAGATAGTTATACAGATAATTGGATAAACAGACAGATATATAGTTAGATAGTCTGTTGATTATTTAGGTAGGCTGACATTTAGTTATTATGATTATTATTCCCTTTCGTTTCGAGTGGAAAATAGGGCTTCAACAACACATCTCCACTTTGTTCTGCTTTCTTCCGTCTTCTTCAGCTACGACCACCATTGCCCAAACTCTCTCATCTCTTCCTCACACGATCTCATCCACATAACCCTCGCACCGACCACTCACTCGTTGCTTCCTATTGGGATTCCACTCTAGGACCTAGCGTGCAATGCCATTTGGTGGCCTTCTCAATGCATGCCCGATCCATCTCCTTTTTCTCCTACATATTTGTTGAGTGATCTGCTATTGGTTGGTTTGTTCCCACAGTCTCATGTTGCTTATTGCTCCTGACCATTTGATCTTCACTATGGAGCCAGTGAATGCAGCTGTTGATGAAAGTCTGCAGCCTGTTGGAAATCCTTTCCATTACACGCTGGCTAAGTTTCTGACCCGTATAGATGAACTGAATTCACATTGGTGTTGAAAATGCGAAGATTGTTTCTTATGCTGAGTGCGGAAGATTTCCAAACTGGTTTCAGGTTGATGAAGGCGTATCTTGCCTTTCTGATTCTGACTTTGACATCTTCATCCGTTCCGACTGCCCGTGGTTGAAACGATGACTCGTGGTCATATAAGTGAAGGACGCAACCTCTGTTAAATCTCTCCCGTTGATGGTGATTGGTGCTGGTTGTTGTTGCTATTGGTGCGTGGTTATCTTCATCACTTCCATCTTCTCTGTGTTCACCTGCAGTTCTATCTTCGCTGCCAGCCTCTTGAGCCAGTGTGTTGGTTTTCGTTTGTAAGTCCTCGAGTATGTGTGACATTAGACATATATCATCTGTGAAATCCAGGTCTTCTAGAGTCTTCCTATCGGTGGTCCAGCGCATTCCTGACTCCCCACTGCCAACAGTCTGACGCATAATCCAGTCCACCACAATCAAAGATATCATCGGTGATAATAGGCAGCCAGCTTGTCTTCCTCCTGAATGCACTTCGAAAGTCTCACTTATCACGTAGATCACCTTGCAAGGTGCGCTGTCATATGGCCAGCCTTTGAATGAGGTTGATAAAGGCCCGAGTACTTTACGCCGTAGTGTTGAAGTAGTTTCCAAATCACTACTTGGTCTACGCTGTCAAAATCTGTTTCGAAGTCGATGAATTTGAGGCGCAGTTTTGACTGCCATTCTATGCTTTGTTCGATGACGATGCGTGAAGTCGCAATTTGATGAGCACATGATTTGCCTTTCCCTAATCAAGCTTGTTCCAGCGGGTGGAGTTCTGTATCTAGTGCATCCTTTTTTCTTTCCAGAATGATGAGACTTAGTAGTTTACTAGTTGTGAACAAGAGCATTATTCCACTGCAGTTCTTGCACACTGGGTTGTTAGTCGCCCATCTTCGGAAGTTCGATGAGATAGCCCTTCTTCCAATCAGCAGGCACCTTTCCTTTTTTCCAAACGTTTCGTAGTGATGGAATGAGAACATCTGTCGTAATCTCTGGGGCCGTCTCCAGTGCTTCTGGAGGAATCCCATCTGGTCTTGATCACATTCAGGATTTCTTCTTTCGTTGAAGTAGTGCTGTCCACTGGCAATCCATGTGTGCTTTTTCTGGTATTTCTGAGCGAGTTGCCGGTGGTGGTTGATTCAAGAGTCATCCCATTTAAAGTGATCAGCCCATTGTTTGATTTTTTCCTCCTCCTTGATGCCGAGTTTCCCATGAGCATCTTTCAGTGGCTTAATCATCTCCGTTTATCTCTTACCGAATAAAGACTCGGTTATCTGGTATAGTGTCCTGATGTCTCTTTTGTCTGCGGCCTGTTCTGCCTCAGTTGCCATTGTGTCACAGAATTGTCGTTTGTCTTTTATAGCGCTCTCCTTCACCTCTTTCTTGATTCAGTGCAGTGTACATCGAGCTCAGCTTCTCCTTCTCTTGTCCATCTTTGCATTGAGTCATCTTCTCTTTCGTCATCCTCCTCTCATCGATTAGCTTCCAGATAGGTGTCCGTTGACAGTGATTCCTTGTCTTGCCTCTTCCTTCTTCCTAGAACAGTTGTACAGGTTTCCTCACATATCGCTTTCAGAGAGTTCTAATGTTCTTCAGCACAGGTTTCTTCACTGACGGCGTGCCGTGTGTCTGACTTTCATCTGATATCTGTGGCGAAGGCATCCCCTGTAGCTTTGTCCTTCAGTTTCTGAATGTTGAACTTGAATTGTGGTCTGTCTACATTTGTTTTCATGGATTTCAGCTTCACTTTGAAGGTTCCTTGAACTAGCTGATGGTCTGAGCCTACATCTGCTCCCTTTCTCGACTTTGTATCCAGCAGGCTGCGTCTCCCTTTTCCTTGAGATTGATATGAAATCTATTTGGTTTGAGTTGTGTCCGTCAGCTGAAATCCATGAAAGAGCAGAAGTCTGTGAATAATTCTCCGTTCTCATTCATTTCTGCGAGGGCCTCACGACCCATGATGAGTTCTCTTCCTGTATTATCTGCTCTCAGTTCCGCTTGCATTCATACCGCTAACAAAGATTTTGATGTTGCCATTCGGAATGTTGTCCATTACTGTTTGTAGTTGTCTGTGAAAATACTCCTTCTTCTCATGTTCCGCGTTGTTTTTAGGTGTGCAGCACTGAATAATTGTTGGCTTCCTTCCTTTGGAGTCGAATCTTGCTGTGATGATCCTGGATGGCATTGTTTCCCACTGTAATAGGTCTTTTGCTGCAACTGGTGACATGATAGCCACTGCCTCACTGTGTTCGTGGTTGTCGTCTGAGTTACCAGACCGGAGTAGATTACTGACTCCTGTTGACAATGTTGTCAATCCACATCCATTCCATATACTTTCACAGATACCAAGTACTTATAAGACATATCTTCGCATCTCTTTGGATACATGGGCAGCCTTCCCAGTCTCGCACATTGTATGGACATCTCATGTACCCATTCTTACTCTTGCTTACATCGAGAGAAGACACATCAGCTGGGTGACTGACTTCCTGGAGATTGGCTATCACCGGCCCACGTCATTTCGCCTCTCCGATTTGAGCCAATAATGAGGTTGTTGTTGTTTGAAGTTTTTGTATTTTTAATACATTTTCTGTGTGTTAAAGTTTCTCTAGCGTTTCGAAAGATTTAGTGGTGTGGGGTTGCTAGCTCCACGCCCAACCCTGCTTCCTAACCCAGACCTACGAGCTAGTTAACTAGGCGAGGTTGACATTTAGATATAATATAAATTTATATTTAAATTTATATATTTATATTAAGATGTATAGATGCATATACAAACACGACCATAGATAAATACATACATATATGAATATAGATTGATGGATAGATAGCACAAATGATATGATAAGAAACAATAAACTGTGTTCAAAATAGCATCCAGTAAATAATACTGTTTCACTATGTGATATATCTAATAAACAAATTAATATGTGCGTCGGTGGCACAACGGTTAGGACGCTCGCCTACCGTGCACATGGTCCGGGACCGATCCTGGGCCAACGCACACTGGATAGCAATGGTCGGCCTCCTAATTTGAGCTACCTATATCACATGCTGAAAATTCCATACTTGTACCAAAATACTGTGTGGAATCAAGCTATAACAAAATAAATAAATAATAAAATAATTTGACACTTAGACAATTTCCAATTTTCACGGGTTCATACCTCTCAGTGAACTACGGAAGAGTATGTTGGACTGTAGTTTATTTTATTTCAGTGAGTTGTAATGTAGAGCAGTGTATTTGAATCAACGGCGATCTGCAGTATGATTCGATTTGTATTTACTGAAAGAATATCCTCTCTCATCAAAGATAATCGAATATTTCTGTGTTTCGATTTCAGATTTCGAGTACGACAACGATAGTGAATGTAAGTCTGTGGTGTTTTGCAGGTGATCAGCAGTTTTCACAGTCTTCATGATGTGTTATTTGCGCCAGGCCTATTTCTCACTCACTCACTCTCTCACTTAAAGACACTGTGAATCACTCGGAGACAATATCAGACGTCGATGATTTCCTCAATTGTTTCATTCCATCTGTATGCAGTGAAGTTGTTTGTGTTTTCTGCGAGGGTGTGATTGAGTGGAACAGTATAGCATCAATGCGTATAAAGTTGCATCAGAATGGGCCCCTGCTGTTGCAGTGAATTCCATTGTTGTTACTGGCTCTCATGAGACTTCAACTACTGACACATACTCAGTTGCCCAGTGTCACACATGATGTAGATCGATTTCGTTGAGAATTGTATGATGTCAGTTATCGTCATTAAGTTTGATGTTATCCGATGATTCACCTTATATTCGTAGATACATAGACGTGCGAGATGACGAGACTAAGTGCAGGTTTTTGTTGGCTGAGGCACATGTTGATCCTTTTAATAGCACGTCACGCAATGCCGTTATATCTTAAGCATAGAATAATTCCTCAAGTTATATTTGAATTCGTTTCCTTGAAAGTCAACTAAAAATATGCGTGAGAGCATCTAGCGGATCCAGGATATATGTGATTGGTTAAGACAGTAAGAATGTTAGGGAATTTAAGATGCATTGTGTTAGGTGGAATTCCAGGCAGTCCAGTGATTCAGGAGAGCCACCACATTTGATGATCACCGTTTGTGCTGATCCGTGTGCATTTTCCTTTTTATACTAACTTTTGTACTCAGTCAGTGCAAGTTTTAGAGGTTTGTGATTGGTGTGATCTTTCTTAACGGTAAATACCTGAATCTCATGTGATGAATTGTCTTCCATTTTATTTTCAGATGATGAAAACGAGTTTACGTCTTACTGTAAGAGTTCGCTACAGTTTGTTACAGTGATCGCGTCGTCCATGCAATAGGCTTTTTACTGACAGACTAATATTACCATCAGTTGCAGAGGGTTTTGTGGAATATCTCCACTGAGCTTGACAAAAGTTATGCAGTAGAAAGTTAACTTAATTTCTGCTTATCAGATTTCCAATCTGTTGTCCATTTACCAGCATGATATATACTATCTGTTGCTTAGTTTTCGTTCGCTGTAATCTGTCACAACATTTTGTGATGTACGCCTCACCTTCTAATTGCGACCGTAATATGCCTCAGTTTACAATACCCACTGGTGGTAGATTTTCTGCACTTATGTGAACAATCGTTGCAAAGGCATTCTGATGTATTCAACTGATTGTCTGTTGTGAATATGAAGCTTCGATTTCCGTCGAACTACAGCATACATTGATACCATTGCTGCGTGCTGGAAGTCATTCATTCATGGAGCGAATTTCATCGAAACTCAGGACAACATCATTGCATTGTTGAAGAAGCAATAACACCATGAGTTGTAGGGATCTTTTGACAAATTGAGAAGGCAGGAGCAAATTAACTTCTGAGCAGTTGAATGCATTGTTAGATGAGTGAAACTTTTGATTCGGGAGATTTTCGCTGTCAGTTTTTCACCTTCATTATTAGTTGAATCTGCCAGCTGTCTGATTTCTTATTGGACGTCTTCAGCCAGAAGCAGTTATTACGCATTCTAGTTCATCATGAGGTGGAAGTTTATTTTTGTATATATCTTTAACTTGGTAAATTATAAAGTGTTAATTTAATAGCCTGATGGAAATATTTTTCTCTATTTCAGATGATCCGAATTCAACACTAGACGCATACGCAGATTCATACCGCCAAGTTGTGAATTATAAATGTAGGTGATTATTTCACCGAAAATTAATTTACGGTTGTCTCTTGACTTTAGACTGTTCTGTAATGATCGGTGTTCACTTCCTGTTACTATGCATATCGCTTGCGTTGATTCGTAGATGCCTAATCAACGCATTCAGTCACTAGCAATACTGAGCAGCTTTAGAAAATCTTTTTTTAAACTTCACGTTCCCATTGAAGTTTGAGGAGACATATTTATCAACTCAGCAGATGTATGTAATGGTTACTGAATGTAACAACTTGTAAATCGTTAGTGCAAAGTAGAGCCAGAAACTGGTGCTTCAACGCAAGCATTAGTGCCTCCTGTATTTCAGGAAACTTGATAATCTCTAGAATTTTTCGCATCTATGTGTATATTACAGGCTAAGATGAGTCGAATGCCAGCTAGAAAGTAATTTTGTTGAGACTGCTACGTCTAGTCACTTGGTACTGGTCACCAGCAGATTGTGCAATGAATATATACATTTATCTGTAGGTTTGTCGTTAATAAACGGAGGCCAACCACACTTCATGAACAAATAGTTACACGAAGACGGAAAGCTTAATTTCATGTTGTTTGCTTGTCAACATTTAGTCTATCAGAACGCTTAGTCAATCATTCAGTATTCTACATACTTGGCACTTATTTCCACTTGTTTGTTTCTTTTAGTTCGGATGATTGAACTTGAGACATACGCTGATCCCGAGAAAGTAGAAGAAACAATAAAGCCGGGTGAGTAATTTTTCAGGATCTTTACATGGCTGAAAATAAATATCAGTCGAAAATAAATGGTCAGGTCTTTTTTCGACCAGTGGGTTATGTTGTAACTCATGCATTCTGATGAATCAAAAATGCATACTTGTGGTCCCTTTGAGGATGTCTAAGTATCCCGTTTGTTTGTCATCAAATGACAAAGATGGATTGAACCTCCTGGTTTATGTATGATGAATTCTATAGAACGAGAACAACGCTGACTGGTTTTGATGGTTGTAATAACGCCTGTTTTTGGTGTGACGCGAAACAGTTTACATCATAAGGGCCCCACTCACTTTCCTAACCACACCCCTGTGCAAATTTTCACTGTTTTTCGATGATGCGAAATCCATAATTTCGCTAGATGGCTTCATAACTGCCTAGCTGACCTATATTTTCCACCCACATAATCTCCACCATGACACCACAGCCCACTTTCTCGTGTGAGGTAGATATTCGATTACAATCCTGTCCTGTCTTCGATGATGAAGCGTAGAGTTGCGTTTTGATTGATGAATGAATTGATTTTCCCAAATCTAGCTTGCTACTGCAGGAGTTTCGCATTCATGGCATCATTCACTCCACCCAGGATGACACGAGGTAAAATTTTGTTTGGATTAGGCAGAAGCATGATTCTAGTTCAGAACTTGTATAGGCACAAGTCACCATTCTTTAATGGATTGACAAGGTTTGCTTTACTTCTGGCAAGCATGTGAACTACCTATAACCACAACATTATGCACTAGTGGCGTGAGTTTATCTGGTGATGTACTTTCGAAGGAATTCCATATGGTTCTACCGGCTTCTGTACTCCCCGTACGATTAGGGTATTCGAAATATCTTGATTTGTTGGAGGATCGATGTTCACTGCGAGTACTGTGCCTGTTGTTGATGGTATTTTTGTTATGTGTTATGTGTCTGTTAGTGAATGAACCCTAATTTAAATCGAGCGTCTAAACGAGCGAACAGCATGGATTGTCTTTGTTGGAGGAAAGTGGGACACTAAAGTGTAACCACCATCTGCAAAGGGAAATCATTGTAATCAAGGAATATTAAAACATGGTGCATAATGGAGTATGATAACGAAACTGCAGTCGAAGTAAACTCACAGATGAAAATAGACACAACTGCATGTTTTATGTTGAACACAAACGTTCAAACGAATGACAGAAAAATGAATAAACAAAGTATAAGATGCATGTGCAGAACGACATTTGAGTTTATGAGTCATAAGATGGATATGAAATGGTTTACAGGACTTCTGGTTCATTCTATCATATCCCATATATTCTAGTACCTACCTCATCAGTACCCTAAACAGTAGTCAGACGCTCTATGAATGGCATATTCCCTGAAAATTACAGTGATTTTACAGGTATTTATTCTACCATCCTGAATTAGCCGATATTAAAACACGCAAGACTTTCACCATCCATTGGTTTCAAAGGACTGAGCATGGGCACGAAATTTCACCTACTTGTGATTTGAACCTGAATATGCCTAGATAAAACACTAATAAACTAAACAGACATAAGTGTGCTGTCCACTGTTCAGGGTTACTGACAGTGAGTACATAACACCACCAATAAGTGTAGTTCTCAAAACGTCTTCAACAAGCAAGACCAGTGACCAATTAGAAAGCGTTTAGTTAACTTGAGCAGAAGGGAGCGCAGAATTCCAAAGATTTACTGCTAATGAAAACTAAGAAATATATGCACAGCATCATTTCGCTAGTTAAAATTCTGTCAACAATTAACCTGTGTCAACCAGCATTACGGCATGGACTAATCTCGTGTGTTTTTTAACTTTAAACAGAAATCCTGAGACTTGAGCACTTATATCAAAGTAAATGGGCGAAGGAATTTCTCGAATGTAAGTCCTGTCATCCACGCGTTCGACTGTTTGATGTTCCTGAAATGAACTGTGTGTTGATTAGAGGCATGCATTTTCACTGAAGTTAAACGTGTTTGATTATGAATTGAAATAAATTGAAGAGTCGTTGGGGGTGACCGACGAATTGAATTACTGGACAGATAAATCATCGGAACTGGTATTTCGGAGAGTGATAGCACAGAAAATTCGAACAACAAACAGTCTGAAAACATTTAAGGAGAAACTTCGAGTAGAGGAATGAATTTCATACGCACATTTTGCAAAGTACTCCAGTACACATCTTTTATATACGCATAGCATTAAACACTGAATTCCAACATAAAATATGACTACATCAGGACATCTGTAGAATGAGCTCTGTTGATTCACCTCTGTGCGTCGGTGGCACAGTGGTTAGGACTCTCGCCGACCATGCACTTGGTCCGGGGTTCGATCCCCTGCCGGCGCACACCCGATATCTCTGGTCGGCCTGTGAAATTTGGGCTACCGATATCTATGCTGAAAATTCCATACCTGTACTGAAAATACGGTGTGGAATAAAGCTGTAATCAAAATAAAAAATTTAAAAAAAATAATAAAAAAAATAATTGTTTCAATGACGAAATATTCTAGTCAGACGGATAAGTTATCGAACTCCCCAAACAAATTGCCATGCACCTGGTATAAAAACAAACAGCTTCTGTGTTTTGTTTTGCTTTGTTGTACTTTTAATATCTGACAAACCATCAGTCTGAGTTCCACGTTTTCTGACTGCCTTCGTCTTACCGTGCTTCTGAGTACCAGCCAATAATTTTCAAAAATTATCCACACTTTTACAGCAATTGGTGCAGAAGATAAGACGCTCGTGTATCGTTATAACGGTATGTTATTTAATCCTAAAATAATGGGCAGAGTACATGAGACGAAATCACTTGGAATCTGAAGACAAAACTGTCTTCTTATTACTTGTGGGATGTTCGTCAGCTTGTGATGATTTTGTGTGACAGATGTCGCCCGAGATGTTCATCTTGATTTTTACTTGATAAAGCTAACAAGTTGAGCAGTTACTGCTGGGCTTTATGAATGCAATCTAATTCATTGATTGAGGTATAGCCAAATCGTCCGTCAATTCAGTCACGAGTTACTCAACATTCAGTTGTGAAACAATCTCCGCCATCAAATGCTTTCTCTATAATGTCAACTTCAACATTACCTCATTCAGTATGTACATGATCCAATGAAACAGCATGCATCACTGATAAAATTCCGAATATAGCTTACCATCCACTAATATCTCAAGTTCATTTACACAACATTGAAACTCTGATTGTATAATTCCGTTTTATTTCCATGATTTGTCGAATTGTTGAATAAGTCCACAGTTATTCAGTTACATTATGAAATTACTACTTTTATTCATTCTCTGCCTTCCCGGGTGAAACATCGAAATGCTCACTCTCAACAACGTTTAGAATAGTTCAATGCAGAACAGTACCATAGGAACACCATAGGTGATAGTAAACGGCTTTGTCTTAACCTAAAATGATTCAATGAACTCTCCATTTTTAGGCATTATGCATGTGACATAAACAAATGCCTGTTGAATCAGATGCAGCATAGTGCGAAGCACTTAGCAGTGTTGCTAAAGCAAACACGTTACTGTGTGGTCCACGCAGCCAAAAGTCTTCCAGAATTCGGTGAATATTAAGTTTTCAGTTGACTGCCATTCCAGGTTATGTTAGATGATGATTCACATTTTGGCAATCAGATCCGCGTTTGATTTGACTTTCTTCACCTCAAACTGGTCACAGCGGCAACATACATCCCTCATATCTGTGTACAAATACACAAAGCTGATTGTTGGCTATTTGAAAAATTAAATATTTACCATACAATGCCTATTTTCTCTGTAGATGCTTACAAGAAGGCAGTGGAAGAAGACATTGCTTTTCAGCACAAAAGTTTTGGTACGATTGATTTTTCTTAATTAAAAGTCTAAAATCCATGGTTCGTTGAAATTAAGTGACCATTTCTGTGAAAAATGTACACAAAATTTTGAGCTAGTGTTTAAGTCAAGTCATCTTTTCAATTTCCAATCACACTTGCTCTTCAACCATGTCCATCGCACTTCTCTACCGAAACATTTTGAGCAAGAATCCGTGAAGACAAATCTGAACGCCGTTAGGACGTTTCTTACCAAAGCTGATGGTTCTCTTATTTGTTCCGTTTATTGATTTGTTACTAAGGTCCGATGTTACGACAAGTCACATTCCAGTGATATTCTGAAGATTCCAGGGTTATTCGTCGACTGATTGATGACATTATCGTTTCAACTGATGATTATTTTCGTAGTCTGCATATATCAAGTCATCTTGTGTCCTACTCTTCCACAGAAAACTGATCACATTTTCAATGAATTAAACAGGGCATAGGTGAATCTAGTGGGTGATATTTGATATAATGAAATCTGTTGTATGCCTTAAACTGAATCATACTAAGACATCTAGATAGATACTACTGGTATCATGTTGGAGGAACATTCCACAGCTCAAATAATCACGTGGTCCGCATTTCACAAACCCTTTGATGAATCATTATATTTAGTGAATTTTCATTCATTCTTCAGGTAATAAACGATTATACCATCTAATGAAAATGCATATTTCGAAGAAATGGGAAAATCGAAAAAATCTGGATATTGCAGAAAGTAATTTTTTATGATTCCCTTTTTTCAGAAAGGCAGTGGGTTATTTGATATTTTGTAAACAAGTAAATATTCATTTCTGTGATCAGCGAAGTGCGCAAAGCCCCAGTGAAATTTTCATTCCTGCACAAGATTTACCACAAGACATTGAATCGGTGATGTTTTTCCTTGAAATAAATACCCAAGACTAAGCGAGACTAAGCGGGAAAGATAGTTTTTAATTGAATATCTCATGAACTGATTGCGTTGCAGGAGAAAACGACATTCGTTTGGAGTGTTCTGCAGATTTCATTGGTTCGCCTCACTGGTTAATGTTCACGGTCGTGTGTATTTTGAGGCTTCTTGAATTTTGGCAATTTTCTCACCAGCACTGTTATCCACACTTTATTGAGAATGATGAGAAAATCCGTGCACCGATGCGTTATCGAAATAACAGAGATTAGTTTAGGGAACAGTGATTGTAGGCAAACACCATACATGTATTCATTTCCTGATATTTTGTCGTTAGAATCGCTCGAAAACTGACTATTTGCCATCTGCATGTGAGTGAGAGTACACTTAATTGATGGTCCGATACCATTTTCCAATAAAACTTTATACTTAACGAGCAAGTTAAATGTGATGCTGCCATGTGAATTAACGTCAGCTGAATCCATCTTTAAATAAACTGGTTATGATAATTTTGAATTCATCGGGTAACTCGAAGTTGAGTGACAGTGTGATGTATCAATTGCAGGCAAATTTTTCACGGAGACATCAGGCAATTTGAAAAAATACAAAGGTTGGTTTTCTTTCACTTTGATATTCATTCTTCGTTACTTGTAAACTAGGCTGAAATATCTCTCCAGATTTTGTGAGTAGTAGTTCCTCTGTAGTCATTAATATGCATATTCACAATTCCACTGATATGGGGTGATGCTTATTCGTAATAAGCCATGTCTGACCACCCTTTATGACAGTCAAATACAGAAGCTGGTTGACTGTATGACTTAATTCTCGAGTTCTTTGAATATGTGAAAGACTTGCCTCCACGCATCCGAACATTTAGTCTGCCCGAATTCATTAGTCATCAGCATATTCAGTAATGACACATAACGCACCTCCGTCACAATATCGAAATCTAGATAGGCGTATTTCTATCAGAATTCTATCTACTGAAAGATCATCTTGATGAGCAAACGTCATGAAACCTCTGATAATTAAGACTGTTGTTTACATTTTCTCACCAACAAGTACAAAGTGGTTTTATTACTATTTAGTGTAAAATGTTTGTGTTTACTCAGAAATAATTCACAGAATTATTTTCACGCAGTAAATTATCAGTGTAACAGCAGAAGACAAGAGACTTATTTGGGATTTATGATCGCTATTTAGCCAAATTACGTACAGCTGATCTTTAAATAACCATCTGCACAGTTCTTCCGTGTTGTGCTATTTCTCTCCTTTATATTGTGTTTCTTTGTGTTCCTTTCACGTATCACATATTTTGTTGAAACACCAATTCCTTTGCTCTCTCCGACTTGAAATCTATCTCCCTGCTATTCTGTATTTCTATACTGACTAACGGCTATTTACATACTATTGATATATCTTATAAGTAACACACTCCACATCAGTCAATAACATGCAAACATTCCTCAAAATTGAGCATGTCATTATAAATACAACTTGTAAAATGAGAAACTATTGACACGACTATTCATTCATTGATTTGACAAATTATTGTATACAAGTTTAATATTCTATGGAAACGACTACTGTCCCATAATGGATAAAGTCAAGCCAACATTGAAGATGGGCACAGATGCTGTATAAATGCAGTTTACACCTAGTGAAAGTATGTGTTTTACTGATATCAGTAAACTACTGGAAACTACTAAAACTACTGGATATTATCAACAGAATAACCATGAATTGTGGCAGTCAGAAGCCATTGTGCTAATATGATCACTTCACGTTGAAGAATACAGAATGAAACATTTCATACTTTTCGATATTGTGAAATTATAGTCCAAATTGCAATGATAAAGAATTATTTGATAGAAGGCAATAAAAAAATGAACACATTCAAAGGTAAGTTGATTCTTTTAATTTGGATTGCATACTACATTCACGAATAATAAGCTCTTAGTATGAAAATTCACTCGTCATTGTGTTTACAGTCAGTCTTTTAGTGCTCTACTTACTAATCAGTAACACACATTGAAATTAAGTTCCATTAAAAGGCAAGTTCTACCATCAATGGGTCAGTACTGCTTTCATGAAGAGTGGAGTAAACTTTTGAGAACTAAAATATTCAGCGTGTTGTGAGAAGAAACGTGTGGAGAAATAATCAAATTATTATGACACATTTTCAGATCGTCAATATTTTGTATTCAGTTTGATGATGGGTATGCTATTGAAGTTTCTTGAATAACGTTTTAAATATCATTCAAAACTTCCTGATTTCTTAGCTAACCTTAAAGCGCTGGAAACGGCAGCAGTCGTCGCATCTAATGCATACAGAAGTACTTCAAGTGAGTGAATATATTCATCAATTTGATCAATGTACTTTAAGATACAATGAAGCTATGAACGGGCCTAATACGTAACACCATTTTATGAGTGTGGTGGTGATTATATATGAAAAGTAGGCGTGTTTAATTAACCGTCAACACGCAAATGACTGATGAACATAATTTTCCCAACTATTTAATAATTCCCACTCAAATGTAAGAATGACGTGAAACCAAAATCGACTTACACTTTGCTTCATATTGGATAGCAGACAGAAAAGGAGATCAAGCGTCTAGGTTCTCAGCATAATGGTGTGGTAATTAAAGTGAAGATGACTGACTGTAGAAGTGGAATAGTTTACACTGTCGTAAAATATAATTTGACAATAGAATAGTTCGGTGAATATAACACGTATTGTCACAGTATTCATAACTGGATGACGTTTCTAGGAAAATTTATCTCTCATGATCCCATCAAATAATTGTATTATTATTACTTAGCTTATTTGCGAGGTGTGGAGAAAGGAATATCTAGAAATGGTGAGCGAACAGTTTTACCCTGTTTGAAATATTTTGAAGTCAAAAATGTATTCATCACTAAGCTGCATGAGATTGATCTTTGAATGAAAGTAATGACATTTCTACAACAAGAAACTTCAGAATTTCAAGTTTAATAGAGAATGTGATCATCAAATTTAGATCACGTTGACTAGCTTGATGCCATAAATAATAGAGATTTTGATAGCCAATAAGCAAACTCCAAATAAAGTTTGTACAAACATTAACAGAATATTCCATGGCATTTTTAAATGACAGTGAAGCTTTCTTGAAGATCTCGAGTTGGGAGATCATGTGAAGGTAAAGACGACATACCTACCAGATGAAAAGGTAAAGTTGGAACTCACTCACTAATTGAAAATACAAGGCGCACACAATACTTACGCAACTATCATTCCACGTCGAATCTATGTGTAAGAAGTGCTTCCGTTCACTATCGTCAAGTATGTATTCGACTATGAGTTTGATACGGAGTCATTATTCCTTCCAGACGCATTGAATGATGCTGAAATTACGCGAGCGTATTGGAAGGCTCGCACTGATTTTGCCAAAGCCACAGGTAATTTTACACGGACATTTAAGTTAATTATATGTGATATTTAATAGTTCTGGTGATAAATGCATTTCCCAGTGAATTTCATTTTCGTAAGAGTTGAAAGAAGCCTGTATGTGTAATAATGTTTTTTATGTTGTCAAGTCATCGTATTTAATATACCGAATTGGGATGTATTATTGATAAAATCAGCAGTATCACTTGTCACATTATTATTGGAATCTGCAAACTGTTGCTGACAATTAAGTCTGGGCGTCAAGTTTGCTGCTCAAATGGTGTTATTTTCAAAGTGTCGAAAAACGCGAAACTATTCCAACAAAGCTTCAGTGACTTCATCAATGCATCATGGAATAAAGCCAGAAAGGTTTATCATGTACACTGTTGAGTTCAGAATAACAGTTACACTGGAACTGTGCTATTTGATCGAGTAGTGTCGAGGCATTACACTGACAGTGGTGCGAATGCATCACTGACAATATATTCACTGTTTTAGGAGAACTAATTGAGAAAATAAAACAATTGGAAATGAAGAGGATTGAATTTTTAAAATGTAAGTTCAAATATTGAAATGATTGACCGGCCAGTTCAAACCCTGGAAAATAGAATAAACTGGCTCCTGGATGAAATGAAGGAACATGCCTAGCAGTATAATAGGAGTGAGTTCCTACTAACATCCTGAGTGTACTTTTAATTTTCAACTAACTCCACAATTGAATATGAACTTGAAGATGGCTTTCACCGTTAGCTGAAATCAGTCAGATGAATCCTTGAGAAACAAGTAACACTAAACTTCTGTTCACTCGTATTTCCTGATGACTAATCAATTTACATTCACTTCATGACTGACCTACTGGCTGACTGGTCACATGATCACATTTGGTTGCTGTACACAATATCAGGGTTGTTACAACTTTTGAAAAGATCGTCAAATTGAGTAGTGCTGAGGAAATCTGATTTCCTGTGAGGTGGAATTCTAACTTAGAATCAACCTGATAATGTACAGACCTAATGTGTGTTTCAGTCTTCACTGGAAGTATTGTTTTAGGATTAGTATCCTTGTTAGTCAGATGAAAGTTGCCGACAATAATTTCTTCTATACAAGAAACATGTTCATTCTCAACTGAGTTGTACTTTGCTTCTGATTTGATTTTGTTTCAGCTGCAGGAAAGTGAATTCGATTCCAAGGAAATTCAAGGGATATTGGTGAAGGGAATACATTGTTTGCTTGTCTCTTTTTTGTTTTATTAAATATAACATTTTACTCCGTAAAATGTTGTTACAGTTGTCATTATCTGTCTTTCTAGTAGAGTGAGTTATGTGAGAATGAAGTAGCTAATTGCAACAAATATGCTAACCACTACTAAACAACTCGTGGACTATTGTTTTGATTGACAAATTCCTTTCAGTAGCCGAGAGAAATTTTCAATGAGGAGAAGTGCAATTATATGCCAAAGACTACAAAGCAGGTATAAGCAAAAAGAAATCTAATCACCCCAATATTTTCATGTTATTCGCCACACACATTTCCACGAAATACAATAGCAAAGGTAACTTGTGAAGAACTACCCACGTGAAGATAAGTAACACGTAGGTTGATTGTCTATAGGTTATTTCGTTAACCACAGTATACAATGTAAATTCTCAGCCACACCAAACGTCATTCGATGCAGCAAATTTGTCATCCATTTTATGAAGAAATATAACTGTTTGAGAATGACTGAATTGAAGGCTTCATTTATATGCTACGTAAATAAGTAAACATTATGTTTTGAGATCCTTTTTTTCCACAATATTAAAATTCCTAATTTTTGAAATGTGTTCAAAATGACACTGAATATCAAAAAGTTATTCACATTTCTCATATGTTTTAAGCAGAACAGAGATTAACCTGAATGTCGTGTATGATTAAATATAGTAAAATCAAAGCAAAGAAAGCAGAATGAGGACTCTGTCAACAACATACTAAGTGATATAAAAATGTCATAGATTTGCCCATTATATCACAGCCTAATTGCATAGGTGTCACCTTCTACAAAAAGCGACATATGGAATCGACAACCAGATGGTGAGCACGTGAATGCGCTGATAGGTTTTTCAATCGTCGAACACGACTCCCGTCCCTGTCAGTCAAAATCTCCATACACATTGATAGGAGGATACCTGTAAAATTTTCCATGTCACAGAGTATACTTCAGTGAGTTCATGCTTGTGTCTATCCGGAGTTTGTCTGTGTGTCTATCTGTGTATGTGTGTGCGTTTGTGTGTTTGTTTGTGTCAACGGTAGGATGATCAATCTGTCGAATGAATGAGTAGAGTGTTAATAGGATGATGATTACACACACATGTAAATAAGTCAATAAATACACATGCTCATAGTCAAGTGATTGTTGAATGCGCGCTTTTCTCCAGCATGAAATTGCTTGGGTATTAATCTGTAAGAGACTGAGAGATAGAGAGAGAAGTGAGTAGGATTTGAAGTGATGATGGAAATTTACTTGTTACTTGGTTACCCTGGTGATGATGAAAAGGCGTGATTGTTTTCTGCACAATTGTGTCGCTGATTGTGTATGAATCGTATGTATGAAGCCTTAATATGCTGATGGGTATTTATGAGACATGATGAATATAAGTCAATAGTTAGTGAGTCAGGCAGTCTGTCAATCAGACAGTCGGTGCATACAGTGAGAACTTATGAGCAGGAAAGTGAATAACAAGAGTGGTGAAGTGATGATTTTGAGTGCTGACTAAAGGAAGCATTGATTTCTGCCAGTCAGGTCTGTATCACCACTCACCATTCCATGATCGGAGAATTTCGTCCGTGATGAAATCGAACACTGAAGCAGTATTAATTCATTACAGTGTGCTTTTATCATCAAATGAATTTCCTCCTTGTATGATGGAATTCAGTTGTATTGTACCACAGTGTGTGCATATGCACTATTCTCCTCATATGTACTATTGTAACAACAGAAGACAAGGGCCAGGCAACAGATCGTTTATTACGAAAAATCAACACGTATTTATAGATTTTTATGTACATTATTGTAGGTCAATGTTAGTAGAAAATACAGTCTGTTGATTGGTTGTTTATCACACAAGGTTAACCTTGCATCTCTTGTGGCTGTATCAGTTCATCTATATGTTAACTGTAACCGCCTGTCCACCTTGACCTTTGACCTCAATTACTGTCAACCAATTTGGCCAGCAACCATCTCTCACCACAACATGACTAATATTTGATACATAAACATTGACCTCAATTACCGTCCACCACTTGGCTAGTAGACCGCTCTCACCACACTCGTCCCCCCGTCAAATAGTTTGGACTGAAGTCGGCTCGGTCTTCTCGGTTCTTGGGGCTTTGCTCTGTTGTCTTGCTGTCTGGAATCTTGGCGCTTGCGGATGTCCACTTGTTTAACGGTGTTTACCATTGCGATTGCGTCTGCGTAACCGCATCTCAACGTGACCATATATGGTCCTTCCCACTTTGGAAACTGTTTGCCTGACCCTGTCGCACATTCGTAGGTATTTCGCCTCACACTTCCATATGCTGCTTTCTCCCGACCTCCCAGCAGCGTCCCAAGTAGCAGCCTCATCGCTGACAGATCTTGAACGCCACTCAACTGCGAATAAGCCTCAAAGTCCTGCGCGAAGATCCATATGTCTTCATCAAAAACTGCAGGGCATAGGCTTTCCATTTGTCGGTAGGCAGCGACACCAAATGTAACAACAGAAGACAAGGGCCAGGCAACAGATCGTTTATTACGAAAAATCAACACGTATTTATAGATTTTTATGTACATTATTGTAGGTCAATGTTAGTAGAAAATACAGTCTGTTGATTGGTTGTTTATCACACAAGGTTAACCTTGCATCTCTTGTGGCTGTATCAGTTCATCTATATGTTAACTGTAACCGCCTGTCCACCTTGACCTTTGACCTCAATTACTGTCAACCAATTTGGCCAGCAACCATCTCTCACCACAACATGACTAATATTTGATACATAAACATTGACCTCAATTACCGTCCACCACTTGGCTAGTAGACCGCTCTCACCACACTATGACTGCTTAATAAATAAAGTGATTAAGGACTTCAGTGGATTATCATGCTTCACTGTCACCTTATGTTGACAAGGTGGTGTTTGTAATCGATCAGATGGGAAAGCCGCGCTTATGAGAGAACCGAGGATTTCGTAGTTGACGAGTAGACAAGCATGATGAAGTGAAAATGATATGTTGCCGTTGCACTACTCCCTCAATGAATGCTTACGGATCACAATCTCAGTGAGGATGCAAGTTCGTCAGCTTTCTGATGGATGCATGGATGAATGGATGAATATGATTCGAGATGAGATGGGATGAAGTCAGTATCAGCTAGTCGGTTTCTATCTGGTGCAGGCACTGATTCAATTGACACAAGCTACACAATAATGTGAATACACCGAGAATAGTGGAAGAAGATGGCGTCATAGGAAGTCGACTACCCATCATTGACAAAGATTCAGATGTCATGAAATTGTAGGAATGCTGTACTAATAAAAGAGAAGACAACATAGAGCAGCAAAGGAGTCTGTCTCTCCGGGAATGAATACTGATGACTAGTTCTCAAAAGAGGAAGTAGAGAATACAAAAAAGAGTGGTATAGACAGAGAAGGAGAGAGAGAGCAATGAATTTATAGGTGGATTTGTGGTGGCAGTGATTGAGTATGTGATATAACCTGTGTTGCATGTGTTTGCGCGTATGTGTTTGCAGTATTCAATGTAACCAACTGGGTATTTCAGTTCATTCATCACACAATCACACAGGCTACCAAGTAAGCAGGTAGGCTCGAACTGACCCATATAGGTGTGAATCAGGTGAGAACACACTTCATTCCTAATTGACTCATTCACCCAATCACTCAATCAATCACACATCCAGTCAGGCAGTCAGTCAGTCGGTTGAAGAGTCAGTGAGTCAGGCAGTCACCTGCTCACACATGCATTCGGCATGCATTCGAGGTGAGTGATGTTGTTATTCGGCTAATTGAATACTGAAGGGATGCAGAATTGAAGGAAGATAGGAAGGTGGAAGGCAAGGAGGCAGAATGAATGAATGAATAAGTGAGAGTCTTAACGTGTTGCTTGATTTTCAGCTATTGCAGGTCCAGTTCAAGAACCAGAAGCAGCAGCAGCAAACAGTGGTTGTCGTGGCTACCACGGTGGATGACCTAATTGCCCTAGGTGTTGTGGATGCCATGGATGCCATGGTGGAAGCTGTCCAGGAGGCTGCTGCAGAGGTTGTCGAAGACAATAAACCACAAAACACCTCATTCACACAAACAAGTCCTCTCTCCTACCTGAACAAAATCTTATGATCATCATTTCAAGTCAGCGACCAGTGTCTCCTTTAAATCCCCTTATTGAATAAATAAATAAGTAAAAAACACACTTGTATTATCTAAATCATTACACACTACAGACTTATTCTTCTTCTTCCATCTACCCTATGGATTATCAGTCAATGGATATGGCGGGTTTCTTGGCGTTATTGGTGGTCGTGCCAACACCATCTTGTTGAAAAGTCTCCGCGTATTAAACTCCTGGCTTGTTAGTCATTTTGTCAACGAAGAATGAGCGAGTGAATCAGTAGTCAGTGATTCAATGTGTCAGTGCCGAGAGTAAATTAGGCAATAATTCGCTGAGGCAGTCGACCAGCCAGCCAGCTATGTAGCTGTTTAGTGATTCAGATATTGAAATACTCTTTTGGTTATCGGTTATTTAACTGAGTCGCATAGTTATTTAGTTATGCAATGAGTCAGTTACTTATTCGGTCTCTTAGTGATAGAGCCTTCAACTCGACCACAGCAACAACCAACACGCTTTCTCACTCACAATCTAAAATTCTATACAATGGAATTATAGTGAAATGAGTCGTTGAAGGAGAATGTGTGACCAGCATATAATTGAAGACGGTTGTTGACATATTTTCCGAGGCCTTGTTTCCCATTGTCCTGTTAATGTCTACTTGTACTTCTCCCCTAATGCTGCATGCATACGATTCTCCGGTAAATGATTGATTGATTGATTGAATCAATGAGTGCATGAATGGGGGAGTGAATGAGTGAAACAATGTTTGTGTGAGTTGGTAGCTGAGGGATTGCGGGTGAGAGTGAGTGAGTGATTTTGCGAATGAATGAATCAGTGAATGGATGGATGGACTGATGAATTGATTGGTGATTATACGTGGAGAAGGATACTATCTCTGTCAGCTTCCACACGTGTATGAATTCTGTTTATTTTCGCTACACGATTTGTACATGATGGATTACCACTAGAGTCTCCTGGTTCGTCAGCGATCCAGTGTACAAGTGAGATTTAGTGAGTGGAGGTTAGTTGACTAATTCAGTTTGGCAAGGTTAGATTAAACCATCTCTCATCTGTGTATGTCGACTGAAACGTATACATATGTAAATATCAATATCACTATCACAGTTATTCCCTTCGATCCATCTGAGTCGAAGACAATTCTTGAATGAGCAGGATATGGGTTTGGAGCACTGCACTACTCAGTGTTGAAGCAGTCTCGGAATGACAACACAGTCAATGCTGTGCAAGGCCTTTCAAATTCATTCATGTTTTGATTTTTGTGCAGCTTGCCTAAATTACTCAGCTACCTGAATCGCTTACACCAAAATGCATTCAGTCACTTGGAGGTTGCGTGCTTTCAATCATCCAGTAATAGCATGTGAATTAGACATGAACCTGAGCGCTAAATTCACTGGATGCCAGGTGAACGCTGCGCAACCCTTCAACGAAATAAAGATATATTTCCAATTGCTTTGCATGTGAATCCTGTATGAAGAGAAAAGCGTTTGAGAACAAACTAAATACGCTGAAAATATTTCTCACATGTTTCCCATATTGCCTGAAACGAAGATTCATTGTTATTATTATAATTAAGTTCAGTTACAAATTTGGCTGTGGGTCCCTGCTCTCTTTCATCATCATTATCATCATCCACACGTTGATGATGATAATGATGATGATTGTGATGAGGATGGTGGTGACGATAATGATGGTAACGATGATAATTAGCACTTGGATTTGATTTTCACACCATTTTCGTTCGATGAATTCACGCTGTTCGTGTTGCAAACTCGCATGCATAGAATCTTCTAGTCCGGTTCATTGAATCACTCCTACGTTCATTATTTCGTCAGCTATTCCCTGAGTTAACTAGCTAGCTGGTTAGTTAGTTAGCTTTTATTTAGCTAGTTAGGTAGTAATTATGTTAGTTAGTTTCCGATCTGAAAGTTACTTGGTCGATACATCTGTCCTACTCCCCATGTTGAGTAGAGTAGTTTGAATTCACATGGATAGATTCGAAGACACTCTTTAATCTCAAGTTCACAAATGCAAACATCCTTCAGTTGTCATCAGGATACACGGTGACGTGTTTGGATAGCATTCTGAAGCTGGCAATCTCTCAGTGACACATTCACGCACGCAAGCGCCCACGCATGCCCTCTCACACACTCTCACCCCTATACCGCATCCTCTACATATCCCTCTGCATTCATCAGCTAGCGATCCATTCACTGACTCACTGACTCACTCAATCTCGGTCACAATCTCATTCGAACCCTGTCAATCCTGTCATCATTCATCATTCATGCAAGAAGTTGTAAGTGATGAACACGTTTTCAGGGGTGACTCTTGTCGATGTCCTCACTTCATTCATGATAAGATGTTAATTGCTTTTATTTTACATGCATTTGAAAATAAAGGAAGAAAGAATGGGAATTCAAGTGAATATCATGGCATGACACGCCAGACGCTTGCAAACAAACCAGCCTTTACATATACAATCACAGAGACTTTCATCTACGCGTGCATTCAAACTTCACTGGAACACTTTAACACACACAAATGCATATAACACACATGCACGCACATATATATATAGAGAGAGAGATGTCTACATACAGGGAGATTCATCTTCAACCTCTTGAATTCTGTACAGCGTGCACATTTACGAAATACATCACACTTTGATTAACTTACATCCAATGTCAGCTGACTGTGCTTACAATCGATATATTTATTCATAATGCAGCTGACTTTTTGCATTGACCAAAGTAGTACATGAAATAATTTTAAATTTGAGTGCAAAAAATAGCCTGGTAGTTATGCCTCCATTAATATTCATGAAATTGCACACACTAATCAGTATATTCTGATACAATGATTTCATCCCACCTGAAGATGATTTTTTTCAGTGTACTGAATCAGCTGTAGAAGTTGTGATTTTCTTTATCACCGTATATGTAGGTTTATAATTCTCATGATATGACACTATTTCGATGTCTTCATTGACCATGTTGAACTTTTATCGTTTGTCTTAATACCTGTGGCTGAATTACTACTAATTTTTAAAACTGTAATGATCAGAGAGACTTAGCATACTGTGTTATTGATTATATTCTGATGATGGTGATGACGATAACGATGATCAGATACTGAGCACAAAGCATGCAACATTACCAGAATATATTTCTACTTCAAGAATGTGGAGTGGGTGGATGGGAATCATGTGAATATATCGTGTTATTCCATCGCTGGAATCGTTGTTGAAATGAGTCAGTGCTGAAACAGTTGAATATGGATTTCTATATTTTTTGTTTTTGTTGGGATGTGGATTAATTTGAAAGATTTTATCACAGACCAACAGAAGTAAGAGAAATACAACACAGTCATTCTCAACAATCTGTGAATAACGTTTATGCAACATTCAGATGTGTAATCATTGAACAACGAATACACTCTCCTGTATCTACCTAATCACCATTCTACATCTGTATATGCATAATAGATAAACAATAACTGCTATTTGCATCACCAAAATTAAGCTCCACTTAACACTGGTCAAAACGTGTGCATACGACAGTACTCACAAACATCATAATAAATTGAACGAGTGGCAGGAAATCACGGAGAGTGAAATATTTGTTTGTACACTTGTGGCAATCAGCTAGGCGTTTGCGGAATTTATGCCTACAGGATGGATGGTCAGAAACGCGATCCATATTTTGCAGGGTATTTATGAACAATAGTCCCTCAACCTGTGCTTTCATAGAAGAAGTGCAGCCTGTTTGTGCGATTCCCTATGACACTGGTTGCTTCAGGCATCTTTTTGGTACACGATGCAGGGGAGATAGAGATTGTTCTGTTTGAGCCAAATTGTCTGGCTGTTCCAGGTGTTTGGATATCAACTTTTGATTACTCACTATTGCATACAGATGCTCTCACACAGTAAGACATTCCGGAGCACGAAAACCGAGGATCCCAGTGATGAATCGGCATCAAAATAAGAGTTCAATTGATGGATGTGTGAGATATTTGATTGTCTAGTCACCTAGATCATCTGAAAATGTAAGCATCCTTCATTTCGGTTTTCTCATTACAACACTCAATGACTTGACAGAATCCACATACAATTCGAAGTTTACTTATGAAACTTTTTTGTAATTTGTACACTGAATTGTCCATGTACTTTCACTACCAGAACCACTTCACATTCACCCTCTGAATTTTTTTTGATTCACATTCATGATTGGATTTTCCCTTACATGTTGTACTGCATATGTAAACCTGATGCGGAATATAGCTCACTGTCTTTCAGGAGCACTGAGAGCAGATTTCATTTGTTCTCACGAAGGACGAGTATATTTTCCACATAACAACAATGTGATACCAACTTGTTAATAATGTTTTCAATAACCGGTTTCTATTTCAATTGAGCAAGCAAACAAACAGATGGATTCCTATAATTGCAGGAACGTGATTGTTTTGTTTGCTGTTGTGACACTGAACATCCTCTCTCAAAATCAACTATTTCAAAGCACAGTTAACATAACCGATTTATGAACAAAATCACTCAAGACAAACAACCGCAACCGGCCACTAAATGAAATGCGGAGCGAAACATCTTCAAGAATTAAGAAAAAGGCACAAACAGCGAAGAAAATTTTCTTTTCGACGATTCATTTTCATGAGCTGTACAATCGTAATTATAATTAACAAAGAAATCTTTAGACCAATCAGATACTGGTAAATTTTGTCCTTGGAAAATTGAATTACATAATGTAAGGTGTAAGAAGGGATGACTAATTGCAAGTTAGAAAGGAGACAGAAGTTGGCATGACGTAATAAGTGTGAGATAGTGAATAATCAATAATCTCGTGTAAAGTGGACAGGAACTAGTGGAAAGGCTATAAAGTGTTTTTGTATAAAATATGTATGAAAAACAATGTTATTAATAAACAGCAATAGAGTGGTAATAAAGTGTGGATGATGGGGACAAAATGATAGTAAAAGTATTAATAAAATAAAATAATAATGGTAATAATAGTGAACTTACATAATAAAGGAAAGAAGCAAAATTGTGATAAGAACTTTACTCTGGCCATGGTAAGGCAAGAGAATGTATATATCGCTTTTGTATGCAGAGGTCTGGTTTTAGATCTCGAATAGCTAATGCTTCAGCTATATACAGATGGCGAATCCGAAGTCCCTTTGTACGATATTGAGGGACTCTGTGTAACACTGTGAAGCATTTATGTGGGGGTGCTCTATGTCCAGAGATGACAAGGTGTTCGAGGATCGAGCTGTTGCTATTCTTCTTTTCTCCTCTGGCCAACCAAGCGGGGCAGTGTTCCAGAATACGTTTTTGGACTTGACGTTGCGTACGGCCAATATACTTTGCTCCACACGAGCAAGTAAATTGATAAATACACATTGAGGTGGCCAAAAGCGGTATCTTGTCCTTAGCGTTAGACTGGATTAACTGTCTGCAGGAGAATGTGATACGTAGAGTGGCTGTTGGAAATGTCTTCTTCAGACATTTAGAAAGGCGGTTTCTGAGAATTTCCGCCGCGACATCACCTTTGAATTCTAGGTTCATGAAGAGAGTCTTCTTAGGAACCGTTGCGATGTTTGACATCGGAGGCTTCTCCTTCATGTTTTTATCAATAAATCTTGGTGGATATCCATTCTCTAGTAGAATTTTCCGTAATAAATTTAATTCATTCTCCATCATGTCTTCCGAGCAGATTTTTCTAATCCTTGAGCACAACGTACGTACCAGGTTTCTCTTTCGGATTAGTGGGACGAAGCTCTGAAAGTTGATAAACTGTCCAGTCCATGTTGGCTTGCGGTATATTGATCTTTGGATCGTACAGTCGTGTCGTCTGGTGAGTAGTACATCAAGGAATGGAAATGCGTTGTTCGATTCTCTTTCTAAGGTGAAACTTATTGATGGATGCGCTGCGTTGAAGGTTTTGAGGAGAGAATCTAAATCACAGTTTTCATCACAGATTATAAACGTGTCATCTACGTATCTCTTGTATAAGTGCAATTGACTTATCAAGGGATTGAGGATGTTGTTTTCCAGACTCGCCATGAAGCAGTCGGCTAGGAGTGGACCGAGAGGAGACCCCATAGCTACTCCATCTTTCTGTACATAGAACTTTCTTCAAGAATTTTGAATTCATATGTTGAAGGGCTTCATATTTTCCTCGAAATTCATTATTATATGTCAGTTAGTATGACGCTATCTGCAGCCAAACTACCACTCACCTATACTGGCCATAGGCTCTCTTCCGTCTTGGCAAAAGATAGTCTCTTGAACGTCCAGCCGTCTTCACGTGCAACCATCAGTTCACCTAACCTTGCCCACTTTGAACAGCTCCCTGTTTTATTTCACCTCTCCCATTCACTACTTTCAAGCAATGTAATCTTCGCAATTTACTGAGTACACAATTGATGTTACAATCAAAAATATTATGAATCATCTTAAATTCGAGCTCAACGTATGACACCCTAAACAGACAGCTTCTCCTACCCTCATCTCAAAAGCTATGGAGAGAAAGAAAGCGTCTCTACAAGTCTAAAGACAAATCCGCTCTTAAAAGTTTAAAGATCCTGATTAAATCAGAAATCCAAAGGTTGAACACCATTTTTAACCAAATATGTGCAAACTTCTGCGTAAAAATACAGGTTGTGGTAAGTAATGTAATAATGTTCCCTCTGTTTACGTGAATGCTCTCAACAAATCCTTCATATGCTCTCTTAATTATGCTTCTGTCCCCACTATAATAAAATAACGGTGTCAGTGACTTTCGTGGTTTTAACGCTTTTGATTTTAGTTTAGTGTTTGAAATCTCTGAAACCTTCCCAGAACCGATGGCCTGATGGTGTGCAGACTGTTTTCCTCAGGAAATGTGCTGATATTGAATGTTACACACTTACAAACATCTTGAATACTTACTTTTCCAGTGATGTTGTACGCGATGCGTGGAAAGACATTGAAATCATCCATGTACCTAAATCATCTTCTGGAGCTAGTGTTAAATTTAGACCCATTGCAATCACCTCTTCTTCTTTAAAACTAATAGACAACTTGCTCTTACTCAATTTTGTAAACTCTCTAAAATTTTTTATGATTCGAACAGTTTGCTTATAGTCAACGCAGTAGTACTCTGGATGCTGCCGCCGTATTTCCTCATGTCACTGTATTCTCCTTGATCAGTGGGGCCATATATGCAATTTGTACTTTTCTCGATGACACATCTGCTTTTGACTCAGTACCTAGTTACCTTTTGTAAACAAGGTTTTGAGCAAGCCGATTCCTGATCTGTTAACTACTTGCATTGGTATTTCGAAAATATAATACAGTATACTGTATATAATGCGAATTTCTTTTGCATTGCATAGTGAATTTGGTGTCCTCATGGTACTGTTCTTTCGCCTCTTATTTTTTATTTTTCTTACATGACTTACCTCTTTCTAATAAAATCAAATTTGTCAAATACGCTGGTGACCTAATCATCTTGCTTCCTGTCAAGTAGAAATCAGACTGTTGTATATATATATATATATATATATATGACTTAACTGTCACTACAAATACCAAATAAGTACTGCCATTAACACTCCTCTAACAATATTCCCAAAAGTGTTTTTGATATTTTTCGGTATAATTTACTGATAATCTTAACTAATAACATAATTATCATTATTCTACAGTGTTTTGTACGTTTGTGATCTTACTGTCACTACTAATGCAAAATAAAATATGCCATTAACATTCCTGCTATATTATCTTAATACTTATCTTAAATATTACTCGATAAAATTACATGTAATATTGTACCAAAATTCCACACTGTGACATTTAAACTGTTTTAGAATTAAATCATTATTATTATTAATTTTTTGGTTCTATCTTCTCAAACTCCTCACCATGTTATGAAATGCTACATTTGCTTACTAATTTGCTCAATCCAAGGACTTTCACATCCCATTTTTAGCATCTAACATTGTATGAACCATTTCATGTTTTATTGCTGGATCCTGAACTGTTGGTAGTAGTCGCAAGGATTTTGTTGCGTTTAATAATATTTTAATCGTTCACACCTTTTGTTTAAACTCCTCACTGGATGGTTACTTCAAAATCCCATATACTTAAGGTATTGTAGAGCCATTGTACGTCAAGTGGCTAGTGGATGACGATGCGTGCTGAGCTCGAGCCTAAGTGCCGACTAAATGGGGTATGCGGACCGAATAGGACGGAATGCGCAAACTGGAATCCACCGCCATTTGATTTTCATTAAATTACGGCTCACAGGTGAATATATCTACACTCAGTGATTTCGTGTTCTGATTGTCTAAGTTGTGATTATCCATTGAGATTTGTCTGACCGCTGTGACAGTATCCCATATGATATTTGACTTAGGAAAGTACTCTCCAATGTTTTCCTCTCCTCTATACTTATCTGCTCCTGAAGGCATTTTCGTCAAACTTCACTGAAATTTCTGCACTTCTTCTTTTTTGTTGCATGCCATTTCTTGTGAACTACTCTCATTAAACCTGAGAATAAATTGTTACAGGGAATTTTGCATAGAAGAGGATGGTAAGTAAATGAGGTGAGTTCTTGTATGCATGCTTACGACTACTATTCTCTACATAAGAGAAGTTGAATAAGGGAAACAGAAATACGCAGTGTGATAGAAAATCTAACGAATGAGTTTCAGTCAGGATAAACAAAGAGACGAATGTGATATGATCAAAATGTAGTATGCTTATGAATTAAACAAGATATCATTTGACAGTAGACTACAACCATTGTCAACAGTGCTATTGTCTGGAATCTCGTCGATGTGACACCATGATATCCTTCAAAATTGTTAGTAGAATAAGTGGTTAAATTCTCATCAAACCAGATGAGGCAAATACTATCAAAAGCATCAGACCAGAATTAGGCTTTCAGCGTGTTATGCATAGTCATCTGCAGTCAGTCAAAGGTTCACTATATTTTCGACCTGGATTTTCGAGAGAAGTAGTTAACTGTCTTTCCCTGTCCTGGTAACTGAAAGCATTTATTCTCTCTATAATTCTGTCAAGTAATTATAGGCTTTAATCTAACTTTGTTTGTTCCTGGTTTGAGTCGGACTCACTATATCGTTAGTTAATTCAATAATCGACCTTCACCTTATTCACCAATTATCTCTTACATTATTCCCTTTCACCGTTGTGAACAATCGATATAATTGGCAAAACGTAAAGTCACTGTGATTAAGCTGTGGAAGTGTCACTTCTGAGCACTGTTTATTCATTTTCGAGTCACCTGTCAATTGACATTATGTAGCTGGTCAGCTGCAAACTAAATAAACCATGTTAATCCCTCATTCTGCAGAAACAATTGTTCTTGTTTCATTAAAATATTAACGAAATAAAATTTGTCATAAGAAGTGTTAATAAGACAACTGACTCAAAGAAGTACCGTGATGATGATGTTGAATAAAGTCTTCACCAACTGTATGCTCTTCTCCTTGAAGTGCTATTTCAATTTACAGAAAAGCATGTCACCTACTTTACTGGAAATACTTTGCATCGAAAAATAAAACATGGTTTATAATGAAGCCTTGAAATACATGAACTAAGGACTGAAAACCGCAAGGTGTTCAACATATGTCCAAGGTCTGACATACACAAAGAACAAAAGCAAAACTTATAGGCAAATTCATTTGTCGCTATTTCTGTATGAGAATGTCAGACGTCACCGACTGAAATATTTGCGATAATATAGGAGTTGGAAGGACAAGTATTTGGGTCTTCCCTCTAATATAGCATTGTCAGAGGCTAACACTTGGATGTCGTCGAGTTCAGAATTTCGCATTCACATCTCAATAGGATATTAGTGGATCCCTTAGAGAGCTGACTGAAAATGAACCTCTCTAGACATAAAGGTAGTCTAACTTTGATTTCAGTAGGGACACTCCTAAACTCCTCGTACTTCACTGGCTAGTACTAAGCCTGGAAAAATAAGAACTATGTTGCATACTAGGCAAGTCAGCCCATAAAACAGCACCACTGATGATGGAACGCCAATGACGTTTAATTCTCTTAAGCCATACAGATTTAAAATCCCTCCTGGCGTCTAGGACAGTAATTAATGATTCAGCCATTTGACCGAGAATTCACTGAACTGTGAATCCTTAGTCTTTTCAATTTGTGATATAACGCTAACCTCATAACTGTTTTAGGATGGTGTTGACTTCACCATGCCATGATGGACCCCAATGGTTTTCCATGATCTCTAACTAATCTTGGTCTGTGATAAAATCTTCTTTCAGATTAATCCACATCTCTAGAATAACACAAAACATTGAAATCCACATTTAACTGTTTCTGTCTTCACTCATTTCAGTAAGGATTCCATCAATGAAATAACGCGACATATTCGGATGATTCGTATTCACCCTCTCCACATTCTTGAGATTAGAAATATTTTCTGGTAATATTGTATAGTTTTTGCTCAGTATCTGATCACCACCATCGTCATCTTCATCAGGATATCATCAATAACCCAGTGTGCTGGGTCTTTCTGATCACCACAATTTTGATAATTACTGGCGATTCAGCAGCAGTTATATAGACAAACAGATAACTTCAAGACGATCAATGAACTCATCTAAATACTTCCATCTCTGGAGAATAATAAACTTATGGATACAGTGATAAATAAAATCACAACTTCCGCACCTGAAACAGCACACTAAGTGAAGTCAACTCTGAATGAGTCAAAATGATCTGCATTAATGACTGAAAACAATCACCTTAGCAGAATATACCGATTTGTGTACACATGAATAATAATGCAGGCATAACCAACAAGTTCT